>OY744482.1:95511187-95857529 GCA_963556165.1 Tipula helvola
TAAAGAAACCTTTAGTAACGAAATATTATTTTATTTAAAGAACAACGCGATTATGTGCGAAAAGGGCACAAGTTAAAATTTTATAAAATAATTTTATTTGTATTTTGCATTTCATGACGCTGTGACCTTCCCGCATAAATCGATTCAATTGTTGATAAGGGGGTTCCTTGATATACAAATAATTTTTTGTTGACAAGGGAGGGGCCTTGACATAAAAATAATTTTTATTGACAAAGTGGGGGCCTTAACATAGACATTTTATATTAACAAGGGAGGGGGGCTTGGCATACAATTTTTTTATTGTCAATGGTTGGGCCTTGACATAAAAATAATTGTTGACAAAAGTGGCCTTGACATAAAAATAATTTTTTATTGATAAGGGAGCCTTGACATACACATTTTTTATTAACAATGGGGGCCTTGACATACAAATAATTTTTAATTGGCAATGGGGAGGCCATGATATAAAAATAATTATTTTTTGACAAGGGAGGAGCTTTGACATAAAAATACTTGCCGGCAAGGGAGGGGCCTTGACATACATTTTTTTAATTGAAAAGGGGGCCTTGTCGTGAAAATATGTTATTAACAAGGAGAGGCTTTAACAAATTTGTATTTTTTATTGTATTTACCTTGACAAATACCGCTACAATGACAAATGATAATGAGAAATGACTTGATTTTTTAATTCGACTGGGCAAGTCCTACTAAACGGGGTTAAAGGTCTTTCTCATCAGCTTTCCGAATGGAGTAGGGGGATGAAAACCTCATTGTATTATATAAAAATTTGCACTTTACAAGTCAATATTTACAAGCAGCTTAATCACAATTCACATCATGATACATATTGGTCGGATCTACAACAGTAGCATCATTAATTTTGAAAAACATACCCTTGGTTTTAGAGCTCAAAAACATAGAATGAGCAAGACACCACTCCTTTAGAAGGCATACATCTGATTTCATATGTTGAATGTTGGAAAATAGGGTGCTTATAGAGAAATACTAGGTTGTCAGCAAAAGCTATCAACTCGGAATTAAAGTCAATATAAAAATAGAATTTCAGTAAATTAAAATGAGCAAAGGACTTACCTAGTACAGAAGCTTATAAGACCACGGAAACAGAACCAATACAGAACCAATAACACCACGAAAACCAGCATAAGAAAGTTTTTTTAGTAAGACATTATGATTTACTACATCGAATGCTTTTGTCAAATCTACAAAAATAGAGCCAACCGATTCTCTCTGACCCAGACCTTTGTATAAAAGTAATGTAAATTCTAATAAAGCGTTTTCAGCACTTCTAAATTTCCTAAAACCATACTGGTTATTATATAAAAAACTAGTGCTCAATAAAAATTTAGTAACTCTTAAATGGACTAGCTTTTCGAAAATTTTCCCAAATACAGAAAGCAATGAGATTGGTCTATAATTAACAATATTTTTTAACGCTTTTTTAATATTGGAATAACAACTGCTTCTTTTAGTCTGGAAGGAAAATTTGGGAAGAAAAACTGTAATTTACAATGTATGAAAAAATATCTAAAATACAAATTGATACTTTCTTAACCAAGAAATTACTAACATCATCATTGCCCGATGTGCAAGTCGGTTTGAGTTGAGATATGATGTTTAAAATTTCAAACGAATCAGTTTCCCAAAAAACGCAATATTTTAATTCCGAATTATTATAAATAAGATCAGAACCTACTTGGCCATCAGGTCTAATAGTTTCTTTCAAATTAAGAACCGAGTTAACGAAATGATTGTTAAATAACGTGGCTATTTCAATTTGATCCGTTACTGATAAGTTATCATCAATCAATATTTCCGCAATCCTATCTTTCTTGCTTTCATTGTTCAAAATTTCATTGAATACTTTCCAGCTATCTTTAATATTACCTGTTGAGGAGCTAATTTCATAGAAATTGGCTTTGGCAAAATAAATATCATGTTTAAGAGCCTTAATTAAAATTTTGAGCCGCATTTTCAAAGTAGAGTTACTAGAATTTTTAGATAATATTTTACTTAAGCAATTTTTCAATTTAATTTGTTTTAGCAGAGCAGAAAAAATCCAAGGCTTAATGATAATTTCTTTTTGCTCACTAAACGTCTTGATACATTCGTTTGGAAATATACGTCGAGCTCGTCAAATAGATTTAACATAACATACATAAATTAAATTAGATGAAAAAGGATTGCGCGAAGAAATGAACAATAGTACTAACATAATAGATGTCATATAGTGGTCAGTAATGTGCAATCTATGAGACGCCATTAGAAATATGTAATCAGTTGAAGATCTAGGAAATAATAATATATTAATATTCATGTCTCCAAAAACTAATAAATTTGTTGATTTGACCGTTGACAAAATACTATTAACTTCTCCTAGAAAAACAGATGTGTAGATCTAGAGATATTTTTAAGATTTACAATTTAAGTTTCATGTGGAAAATCTGGGAAAATTCCAATTTCCCCAAAATCACTAGAAACTTTGTATAAAATAAGCCTTGGGAACTAGACAAAAAACAGCAATTGGGTAGTTTTTAAGTTTTGTCGAAGTATCTCAATCGCAATTTTTAATAATCGCGCTTTATTTCCGAGGTTATCTGATCGATTTTAGATAACTCTAAAATTTTTATGCAGTGGTTTATCGTTTTTGTTGTTTTAAAATATCAAATATTACAATCTCATATCTCACGTTTGAGACGTTTTATTTGACGTTTTGGTCAATTACTGAAATTTTGAAAGTCTGAATTTTCTTAAATTGTGAATCGGTAAGAAAACTGGTAAGAAAATTCTTAAAACTATATCATAACTTCACTGAATTTTGTCCAGTTCTCGAGTGTGCGTTTTTAAAACATCAAAACGTTTAATTTTAATTTTCCATACTTTGTACTAACTATAAAATTTCTAAATCTGAAATTTGAAATGTAAATTTTGGAAAAAATTTAGTTAGTAGAAATATTGAGTTTCGTCAATTCTTTTATTTTTGCAAAATTGGTATCAAATAATTTATGAACTTATCATACGAGTAAGTTGATCTAATTTTTGCAATTTTGAAAAATTACTCTATCAAAATTTTTTAAAAATGTAGAATTTGAAAGTCTTCCCAAACCTAGAGTTTTATCATTTGATTTTTAAAAATATGAAAAATGGGATCAAAATTAAAAAAATTTCATCATTACTAATATTTGAAAGCGTAGTAGTATAACTACCAGAACTATAGGTAAATGCCATGTCATCAGCAAAAGCCACATCCTTAATCTGAAAAGTTTGTGAAAAAACCGAGTTAGTATCATATAAATAAGAAATAGGATTGGCCCGAGAACCGATCCTTGAGGAACTCCCGCTGATAAAATTTCACGGCGACTTAGAATCCCATTGACCCGAACACGTTGCGAGCGATTAGCAAGATAAGATTCAAACCAAGATAACACAAACCCTCTAAAACCAGCAATATCAAGTTTATTTAGAAGCAATTTATGATTGACCATATCAAATGGTTTCGTAATATCAACAAATAAAGCGGCAACATTGAGCCCATCATGAAGAAAGTTAAAAAATGTTAATAAAGCATCTTCACTACCCAAATCACAGCGGAAACCAAATTGCGCGCCATTAAAAAAATTTCTACTCTCCAAAAAATCAAACATGCAAAATTTAATAGCTTTTTCGAACACCTTAGAGATAACAGGCAACATACCACCGATTACCTTTTTATGTAAAGGAATAAAAATAGCCGACTTAAGAGAGTCTGGAAATAGACCACAAGTAACATTTTTGTTGTCTTTTGTCACACTCGTGAAATACGAGTTAAAAAACCATTAGCAATATCATATGATGAAGTTGATTTAACATTGGGATTATCTAACATTTCATCAAAATAATTAGATTTAATTTTTGAGTTTAATACTTCATTTATGTACTACGGCCCATTTCTGTTTAATATGTATTACCAGACTTATGATTAAATTTAGTCTGGTAATACTCGGTCTTAGCTTTTTTGATGTCATGCTTCATATTTCTAGAGTATTTATTGATATATGTATTCAACGGTTGGTTATTGACTCTTCAACCAAGCTTATTTTTTTTTATTCACACGGCAGACCTATGAAGAGGTAATTTATGGTTTAATAGTAAAATATTTCCTAGTAATGGAGGATGAGCTGGTACAATAAGGAACAAAATAGGACAAAGCCCTAATTTGGTCAGCCCATGCCTCAAACTGTATAATATTATTCAGCTTTGCGTAGTCAATACTCGATATCACTTTATCGGTCGCAGGGCAAATAATATTAGATTCATCTTGCTGTAATTTTAGTTTAGTAAAAGTAGCAAATTGATCGGTTATATGTAACTCCTCTACCCAAGCATTGAAAACAGCATTATCTATACAACAGATGATCAATAAAATATATGATCAATACAAGTTTTAGAATCGCCAAAAATTATATCATAGTAGGACTGTTGATCACAGATTTAAGCCCATGAAACTCACCAAGAACACAGGCATACAATAAAAAAATTAAAAATCGTGACCCAGAAGGTAGACCTCACTATTCCCACGCTTCCGAGGTCGCTGAAACCGAATATGACCATAAGAAATAAAGCAAATTGCCCATTTTGCCCCTGGGGGTCGAAAAATCAATTTTCATGCAAGGTTGGAATGGATGGGCATTCCTTCGTTTCTTGGCTTGCTAAAAGCGAAAATGATAACCAAAAATAAATTAGACCCTACCATCACCCCTCGGCGAACCTTACTAACCCTAAAAGGGGTTGACATTTCAATTTTCATGCAAAATTGAGATGGATGTACATTTCTATGTTTTTTGAGGCGCTGGAACCGAAAATGACAACTAAAAGTACATTTGTTCCTAGCACCCCCTTACTACCCCCAAAAACGTGCTGAAATTTACGAAGAGGTCAAATTTACTTTTTATTGTCATTTTTAATTCCAGCGCCCTAAAAAACATATAAATGTACAACCATCTCAATTTTGTATTGAAATTAAAATTTCGATCCCCAGGTGAGGTGGTAACGGGAAAATGGGTAATTTGAATCTTTTTTTAAGGTCATATTCGGTTTCAGTGACCTCGAAAATGTAGGAATAGTGGGGTCTCCCCTCTGGGTCACGAATGTTTTTTAAGAACGTTAAGTATTGAATTAAATTCGTCAACAAACAGAAGTACATTAACAAATTGAAATCTATAAACACATATTATTGGAAATTTAAAGCAACCAATATTGCAATCAACTAGCATGATATCAGCACTTTTAAGGAATATACATAGTTAGTATTTACTGTGGCATTAAAATAATTAGGAACAAAAATTGCAAATTCCACCAGGACGATATTTATTACAGTTCGCATGCAGATTGTATAACCATCGATTCCATAAAGAGATAATTTTTGATTAGATATCCAAATTTCGAACAAAAAAATTAATTTTGGTAAAGCCTGTAAAGATTGAAAATGGCACAAGGGTGTGTCAAAATTCGGCCGCATCAACAATTCAGAGACAATAACACTGTTACTTTTACAATTAGAAAAAACGCAATTAGAAGTAAAACTAGGAGAAGTCAGATCATCAAGAACCTTAAAACCCTGATAAGGTTGAATCATAAATACTGCAAAAAAAACAGAGCTTCAAGGCCAGATAAGTTATTGATGATCTTGACTTTATCCCCTTCAATTTTTCTTAACATGATTTTACCATTCCGCAACCACAAATATTTATAATGTTTACACTTTTTAACTTCTTTTGCCCTTTTGAATAAATTATACTTATTGTTAGTTTTAGTCATACACTCATTTATAAAAATTGGAATATTACTACTATTCATGGTACACCCGGTTGATAATTTTTTTGTTTTACACTTGGCTTGCAAAACACTGTTACGGACGAAACTGTTAGTAAATTCAACAATTACTTTACCAGATTTATTAACATCACTCGATTTAAGTTGAAAAACAGACTCAGTTAAGCCAGATGAAAATAACTGCAAGGTTGTATTTAATATTTCACTAGTACCGATAATCCAATAATAGCCACTGATTTATTTTTTGCAATTGCTCAAGGTTAACGATTTTTGATTTTAAATTGGTATTTTCTACTTCAAATTTTAAATTCATCGTGATTCATTAAGTGATTTTAATATTCAAACATTCTAAATATTTACTTTTAAGATATTCAAATGGACAATGAATTAAGATACTAGATTTCCACCACGGGATTTATATTCACCACATTGCTGGTCAGATTTTACAGGAACTCTAAGCCAAAGGATATTTACCGTTATTGGCTCAACATTATCAAAAGCAAAACATTTAAAATCAATAAACTAGTCGGATCAGAGCCTTCTATAGTGTATAGAGCCATAATCATTTGCAATAATTTAGCTTTCGATTCCTATTCGGAATCATTCTCAAAACCCTATACATTTGTAAAAGCCTCGTTTTTCGGACTATGGCTTTATATAATTTAGGATGCTTTGGTGGGGTTCGATAACTTTTTAATTTTTGTTTCATAAAACTTTGCAAAGATTTGTTGAAAAACTTGTTACGATTAATCAGCATCAAATTCCACGAAAAAAATATTTGTTTTATATTAACGATTTGCCAACAAATTAATTGGATTTTTTCGACATATTTCACAATCATTTTGTCCTTGGCAAATTGAAACTAATCGAATTTGCTTATAACGCAGTTATTGTAACATAAAAAAAATATTTTGACGTGGCATTGAAATTTATTGAAAAAGTTTTGTAAATCGTCAGACGCAGCATCGAGCGAACCCCATTTTTAATACCTTTACCATTAAAATAATTTGTTTACACACCATATCTTCATTTTTGTGGCGTATCCTACGGCTAAGTTAAAAAAAATTTTTTTTATAATAAATAAAAATTATTGTTAGGAATTCCGATGAAATGCTTTTATGCTTTCCTTCCTTCCAGGTAGCCTTTATGGTGTTTTATTATTATGTATATATAGTAACACACAATACCGAACCGCGGTTGAATACATCGAATTTTTAATTTTGTTATTACTTTCGAAACATAAATTAGGAAACAAATTAAAACTTTGTGCGCCAACAACAGAAATCCATTTATAATAATCTCATTCCAGAGACCGGATTCCGAATTTTTCGACTTCCCTCGATTATCGAGAAATATCAATTTTCGTTACATTTTCTTTATCAACATGTAATGCAGAATCAATAATATGTGTAAGATTTTTTGTGGTTGTAATAAATTGTCTATTCATATAAGGACCTCGGGAGCAAAAAAAAAAAAAATGAAAAATGGAGGAAAATCAATTTATAATATTTGATGCGGAAACATAAATTTTTTTTCTTCTAAAACCATGTGAATAAACCAGAACCGAAAACAACAAACAGATTGTTTATTTTTTTTTATGTGTTGATGGTTAGTAATACACAAAAGGTTTTCTTCGACTTATATTTCCACCCTTCTGCCTCAACAAAAAAAAATAAAAACTTTATAAAGGAAATGACGTGTTGAAAAATATCGAAGTAATACGTTTTTGTGTGTCAAAATATTTTTAACCGATTGATTTATCCTTTGGAGTAAATTATGACAGTAATCCAAAAGGATGTTGTGTTGTTAACAGAGTACTGAATTTTCTACAACTATAGTTTTTCTCTTGATAGATATGGGAAATTGAACTCGTAAAATGAATGGCAAATTGGGGTAAAACTTGCAATGTTATGATGATTGTGTCTAAAATGATATCTTAATGGTATAAGTTGAATGATTCAACATTTAATTTACATATCAATTGTTCGGTATTTTGATGACGATGCTTTAATATATTTAGCCATACATCAAAAACAGGTGTTCTTACCACAAGATCCGTGGAACATTCAAAGCTTTTAAGTTTAATTTTTTTTTTGCTTTTAGAAAATCAACTCCGAAACATATTTGTAATTGGTAATTTTTAGCACAGCTACTGGTGAGCTTTTCATGTTGCATTCAACGAAAGATAGCTTACAAAAATCCTTATTTCAAATTAACATAAAACAGTAAAGTTTTATTAAACTAAAAGCATTTTTAAAATTGTATTTAAAACTTTTAACCGGCTTTTACAAGTTCTGTACATAAAATATAGGAGCACATCTTGACAGCTAGTTAAATAACTTTGTAATATTGTATAAAAGCTCTTATAATTTGGAAAACATTTTTGAAATAGTTTAGTAGTTTTGAGAATGCTGGAACATAGCGTTTCATTTATGAAATAACTGACTTACTTGGGATTTCTAGCCAATGAAAGCTCTAAACTTTTGTATAAGTACACATTAGTAAATATTCAAAGTATTTTTCAGCCTATCGGCCACTTTTCAGGTTTAAAAAATAGTTCTTAAATTTTCTGGACTTTACTAAATTTAATTAAATATTTTGATATTTTAATTGAACTTTTTTGTTTCAGCATCCAACATTTGACTGTATTTATGATTTTAACCAATTTGAAGAGCTTTGGGTAATTTAATAGTTCAAAGAGAAAGTTCTTCATCAAATATCATAAAAAATTATTAACTGCTCGCTCAGGTGGCATTTGGGTGAAGTTAGTCACCATAGAAAATTGTATGAAAGCTTCGTATAACAGTTTTATTTGCATAATGAAAATTTTGAAAAATTTCCGTAAAATTCGGAAGCTCTCATATCTAAGAATCGGAGTGTTATCAGTTGTAATTCAGTTTTTTGGATACAATTTTTATGCTCAGAATTGGTTTTGAATATTTTGAAGTTCTGTTAAATTTTGTTTAGATAAGTATAATTAACTAAAATTTACTGCGAGCTTTAATTTGTTTACAAATTTTTTTGCTGAAGAGCCACTGTAAAATCCAATAAATTTGTTACAAAACAGTTTGAAAAGCTTTTACGTTAAAATATTTTGAAAATAAGACAACATTATTAAATTATTTTTAAAAGCTTTAATTCATTATGACTAACTTTCAGCGGAATCATTTAGGTTTACAAAAAATTTCAATAAAAAAGCTTCCAAATAAGATTATAAATGAGCATGAACGATTGTGAATTCTGTTTTATATATCATATTGGAAAGCTTTCGAAATCTGTTCTAAAATTGTTAATCGTTTGTTAAACGTTGTTAAATAAATTTGGGAACCTCCCGAACTTGGCATGCTTTTCAAGCGTTATTTTTTTAACAAACATTTTATGAAAGCTCGAAGACTGAGATTATTGAGTAAGATCAAAATAAGGTTTCAAAATGAAGATTGTTAGTTAAGCTTTCCAACAAAACGGAACCTGGAATGATTTCACAAATGTTTAGGAGTTCTGTGCTAAATTTAATTACAAATTTAATCAATCAGCCCACTTAAGAGCTTTCCTTCAATTGACATTTTATCAGTTAGGATTTGCAACACATTTAGAAAGAGTTTGCTCATACCAGTAATCTTAAGAGAATGCTTTTAATCAATAATCATACAAAGTATACGAACACACTACACAATACGAATTTTTAATATTTGAGGACATTTGGATTAATATTTGGAAATTTTGGAGATCTCCTAAACTTGGTTGTTTTCGGTTAGATCAATGTTAAATTATTTTATAAAATATAGAAAGCTTTCCTCTAAAGTTTTATCATAAAACCGTTTGTGCGTCTCCTAAAAATTCGAAAGATGTCGTATTATTGTAAAAGATCAATAAATTATTACAAATTATGTTTTTGAATAATTAACTCTTAAAAGCTAATCGTTATTCGGCTTCTTATCTCACTTACAATTTCAAATTCAATCCAATTTCGTAAATGTTAAATGTACGTGTATTGACACGGCTAATACAGCTATAAACATATACACGGTAATCTTAATATTCAGGTGTATAATAATAAAATTGAACATGTGAGCTCGTACAGGTATTTAGGTATTTGGATTGATAGGCGCATGAATTTTGGGAAGCACATGAAAATTTTGGCAGATAACTGCATGGATCGTTTAAATGTGATTAAGCGGATGAGTAAACCTAAATGGGGCGCTCACCCCAGTGTGACTGATATGTTGGGTTATTGTATAGAGCTTAATGAGCTTTTATGTTTAGGAAAAGCAAAAAATTAAACAGAATTTACGTTTTTCCATCTTTTGCCTGATCGCACTACAAGTTCGTTCCAATGACCTTTAAATTAATTATTTTTAATTTTTAGGTTTCACCATTTTTGCTGATAATATGTATCCCACATGATGTTTGTGTGTATTGGTTGTAAACAATTTAATCGTTTTTAAAAATTTACAAAACAACAAAAACAAGAAATATTGCAGAAACACCATGTACCATGGCATTTGTATAAATTCTCATTTTACAATCGATTTATGGTGAAATGTTGTTGTGTAAATCCTACAAGAAATGGATCTGTGAATGGTTCTAGAAATTAAACAGAGGAATATACCAACATTTCGTAGAATTTTATCACGATATGAGATCGTCCTGTAGTAGGCGTTGACTGATCAAGAACTGAGACAGCTTCAATTGGACATCGGCATCGTTTGGTAATTTTTTCAGGAAGTTCTTAGCGGTTTGCACCATTCTTTCTGCTTCTCCCTTCGATGATGGGTGGAATGGGGCTACCCGAATGTGACGGACCAGATTTAATTCACAAAAATTACGGAACTCTTCGTATGAGAATGCTGTTCCATTATCCGATACAATATCGCCTGGCAACCCATGAGTGATGAACAAAATCTATCCTCGAAATGGCCCGGCATGATCGATGTGAAGACAAGACCATGGTCATTGTGTGGTTTCCAAATAAGGAACAACTACCAGTTCATTCTCCGGTTGGTTCTCCACAAGGTTGACATACCCCGAGCTTTTGTTCGCAATCGGCGTCATTGTTTGGCCACCAAACATAGGTTTGGGCCAAAATTTTCATGTGAACAATTTATGCGTTGAGAATTGTCGCTTCTGTACGATGTCCCCACAATAAACATCCTCGGATGCACGAGATTTCATTTCGGCGATTAAAGAATGCTTTGAGATTTTCTTCTTCGCCTACAGGAAGCTTCTCCGGTCACCCCTTTAACGCCCAGCTGAGAATTTTCTGATAAAGAAAGTTATTTGACGTCATTTTCGCGATAGATTCCGCGTCAAGTACTGCTGTCACTATAGTTTCGATCATGAGGACATCTTCACTTTCGTCGGATGTTAATTCAGGTGCTGGTAAGGGCAGACGGCTTAGAAAATCAGCATTTCCCATTTTCACGCCTGAGCGATGAATGATATTGTAATCATAAGCACTCAGAAATATTATACGGCGTATCATTGTATAGTTGAGATGATTTTCGGAGTTTGTTTGTCTGGATTAAATATTCCCAAGAGCGGTTGGTGATCGGTGACAATTGTGAAATGTCGACCAAATAAAAATTCGTGAAATTGTTTAACTCCTTCTATACGATGGTGACAGATTCTCGATCGATATGTGCATAGTGTCGCTGAGCTTTTAACAGTGTTTTCGAATAAAACGATATCGGTTTCTCAGCTCCGTCGGTCATACGGTGACAGAGTACGACACCCAGACCATACGGCGAGGCATCACATACTAACAAAAGAGATAGTTTCTCGTTATGCTGCTACCATGTTTTTTATATCATCGAATGCCTCTTGATGAATTTTAGTCCACTCCCACTTTTGGTTCTGATCTAGAAGACGATGCAATGGTTCGTGCTTGTTCCTTTTGTTGATCGGTGTTCTTTTAGCGGAATATCGGCATACATTTTGGATGTGACCGGTTTTACTGTAAAAATTGCATACGGCATTTAAATGCGGGCATGACCCTCATCACATCCATTACAAGGTCGAATTGTAGATTGTCGTCGAAATTTTTCCGGATGACGAATATCATGGGGATTTTTTGTTGCTGCTTCAGCTGTTTGAGCTCGATTAATAATCTGGGTCAGATTCAGCCCTAACTCGGCTAGGAGGTTTCGTTGCAGTCCTTCATCTCGAAGAGCACAAACTAGTCGATTGCACAACATCTTATCTAGTGAGGTTCCAAAGTTACAATCTACAGCCAATCGACGTAATTCAGCAACATGCGAGGCGAACAGTTCGTCCGGTAATTGGTCCCGTTTAAAAAATTTGAAGAACGCCGCAATTTCAGATGGTTTGGGAGAAAAATGATTTTTTATAGTATCTTTAATTTCTTCTAGGGTAAGATTACTTATCTCTTTAGGTGACGTTTCCGTGACTCTGCCTCGATCTCATTGGCTTGCAAGTATAAATAAAGCGTGCAGAATAACTCACCCATTTTTCCGGTTTAACAATATCGAAAGTTCAACATTATGTTTTTTATCACCTTCGGTACAACTGCAGGATTTCCGTTAACTAGATTAGCATCTGACGATTGTGCTTGTTGTTGATTAAATTTATGAGCGCGAATTAATATTATCTTGTTACGTGATAACCACAAGAATTAGTTTTAATTAGCTCGATAGAAAAATGAGCCTACCAACTGCTGGTTGACTCGAGCGAAATAAACTAATACACAAACTTTAACATTAACGTAAACGATTTATTGATATTATTAATCTGCATACAACGAGATCAGAAACAAGACTGACTGTTCTTTTTGAGTTTATTTAATAACCGGTATAACTCAAACGTAGAAGGTATATGCGATTAGTATTTGCTATACGCGACACGAACTTTCATATGAAAACCCTAAACAGTAAGTTTACAAATATGGTAATTTGACCAAGTGAAAGGCATTCGATTTTCAAATGGTCTGGCATGCTTGTAGTCTTTTATTACAGATCTATCAAAAAATCGTAATGAAGTTATAACTAGGTGGTTCCTCCAAGAAAAAAAATATCATTGTGGTGATTAAATAAGCCGGAGTCACTATATTTTATAAAATATACAATTATCAATTATTGTCGATAATTGTCTGATCCAGTTGCATCCCCTTTTTCACGAAAAACACAGAGCTATACGTCCGATCAAAGTCTAACTATCGACTGTCTGTTATTTCTATATCCGTCACTGAAATATTCTACCTATCTCTTTCTAACTACACTATTAACACTTTTTATTTTATTTTGTTAATGTGTTTCGCCAAGTGAACGAGATTTCTCTCGTCATCTTGTACAACTGGACCATTCGACATGAGATTTGCGCGATGCCAGCACCAGCAGGGACTTTGCTCACAGGCTACGTGGGTAATATTCATTTCGTATTTAATAAAGTAATTCTCAACCTAACATTCGGCCTTTCCTGACTTAACACTGACCTCTGTGTTCAATATATTATTTATAAATTAACCCTATTCACGACCACAATGAATACCCCTTCGTCTGCACAATATACAAACAGGCCTCGTATTGCGACCTCTGCTCGACTTTTTATCCATCTGGATAAGATAGTCTACCACCCCACCACCGAACTTTTTGTCATACTACATAGACAAGGTAGCCAATCACTCTACAACTCGGCTTTCTTCCCCTTCGGACAAGATAGCCTAACACTTGACAACTCGGCTTTCTACCCCTTAGGATAAGGTAGCCTAGCACCCAACAACTATACTATTTAACTCTCCATATAAGGCAGTCTATTACCTATGTAACAACTACTCTTCATCTCATGGTACATGTACTAAGCGTTTCTACCCATAGTGCTCTCAAGAGATAAATTACCATTCAGCGATGAATTTCTTAAGTGATCATAATATGCACAAACTTCGTGCCGGTTTCAATCAAAATCCCATTTTTGTGGAATGAAACGTCAAAATTTCTCGACGTGGAATTTGACGGTGAAATACAATTAATAGTGCCGCGGAATCCAAAAAATTCTTAAACGAACTTACTCGGTGTAACATGCGACTCGTTATACGATTTAATTACTTGTTCACTTTTATTCTTGATACGTTCAATAGCAATTTTTCGTATCTCATCCACAGGTTCATGGTCAACATTATCATCTGGTGAATCCATTAATGCAGCTAGTAATTTATTCCCTAAAACATTACGTGGTAACCCACTGTACCGAAATTAAATAGGCATCCCAATTTCGTTCATTTTCACCGCTACATAATGTTTTGAGAGCTTCTCCTACCAAACGAAAACATCTCTAAATATATAATATTCTTTAAATGGTTTTCCTACAAAAGCAGCTCCACGATCCGTTAACAATACATTTGTCATACCTAGATATTGTGATACATCATCTATTGTAGCTATAACGGCTTTTGTATTAACTGCTCGCACCGGTTTCAATACAACAAATTTATTCAATCAGCATATCATTGCAAAAATATACTCGTTCTGTTTCTTGCTCCTAACAAGCGGGCCATAAAAGTCTGCATGAACTATTTCATATGGTATTGTTGGGCACGGTATATCATGTAGTTGATATCTTGTTTCTTGTCTCATCCTTCCCTCTTTTAACATACATACATGGAACACATTGCTCGATATAGTTCTTCACAACATGTGTCATCTTAGGAAACCAGAAATCATTTTGAATATGTTGTTTAGTTCTATTCAGCGCAGGATGCCCGAATTTATCATGTGCATATTGTAGTATATAAATTCTCGCGATGGCCTTTATATTTTATGTTCCACCTTTTTCCACTCCACACCACATTAATTTCTTTCAGTTTATTATCTTTGAGCTGTAATGCAGCTACCCATTCAGTGTCGTCTGTATTTATTTTACATATATTACGGCTAAGACTATCAATATGACTCATATCACTTCCTCGTCTATATTTAATATCGAAATCAAATTGTTGTATTGATAACCACCATCTGGCAATTTTCGAATTTAACTCTGTTTGCATTTTAGTGCTCGCAAGTGATTTACAATCAGTATACAAAATGAAATGACGATAGAGTAAATAGTATTTAAAACGTTTGAGTGTTTCCACTACAGCAAGAGTTTCTAATTCGAAACTATGTCTTTTTGCTTCTGTAGGTGTAGTGGTACGACTAAAGTATGCTACGGGGCATGCGGCGACCGATTTTCATCTAATTGAATCAAGCATCCGGATAGACCGATAGATTAGGCATCACAAAATACTTCATGTGTTGCGCTAGGATCAAATAATACTAACACAGGTTCCGTTGTCAGTGCCGTTTTTAGATTTTTGAATGCATTTTCTTGATCAGGTCCCCATTGAAATAAACAATCTTTTTTTGTTAATTTTTGTTAGCGGTTTTGCCATTATCGAAAATTTTGGTATAAATTGTCTGAAATAACTGCATAATCCTGAAATTGACGGATATTACATTTTTTTTCCTGGTTTTGCCCCGTTAATATCGATCTCATGACCCAAATAAGTAATTCTTGATGAAATAAAATGGAATTTTTCGATGTTCAGTGTAAGTCGTGCATCTTTTAACGCTACAAGAACTTGGTCAAATATTTTTAATGTTTCATCTACAGATGTTCCGGCAATCAGTATGTCGTCTAAGCACAAAATAAGACCATCTTGTTTGATAGGTCGAAGCACTTTATCTATTACACGCATGAATATGAAACCGCTATTTGCTAGACCAAAAGGACAACGACGACATTGAAAATGACCAACCGGACAGATGAATGCTGTATAATATTTTGATTGTTCGTTTATTTTTATTTGATGATAACTTGACTTCATATCTAGTGAGATGAATACGGATTTTCCACATAGACGATGCAATTCTTCGTCAATCATTGGTGTAGGTAGGAAATTGTTCACGATGAATTATTGCATTCAGCATCCCCGATAGTCAACACAAAAATGAAATCTATCTGATTTCTTTGGTACCATCACGACAGGGCTAGCATATTCGGATATCGACGGTTCTATTATTTTTGCGTCGAGCTATTCTTTTGTTGTACGTTCCATTTCCGGTAACATATCATACGATACACGATATGGTACTCGTCGAATAATTTTATCTTCTTTAATTGTTATTGCCATTTCTTGTATTGGAGTGCACCCGATGTTTAATAGATTGTCGGAGAAACATTCACTATATTTCTCAATCATACTTGTAAGACGTTGTGTATCATGATCCGAAGTGCCTGGCTCCACATTTAAATCCCTTAGTATTAAAGGATTTATTTTTGTTACCTTTGCATCTTTTGATCGATTTATGATCCTCAACTGATCTCTCTCTCGTATATTTCCTCAATATCTGGGTTATTAAAATAATTCAAACCGATTAACAATTCTTCTTCTTGTATATAATCGTGGACAATTAGGATTTCACATTTATTTTTAAAATCATCGATAATAATTTCTTTGGTAGTATTTCCTATAGCGTAAACAATTCCACCTGCATATCCTTTAACCCTTATTTTGTTATCTTTCTATTTCCAATTTAATTCTCTCGCTTTAGATTCATTCATAATTGTCTAATCGCTCCCCATATCTATGAATGCTGCTAAAGTGGCACCTTCAATTTCTACTTGTTTTATTAATGATGCCGTTAGTAAGCATACGTTTCGTTCCCCCGAATAATTTTGTTTTTAGTTGTATGCCCTTTTTTCACGAAAAACACAGAGGTATTGGCGATTGTAAATATAGAGAAAGCACTACCTGTCGGAATAAAATTAAACTGAAGCGACCATACAAAAACTAGCATCAGCCACAAAATACCAAAGTATAAGAACAATCAAACCAAAATAGAATTATAAGCCAGCGCGAAGCTAGCGACACTCTTTGAATATTATTTTCTGGTACTAACATTAGATGTCTAGTAAGGGAAACAAATTAATTTAAATACGATATGAAATTTTGTATTGAAAATGGAATATATATTCCCTTCACTGTAAAGCATATTCTCAATTTCTCATTTCATTCGTTCTCACTTTGTTTCGTTTTTCTGTATTTTTGGTTTTTATGTAAATATGTAGCCACATCCCCATTTGGTATCAAGATGTACCGTAGATATAGTTTTGTTTATGTATTATGATTTTTTATATTCATATAGCTAATACAATTAAATCGAAAGGTTTTTTCTGTATCGAACTACATAATTATTTATGAATGAAAACGTAGAAAATATTTCATTCATGTTTCTACCAAATTTTGTTTATTTTTTTCCTTGCATTCAAAATAGTTTGTGCAGGCTAAATTTGTATTACACACAATCTTCTGTGCACATGAATCAAATTGTTTTTGTTAGAATTTTTTGTATTTTAAATATCTAAATCAAATAAAATAAGCTTTTTATACCTACAATACAGAGCCTAGTTAATCTGTGAAAAAGGTTAAAGGGGATTTTTTTATTCTTTTAGATGTCAGTCCGTAGATTTAACAAGCACTGCCAGGTTAAACATAAATAACACTAATTTTTAGCTAATTTACTTATTTTATTTCTTTAAAATTTTTAATTCAATTATTTCTTTTGGACATTTAACAAATGTACAATAACTATCAAACAATTAATTAATGATTTTCAGCTCATTTTAACATTTAAAATTATGAAAATTAATTGTAGACCAATTTGAGGAATAACAAATACATATTGTAAAATTAAATACTTAATTAAACAATTGAAATTATTATATAACATTTATTAGTAATTTAATTAATACAAAAAGATAAACTCAATTAATTCATTGAGAAAAATAGTAAAGAAAAATTAATTCACAAATCCAAATGGTATCACAACCATTTAAAATAATACTGTAGATTGTTCTCATAGTTTACTATTCGTTTATTGCTATTATTGCTTTGTTTGTATTATTAATTTTTGTGTCTATTTGGCAATGTTTAAAGCAGCTTTCGCGTATAACCTAGGCTGATTTTCTGCCACCCTTGCGCCAACGTTTCCTGGGCTCATTTTTTATGGGAAATATGGTAATTTCGAACTTCGAGTTCTAACTTATGCGGCAAGCATACAGTTCCATCATATTTAAGCCCAGTGAATTGTGGTGATTTGTTAATTTTAGGATGGTTATATAAAAGCCATTCTGGGACGATATAAAATATTTAATTCCATGCTTAACTTGAAATTAAGTTTTCCTTGAGAAAGCGGTTTATATTGACTTACAGCGGTCGATCTGACTTACAGCTCCACGCGATTACATCACATGCACCTTCATGTTTCACTGTTCTGCAGTGCTAATCATATTTTACAGTATTACAATTTTCGGCCAAGTTAAGTTATTGATGCCAATCGATACCTAATAATAAACTTTATCATCAAAACTAACAAAAATAATTAAAACTAGATTGAGCAACATGTAAGAAGAATAGTTTTCATTTTTGCTGCAAAATACAATAATTTCAAAACTTAAACATTGATTTTCCCAAAATACATTTTATGTAGTTAAGTAAATGGTAAATTACGTTAAGGGCGGCAGCGTTCAATAATAGTATGTTATTCAACGCAGGGACGGCTTGGTAGCAGTGCGAAACGTGCAACTGCACAGAGCCTCGTGCTTCAAGAAGGCCTCGCACAAATATTCCCAATAATATTTTAATAAATTTATTCCTCGCGTAAATATTTTTAATTTTTGCCACCAAACTTAAAAACTAAACAAAATAATTTATAAAATAAACTTTAAAAAAAAATGTTATAAAAAATTTTTTATTTAACATTCATACTCGTATGAGTCGTATTATGTACTCGTGCGTGTATTAGAAAATTTAAAGTTTCCATTAAATTCGAAATATTCTGTTTAGACTCTGGGTGCTCCTCTAAGTTTAATTAGGTAATGCTCTCAATTTTTTTGGTATTCTTCAGAAAGTGTATACAACATTTTCTGCTTCAACGACACGATGGGATCTCTTAATAAAAAATGTGAAATATCTAACACCGAAGCTTCTTTCAGATACCAGGTCCAGATGGGAATGCCGTAACGATAGTGTCAAAGCTATATATCGACAATTTACAATCAAACATCTAAAAGAATTGTTATCATTTTTTGAAAAATTTAGAGAATCTGGTTTCACACTGTCTTTGGCTAAAGCCAAGGAGAATAGGAGATTGCGACTGCGAAAATTCGACCATTATTTGATTATGGAGCCGGCGATGATGCTATAAATGATGGAAAAGAAAATTTTAAACCCAATTATTTTTTGAGAATTGTCGATTCTGCTATTGTGTCATTTATGAAGCGATTCGAATCATATAGAATGCACAACAATATATTTGAATTTTTATATAATGTAGAGAAATTAAAAAGTATATCAAAGAATTAGACACCTCTATTAGTTGCAGAAGTTTACATGCTGCACTCGAAGGAGACTTTCATCCCAATGATTTAATTCAGGAATTGTTGTTCTTTAGAAATATTGTCGCAGAAAAATCTACTTGTTTAGAAGTTCTACGGTACATTCTTTCTAACAATCAAAAAACCGTCCTTTCTAAATATCTTCAAAACCTAATCACTGTACTGAAAATAATATTAACAACACCGGTTACAAATATTAAATTTGATTAACTTTAATAAATTAACTTTTTCTAATAACTTGATAAGAAGTATGCAACAAGAACACGTAATGGTATCAGTACAATCATTGATCATGTAATAACTGATTTGGTACAATTACCTATTAGCATGGATGTTTCATTTTCCCATTTATCTGACCACAAATCATTGTTTCTTCAAATTAAGAAAATGAATAAAATGGAAAATCCAATTTCTTCCACATTCAATTTTGTTTGCTACGACAATATTTTTTCGGATGCTCATTGGAAAGACGTTTTAAATGCAAATAATACAAATAATTTTGTCACTGCATTAAGGGGAATCGTGTTGCGGAGTACAAAGGAAGTTAAAAAAAAAAAACATAGTGGCTATGTCCCATGTAACACAACTAAAATTAAAATGCTAATAAAGGAACGTGATCGATTCTGTCGATATAAAACTAAATATCCATATGACACATATATTATCAATCGACATAAACACCTTAGTAAAACTGTTGCAAAGCTTATAAAATATAACAAAAGAATTAGCCATCAAGTCTCAATTGAAAAATCTATAGATAAACCAAAAGAATTATGGTGTGAGCTTAACAAAGTAATATTTAATAAGGATTCTGATGTCCAAAAGCAATTTTGTATTTTAGAAAATGGTGTCCTCCAAACCAATGATAAAAGGGTTGCAGAGTCTTTTAATATATATTTTGCTAATATCCCCTATAATATTACGAAACATTTCAAGGAACCGCTACTTGCACATTTCGAATATATTAAATATGATGTACAATATCCATTTGTTTTTGATATTGTTAGTGACATGGAGATAAAAAGTATAATTAAAGAATTAAAGCCCCATGCAGCCTCCGGGTTAGATCAAATATCTGCTAAAGTTCTTAAATATACTTCAAATTTTATAGCACCAGTCCTTGCCAGACTTATCAATGACATTTTCAATGAATCGACTTTTCCGCATTGTTTAAAATATGCAAAAGTGGTACCAATACACAAAGCAGGTAGTCAAATGGATCTAAATAATTACCGTCCTATTTCTATACTGACCACCATATCAAAAATCTTTGAAAAGGTATTGCTAGCAAGGCTGGAACATTTCCTATTATTAAATAATTTAATATATGAACATCAATATGGGTTTATTAGGAAATCTAACACCACCGCTGCGTGTCTTAACTTAACTGACCGTTTGAGCAGAAGCTTCGAAAAGAAACAATACTGTGCATGCTTATTTTTAGACATCCGTAAAGCTTTTGACACTATTAATCACAATGTTCTCATGATAAAACTAAAAAAAATGAAAATATCAGATAAATATATTAATATATTTAAAAGCTATTTATCAAATCGGAGACAGACGGTTCAAATAAACAGCAAGACGAGTAATGAGATAGAGCTAACTCGAGGGATTCCTCAAGGCTCCATTCTTGGACCATGTTTGTTTAATATTTATATAAACGACATATCTTCATGCAGCCTAGCTGGTAAAATACAACTGTATGCTGATGATGGTGCTATATCATACTCGTCAAATTCGCTCTCTGAGCTTATAACGAATATTCAGCAAGATTTGGAAATTTTGAAAGAATGGTTTAATACGAACCAATTGGTATTAAACCATGAAAAAACAAAGTACATAATATTTCAAAATATGAATCTAGACATAGATTTCTTGAACTCTAATCCTGTAACTTTCAATTCTTTCACTATTGAAAGAGTTGTTAAGTACAACTACTTAGGGTTGGAAATTGACAGCAAACTTTGTTGGGAAAATCATATTCAACTGGTAAAAAAACGAATATCACCCTATATATTCGCTATAAAAAGGATCAGAAATATACTTCCCAAGAAATCTTTGGTGCTTTTGTATAATGCCCACATTCTCTCGCGTTTAGTTTACCTAAACCCGATATGGAGTGGTGGTGCATCAAATAAACTAAATCAATTAGAAATCTTGCAAAAAAGAGCATTGAAATATATTATACACGTGCCACTACGTTATCCAACTAGAGATTTGTTCCGAGAATTTACGTCCTTCACTATAATTATCAAGAAAGAACTTTTAATTTTAATCTACAAAATCATCCATAAGCTTATAAGGAATAATTTTGAGCCAATTCGAGCTATAGATCTTCATAAGTACAACATGCGCCGTAGGTCGCACTTTCAGGTTGAATTTTTTGCACAAGCTGGGAAAAATAATGTATTTAACAGAGGACTCGGGAAATTTAATGAACTTCCAAGTGAAATAAAAAATGCAGACACTATAAGGAAATTTAAATTGGCTGTTGTTCAGCATCTTAAAGAAAACCAAACCTTTTAACTTCAAATTTGCATGAATTGTGAGATTTGTTTTATTTATTTGAACATACATAGAGTAGAGATATCATAAATAACGTATTTTTAGTAGTAAGACAGTTTGTTATATAATCTGTAGTTACTCTATAACCCACTGCGGTTCGTGTAACTAAAATAATTATTGTAAAGCTCATAATGTATAAATTAATTTCTGTAACTTAGTAACTTAAACTCATGTATATTTTTTTGGTTAATAAATATGTTAAAAAAAAAAAAAAAAAAAAAAAAAAAAAAAAAAAAAAAATGGCAACCTGTCAACGAGTTGCCCAATTTATACTCTGATTGAGGCAGGTCATGAAATTGTATACACACACAATGCAAAATGAGAGGATTTCAAAACGGACAATTTTTATGTAAATCTTCCCGAGTAACCACGTGTCACATTAAAGCGACAAAAACTTCACATAAAATGGTGATTGGTGGAAAAAAATGTGACAAAATGTTGTCACAATATGGATGAAAAATGGTTGATGGGGTTGACGCCGATTGTCACGCGTAAACGAACATTTTGTAAATCAAATTTGTCGGTTTTTGGTGGAATATTTTTGAAATATTTGTTGAAAATTTAGTCACAAATTCGACAGTTTTTTTATGGTAATAAAGTCAAATATTTCTCGATATTTTCTGAATAATTGGTGGTTTAACTGTGGAACTAATTATGAACTATTTGTTGAAATTATAACCACAAATTCGATAGTTCTTTTATAATATCACTTAATTATCAACAATTTTGTGGATATTTGTTGGTTTATTGATGTAATTATGCGTAAGAAAATTTTTAATGACCCTACTTAAATAATTTTGTAAAAAATACTCCATTGTATGGTTTATTTGATATTTTCATTATTATTTATTTAAAAAAAATATCTACCTAAAATGTAGAAATATCAAAATCCCCCCCCTGTACTTTAACCCGAGCCGAGAGTTAATACAAAATGTCTCGACTCTAAAAAATGAAAACTTTCCTTGAGTTTTCTATGTGGTAGTTTGGTTTCGTGCAGGGAAACTCGCACAAACAAAAAGTTCGGTACTCAGGTAGTTAGGACCAAACACAAACTACAAAAATAAAATTCCGACTTCATACATTAAGTATGAGGCAAGAACGTAGTGACTTAGCGAATTACATATAAATTCACCAAATCAAAAATGATCAAAATCTTTTTTTTTTTTTTGGGAGTAAAATGAACATATATTTTGTCACAAAATACCCGCATAAATATGTTCCAAATTGTCAACATATTTTGTGACAAAAAGGAACTTACATTTTGTGACAAATTGGTGACTAAAATTTTGTTTTTTTGGTTGGAAAAATCAACATACATTTTGTCACAAAATACCCGCATAAATATGTTTCAAATTGTCAACTTTTTTTTGTGACAAAAAGGAACCTACTTTTTGTGACAAATTGGTGACTAAATTTTTTTTTTTGGGTGGTAAAATCAACATTCATTTTGTCACAAAATACCCGCATAAATAAGTTCTAAATTGTCAACATATTTTGTGACAAAAAGGAACTTAATTTTGTGGCAAATTGGTGACTAAATTTTTTTTTTTTTGTTGGAAAAATCAACATACATTTTGTCACAAAATACCCGCATAAATATGTTCCAAATTGTCAACTTTTTTTTGTGAAAAAAAGGAACCTACTTTTTGTGGCAAATTGGTGACTAAAATTTTTTTTTTTTTTGTTGGAAAAATCAACATACATTTTGTCAAAAAATACCCGTATAAATATGTTCCAAATTGTCAACTTTTTTTTGTGACAAAAAGGAACCTACTTTTTGTGACAAATTGGTGACTAAATTTTTTTTTTTGGGTGGTAAAATCAACATTCATTTTGTCACAAAATACCCGCATAAATAAGTTCTAAATTGTCAACATATTTTGTGACAAAAAGGAACTTAATTTTGTGGCAAATTGGTGACTAAATTTTTTTTTTTTTGTTGGAAAAATCAACATACATTTTGTCACAAAATACCCGCATAAATATGTTCCAAATTGTCAACTTTTTTTTGTGACAAAAAGGAACTTACATTTTGTGACAAATTGGTGACTAAAATTTTGTTTTTTTGGTTGGAAAAATCAACATACATTTTGTCACAAAATACCCGCATAAATAAGTTCTAAATTGTCAACATATTTTGTGACAAAAAGGAACTTAATTTTGTGGCAAATTGGTGACTAAATTTTTTTTTTTTTTGTTGGAAAAATCAACATACATTTTGTCACAAAATACCCGCATAAATATGTTCCAAATTGTCAACTTTTTTTTGTGACAAAAAGGAACTTACATTTTGTGACAAATTGGTGACTAAAATTTTGTTTTTTTGGTTGGAAAAATCAACATACATTTTGTCACAAAATACCCGCATAAATATGTTCCAAATTGTCAACATATTTTGTGACAAAAAGGAACTTACATTTTGTGACAAATTGGTGACTAAAATTTTGTTTTTTTGGTTGGAAAAATCAACATACATTTTGTCACAAAATACCCGCATAAATATGTTTCAAATTGTCAACTTTTTTTTGTGACAAAAAGGAACCTACTTTTTGTGGCAAATTGGTGACTAAAATGTTTTTTTTTGTTGGAAAATCAACATACATTTTGTCACAAAATACCCGCATAAATAAGTTCTAAATTGTCAACATATTTTGTGACAAAAAGGAACTTAATTTTGTGGCAAATTGGTGACTAAATTTTTTTTTTTTTTGTTGGAAAAATCAACATACATTTTGTCACAAAATACCCGCATAAATATGTTCCAAATTGTCAACTTTTTTTTGTGACAAAAAGGAACTTACTTTTTGTGACAAATTGGTCTAAAATTTTGTGATCACCATTTTTGGTTACTCGGGTTTTGTTACGACATTGTTACTACCTTGTAGATACTTTTATAATCTGATGATGGAAACACAGTGTTTCCGAAAATATATTAATTTTTTAAAAAATCAAAATTAAATGTTGTAATTTAATTAGTTTGTTTTAACAAGTGTTTAAGGAGAACCGAAAGAAGTTTTACCGGTTACAGTTGTATCAGCCGAAAGATTTTTTTCAAAATTGAAAATTATTAAAAATTATCAATAAAGATTTTTTTTTTTTTTTCGCTGGCGCTACATCCCATGGAGGGATTTGGCCGCTTCATTTTTGAAGTTTTCGTAATCATTTTTACAACGGATAATGAGTGATTAGTTCATTGATCCTTACATTAAACCAGCCGTGATTTTTTCATCACCTGCCCGGAATCGAACCCGGGACCTCCGGAGCTTAAAGCAAGCATGCTAACAACTGTGCCACCGGGGCGGCTTAATGAAAATAATTAATAAAGATTTACATCATTATCAATCTTGTCAATAGAAAATGAAATAGTAAAAAATATCAACTTCGTCGATGTCATTTCTGAGATTGCTTCAAAAAGAGCAAGAGGACTTTTTTAAAATGATTTTTTAATGAATTTTTTATTATGAATTAAATTAAGCATAATTTGTTTTATGATAATTGCCTCTCGCTTAGGAAATAGCGTATTTTTTATTTACTGCGTTCAGCTATTAATTTTTGAATTTGAAATACCCAGAATGAACCAAGGAATCACCTCTTAACGGATTAGCACCCCAAACCCGGACACCCTGTATACTTATACTTTATCGGTTGCATATTTGGTGATTAAACGAATTCAATAATTAATTTAAGTTAAAGTAGAAAAGAAAATTAATAAACAAACATTTTGAAGAACATTGAAATAAAATGTTACAATTTTTTCTTCGTCATATTAACACAGTACTATTCCTGTGTAAGCAAATTTAACAATTTTACTTCTAAATTACTTTTATAATTATAAAGAAAATTCCTTGTTGTTTATAATGGAATAAAACTGGAAGTATCAGATGGTGGAATTATAATTCCTAAAGTAATGAAATTCCAATCGAATTCTGTGACATACATGATCATAAGTATATAGCTCAGTCTGATAATTTTGTAATAAGTCAGAGGTACAATAAGACAGATTCAATGTTATATCTGTGGCAATAAATTTAAGTAGCTTATCTCACTTTTAGTAATTTTTCAGCAGAGGAAAAACAAGTTTGTTTTGGAAATTTTTCAATGATCCACTTCAAATTAAGCCTTGCATTTTTTCAAAGATGGTAAATGTTGTATCCTGCATCTGAATATCTATATGTATTTTAAAAATATTAAAAGGATCATTCATGACTAATTTGATTAAAAAAGTTTTTAAGATACTTTAACAAAATGGTTTCTGGATTATATAAATACTTATGTACACTTAAGCTACTTTAACAGATGTAAATGAAACTGTAAGATAAATAGGCCTATGCCTACATAAGCTACTATAAAAAATTATAAATCAGTATTTCTCCCGTCATTAAATGTACATAAGCTACTATAAATATTTGATTTGTATATAAGCATATTTTGTAGAACAGCTTATTTGTAGATAAGTTCCTTTAACTTAAGCAAATATGAAAATTTCTGTACATAAGCTAAAATAAAGTTTTCATATCTCGGCTTGTATGCGCGATAGAGAGGTCGGAGTTTGAGCAAAATAAGTAGTTTGCACTTTTGTGTTTATATCTCAAAAAATCCATTTTTCTCTTAAGTCGACATAAGCTACTTCAACTTATTGCCACAGATATTTTACATACATATTAGAAAATATAAACTTTGATAAAGAAATTATTAAAAAATAAACTTAATTTGAAGTTTTCGCTTTACACGAACAATACCTATCTAAATAGGAGAATGCACAACATTCAAAATATTTATTTTTTAAATTTTTTCTGTGAGGGTATATAAAGATTTTTTTTTTCATTTTGCGTTAATTCGTATTCAGTCTTTGAAGCGTTCAGCACCCGAATTCCGGTTCAATGATAAATGAAAATGAGAAATGACTTGATGTTTTATTTCGCCTACTCTAAATAAAAATGCAACCGACTAGCTGAAATAAAACATCAAGTCATTTCTCATTTTCATTTATCATTGAACCGGAATTCGGGCCCAGATCGTATTGGTGTTTTTTTCCTTTGTGTTTTTATATCGTATTTTTGCTATCAGTTTTTTTTAAAACTATTGACCCCCGCTTTACCTTGGACTTGTTTTAACACATATTTTGATTGTATAATTTGAATATTTTGAACTGATCTTTGCATTCTTTTGGTCTTCTTTTGTATCGATTATAGTACTGTGTGTTTTTTGCAAATACGTTGTGTATTTTTTTTTTATTTTTTTTAATTATTCTCATTGGTTTATTTTTTATAATATTATTTTATAATTTATTAATATTAATATGAGTGGACCGGCGGGTCGTAAACGTGCGGTTTTGAATTGCAATTCGAAACAACGTGATGGTGCTCGATTTTTTAAATATTCCGCTAAATATTATATGTACCCTGACGCCTGGTTAAATTGTGGGATTTTGTATTTGAACAAAAATGAAATATTTGTATGTTGAAAACATTTTGAAACTCATTATTTATTCAAGCGTAAACTTAAACGAACAGCCATACCAACATTGCATTTACCTCAAAACGCAAATATTGCAGTTTCGGAAAATGTAAATGTTAACTTATTTACTTCTCAACAATCTTCGTTATGCTTGCACGAAAATACATTCAATTCATTTTCCGTTTCAAATGATGAATGTAACATTAATGTAATTTCAAATTCAAATTTTAGATATTGTTCAAATCTACCACAAGCTTGCGAGGATTTAAATTTAGAAGAAATTGCCCAGTTGCCTGATCCTTATTTTGATACAATTAATTCTACCTTAGAAACTGAACCAAAAATATGTGCGAATTGTGAAAAACAGGAGAAAAATATTCAAGTATACCGTTCGTTAAATCATAAATATTTAACAAGAGTTTTTAAATTACAAAGAGAAAAAACACAATTACAAAAAAAAGTTAAAAATCTAGCACAAAAAAATCGAACAGCAAATAAAAAAATTTCTAATTTAAAATTACAGACCAAAGTAACATTGAATGAATTGGTTCAGCAGACAACAAAAAGTCAACATGCCAAAAATGTTGCTATGATGATTTTGTTTGAAAGGACTAAAACTAAAATGTGGCCTGAACAATTCAAAATACTGGCACAAAATTTGTACTATCGATCTCCTAAAGCATATAACTTTTTGCAAGATAGATTATCCTTTGATTTACCATCAAAGTCGTCACTTATTCGATGGCAGCCGATAAAGAATTTGTTTCCAGGCACTAATAATAAGTTCATGTTGAACAATTTGAAAGAAAAAGTTTTAAGCTTAAGTGTTAAAGGAAGACAGTGCACATTGTTATTCGACGAAATAAAAATTAAAAAAGATTTGAAATACAATACCATCAGAGACTGTGTGGATATGTCGATTTAGGTGATGATAGCAGACAAGCCAAAATAGGTAGCTATGTATGTGTGTTTATGGTTCGCGGAGTCGTCGAGAATTGGAAAAATATATTAAGTTACTATACCTCTGAGAACGCCATTTCGTCAGATATATTGTCTAGTTTAATAGAAAAAAATGTGAATTTATGTTTTTCATTAGGTCTAACAGTCCGAGGTATTATTTGCGATTAAGGCTCAAATAACCGTAAGGCACTTTCCAATTTGGGAGCCACCGCTGATGATCCCATAATGAATTTCGACCACACAAACCAAATTGTTTCTATTTATGACCCACCACACTTGATTAAGTCTTTCCGCAATTGCATGCTTAAGTCGGATATTGAAACGGCCGATGGTACGGCAAGTTGGGAAGTCATGCGGGAGTTATATCAACTAGAATTGGCATCTGTGACAAGAATGTGTCCTAAATTAAGCGACAAGCATGTGAATCCACAACATTTTGATAAAATGAAAGTGAAACTGGCGTCTCAGGTATTCAGCAGAAGCGTAGTAGCTGGTATAAAAACTGCTTACGAGCTAGATAATTTTTCCAAAGTTGTCAAAAATAAAGCACCTGCAACCTGGAAGCTTTTCGATAAATTTGATAAATTATTTGATATCCTTAATTCAAAAATCTTGTTTGATGCCAATCAGTATAAATGCGCTTTAAAAAACGATGAACTTAATCAAAGTGTCGTATATCTTAATGAAATGATAACATAATTTAAAAAATATTAAGATGAGTAACCGCAAAAAAGTTTATTCTTTCGATGGAATGGTACAGACAATTCGTGCGGGGTTCTCTTCATTTTAAAGAGTTTAACATAGGATAATCTGGGTTTTGAATATTTATTAACATCGAGATTAAACCAAGACGCGTAAGAAAATACATTTTCTTTAATAAGATCAGCAAACGGAAATAATCTTAATCCATCGGTTCAAGAATTTAGTTTTACTGTTTCAAAACTTTTATCCATTAAGTATCTAACATCCTTCTCGGGCTTATCAAACTGTGAAGATGATGCAGATTCAACATTATTAAATGTTATACGAGAAGAACAACAAAATGATGAATGGATAATAAGGTATGAAAACAACACTAACAAAAAGTTTTGTGAAAATGATGCCTCAAGTCTCGTTGAAATTGGTGATGAAACTTTTTCGTTGGTTGAAGTGGACGAAGACTCGGATGATGACGAAATGTATTCATTAGTTGAAGTTGAAAACGATGTGAATGATTCTTTAATTGAAGAATCTAGTATTAATTCACAGGCGTCTTCCAGATATTTCGTTGGATATTTAGTTAATCGAATTGTAAAGAAAGTAAATTGTGCGGCATGCTGCTCCACACTACTAAAAGAAACTGATTATGTAGAGAGTAACTGCTGATAAAAAATAAAAATTATATTAAAGATTGTTTCGGTAAGCTACGTGCCCCATCGCAATCTTTTTTTGAAATTTGTTGTCGACAAATATCAATTTTTGATTCGTTTTTCAAATCACATTCCCACATTGTTGGGCTCAAACATGACCTCTTAAACATTTTATTAAGCAGCAGCATTGACAAAGAATTTTATGATATTGATAATCCCTGTTACGAACATCGCGTTCAAATTTTGAAACTAATGCTTCTTATATTAATTAGAAAAACTTGTAAATGGCAAATGGAAAAGATTAAGAAAAATAGTACATATAAATAAAATAGATTCCCATTATATAAATAAAATAGAATGCCATTATTATTAATATATTGTGTCTATAAAAAGCCGAAAGAATCTTATTGATTTAATACAGACAACTAAACTTCTCTTTCTAAAATAGATTCCATTCATCATTTTTCAATAAAAATTAAAAAGTAAAGGGTTTATTTAATAACAACCATAAATTTGAATTAATTTTTAGAAGCAAATTTAATTTAATTTGTGTTAGATCTTAGATGTCAAAATAAATTAAAAACCGCATATTTTAATTGAGGAAACAGGGCTACACGAATTAAAAAAGGCTGAATTAAAAAAGGTGTTCATTAATGAAATAAAAAAGGCGAATTTTGTATGAAAAAGGAATACCATTTTTATTTCAGAAAAAAATGAATTAAAAAAGGTAACAGGTGTTCATACAAAATCACCATTTTTAATTCAACCTTTTGTTACGACCGTCCGTGTGGTCGTAAGCACTGAAAGGAAATTTTTTTTATAAATTGTCCCGCGTTTCATGTAGGTGTACTATATTTTTTTTCATGCTTATCTATGCTGCGTTTTTACTTTATTGGATTGTTTTTGTTGTGAACATATTTTTGTTTACAAAGTATTGTATATGAAATATGAATCATGAGTAAAGCGAAATTGAAAAAAAAATAAAATTTTGTTATGCGTAAAGTCGTGATCGTGACGCGCTGAGGTTTTGTATATACATTTGTGTATATACATATCGGGGTACGGTTGTACTACGCGTGGCGTTTTGTGTCTTGTCCCGTTGAGCTGATTTTTTTTTTTCTTTTGGTTTTGGTTGGTGGTATGATCCTACGGGATTTGAAAATGTTCGGGTGGCGTGATTTTATTTTTTATTTTTTTTTGTCGGCCATCGGGTTTTTGTTTTTTTTGGGAAATCGTTTTTTTTTGAAGAGAAGACAGTCTAGTTTGGAGTGTGGAAAAAGATAGATCGATGTGATCATTTGAGATTGATTCCAATCAGTTATAATTGTTAATAGTATTTTTGCCCTCATGTTTTAATTTTGTGAACGAAATAAATAAATAAAAAGAAAAATCAAATAAAAGTAGTGATCATATTTTTTTCCATTGGTTTAATAAATAATAAGTTTATAATTTCTGTATTAAGATATTACATATACATATTTAAACTATTTAATAAAAAAAAAAATGTTAAATAAAAGTTTGTAATTCAAAATGTGGCTTTGTTCCACCAAAAAAAAAAACTGTTAAAGGTGTTTTAATTCTTGGTCAAAATTAATTTTGTAATGGTCGTTGGTGGGGCATATTAACCTGTGTGAGATTGTTTTGAATTGTCTGATAAACAATAATCTGAATTTTGTGAAGTGAGTTTAATAGGTCAGACAGAACATTATCGATAATAAGTGCCAGTGTATATCTATAGTAACTAATAGATACAACGGGAAAATATAAACTACTAAAAAAAAAAAAAAAAAAAAAAACAAGATACATATATACAAAAAAAATACACGTATATATACGTTTATAATACTCCAACCGGTGGAAAGTATTTCATTGATTATTGTGGGTTTGTGGCAGCAACTCCTCCTAAAGGAGTGGGGTTCGTGCGAGGGATCCTGCGTCGGCGCTGATTGCTGTTGGAAGCAGAGAGGTCGGACGGGCTTAAAACAGGTAGTTGATTGGTGGAAAAATAAAGAAAATCCACCACAACCAGTAAATTATTTTTCTATTTCTATTTTGTGAGCTAAGCTCGACTGTTGTTTTCTTAATATATTTTTTTTATTGTTATACATAAACGTTCTTTTTCAGATTCCGTGGGGTGTACGGACCGTACCACCCACCAAGAAAGAAAGAAGAAAAAAAATCAGCTCCACATTTTTTTTTTCTTTTCTCATTTTTTTTCTCCTTTGTTTAGCTCGAATAAATCTTGTTGTCGTAACTTTGATATATCACTTTTCATTGAGTATTTTTTTTCCAAATTTTTTTTTTCAATTGAGTTCCGTTTACTTATGATTCAAATTTTTTTATTACTGGTTGGTTTTTGTATATATTTTCAACAAGTGTGTGCAGTGTATTGATCGTTATTTGTGTGCCTCTACTCACCATGTGTGAGTAGATTTTCGTTGTGATCGCGTGAGGATGGGCGGCCTTATGCTGACCTAGGCCTTGAGCAGGGACGCCTGAGTGGCACCGGCGTCCTTGTCGAACGCTCCCAAAATTTATGATTATCTACCACTGTGGTCGTGGCACAGTAGAATAATTTTCTTGTCCCCTTCGTTTTATCTCTATGCGGTTTTCAAGCATAGTAATATGTCTGGTAACCCCCACGCCTAGCGGCGAGCTTCAGCCAGTGCAATACCGCAACCAGACCTCTATTGCTATGTTCTGTTTAACAAAATCCCTTTTGGGGGATTTTGTTACAGTGGCGCCCAACGCGATCGGCTAATTTTGTTTTGCTTTTCGTCTTTAATTTCACAATTTTTTTTTTCAGCTTACTTGTTGTGAGTACCACGTGCAAAGTCCAACGCTTGCGTTGTTTGAGCTTGCACGGGTGCTCACATCAACGTTTTCTGCCCGATCAACATTCGAATCTGCATTGCAACCAGCGTAAGCTGTTTGATTGCATGCAGATGAGAGTGTTGATCCCTATTCTCAGCTCGTCTGATGAATGGGCTTACCATTTCTGCCATGTGGCATTGATTGTGGTTAAGCTCATTCTTCTTTCGTTCTGAGTTTAGTCTTTTTTAAATTTTTAAAGTCTTCGTACCCTATAATTAATTTAATTTTTTTTATTTCAGTCCGACTACCTTCATGGGGAGGGATCACAGCATGTTCTAACCTTTGGTTATTTGATCTTGCTGGATCGCTCGTCATGTTGGTTCCATGTGTCATGGGTGTTGGGATCGCGAACTTGTTGTTTCCACCAATGTGGTGTTGATTGGACAGTTCGTGATCGCAGTACTCATTGGCACATCTTTAGTCAATCTCTACTTTCAAGTAAAATTTTATTTTTCAATTTTTTTTTCAATCCAAATTAAACTACTGGGACCACAGTGGTAATTTTTATTTTTTTTTTATTATTATTATAGCGTTCACGCCTGGCTCAGCATGGGGCCGTGCTCACTTCTCATGTGATCACACTTCTTTGATTATATTCTTCATTTTTTTCATTTTTTGTTTTGGGTATTTTATTTCTTTGGGAACATTTATTTCTTATTGTTCATTTTTCAGTTTTGGTTAATGGAGCAGTTGAAATCCTGTTCATAATTTTAGTATTGTCATTTATAGGTTTTAGTAAATCAATTTTTTCGGTATTTTGATTTTTGTTTTGGGTTTATATTTTTCTCTCAATGAATTCTGCTAATAATAATATACCGTGGGACAGACCGGCAAGTGCGGTTGTTAATTCCGTGTTTGAATCAAGTTTTAGTCATAATTTACCGCGGATAAGTCCATGGGATAATAATAATCAGTCTCCAGCTTATCAACTCTTCCGGCTTGTCGATATATGCGTGTTTGTTATAGTTATAATTTAAAGTTTATACTAATTTTAATTATTTTTTTCTTATTTTCATTAAGTTTTTCGGTTTTGGAAATTATTAAATTACTATTTAATTTAATTAATATTTTTATTATTCGATAATTTTTTTTTTGGTTTGAGAATTTTTTTATTGATATTTAAAGTAATTTTTCGGTAATTTTTTTTTTTGGATATATATATAAATTCAACTCATTTTCTTTTATTTTTTTCACCTTCATTTCGTTAGTAAATTCAGTAAACATAAATTTTTCTTTTGTCCTTAAAATTATATTGAAGTGTTAAGCAGCACTTTAGATTCCAATACATTACCTTGGGATAGACTGACGAGTACGGATGAGAAAAAAGTTTTGAGTTGAGCGCTAGTTCAATATTGACGCGAGTGGTCCATTGGATAGTAATTTGTTTCTCGCAGCTCCTCAAACAGCCCGGCTTGTGGATATCTACTTGGTCATAGTGAGTCTAATTTGAGATTGGTGCTTCAATATATGTTTTCAATAAATTTCTTTAATTAATTAATTAATAATTTAAAAAAAAAAAAAAATTTTTTTTTCTGCTTTAAATTAAGTAATTCTATCTTGTTTTTTCATATATATATATATATATATATCCAAATATTGTTATATTTAAATTTTTTTTTGGTTGGGAAAATTTATTTTTTTGTAATCTCTCTAATTAAATAATTTGATTTTTTTGTGGTTGAAAGTGCCAGTATCGCTGGTTTTCATTTATTATTTACGTTAAATTTTAATAACTTTTGATTTAGGTAATTTTAATTATAACTATAATTTATTCAGTTTTCTATAAAGTAAATATAATTTAGAAATTTGTTAAAATAATATTGTTAATTTACATTTGTCGAAAATTAACTCTCATTACGTTTAAAATCCCGTTTAAATTCAATTTTGGTTAATTTTTTCTGTAGCTTTAAATTTTTTTTTCTCTGTTTCACTCAATCTTTTCATAATGGACGAATTAATTAAGGCATTTAATGTGGATCCTAATTCAATTGATCAGGCGGAAATGATGAGAGTATTGACGGCTCAAGTTCAACTGCTGACCAACGAAGTGAGAATACAGCTGGATGCGGAACAAGCAGCCGGTGTGCATAGTCAGTTAAATCCAACGTTAAAAATTCCTGTTCCGGAGGTGTCTTTTGGGCCACCTCCTCACCCTGATTTTGCTGGTCCTGCAAGAGATCCACTTGTTTCCACGGCGATAAACCCGCAGGACAATAATTTGCCTGAATTAACTCATTCTTCAATGGTACCTGTCTCTAAAGAGCGCTCATCTCTGGAGCAGGCTACTCATTTTAGTAATACCAATTTTTCACCAGGTGTAGCTGGTCCACATAATAGCACATTAAATACAGTTCCAAATCAACCTTGTTCTTCTCATGTTCCTTCTAATTCTGAGTTCAATCGACGTTCGCTAGCACGTTGTGGCATTTCATACAGTGGTTCTCCAACAGGGATTACTGTTGATTTGTTCTTGTTTCAGCTTGATTCTGTTGTTATGTCTCATAACATATCTTCTGAATTTGTACTACTCGATTTGCATCTCCTCTTAAAGGACGTGGCATTGCAGTGGTACTGGACGTACCGACGCCACAACCCGCTAGCACCTTGGAGTGATCTAAGAAGGGATTTCCAAGAACGTTTCAAAGATCGACGATCACCCTATGAGATTAGACGGATGGTTGAATCGCGTAAACAGCTGCCCACGGAAACCTTCTTGGATTATTACCATCATATGTGGTCATTGTCACTGCAATGCCACACCCCTTATCGAGATGATGAATTCATCCAACTCCTGATGAATAACATGAAACCAGGTTTGCAGTATCATCTCACTGACCGTCAGTTTACCCACATTAATGAACTTATTAAAAGTTGCACAGCGTGGGAGGATTCTTTAAAACGATTGCGAGCACCGTCTGATTATCACTCTTATCCTCGGCGGGGAATTAACGAACTGACCTCTGATTTGATGTTAGAAAATACTGTGCCAGGACCAGATTTCAATTTACCTTTTTCTGATGTGTCCCCAGGTACGACGAGAACCGCCTATCACGTTCCAACTGGTGTTTCTGTTCCGTCGTCAAATCCTGTTCAGCAAATACCTGGCGGTGCTTCTGTAGCGGCTTATCGTGCTCCAGTGGGAGTTTCTTCTACAATGTCAAATCCTGTGAAAGCATCGACCAGTAGGGATCAAACCAATTCTCAACGTGCCGTTGGGGGAGGCAACTACCCCATCTGTTTTAATTGCTCTGACATGGGTCACGTATTTCAAGACTGTCCTGTCCCTCTAACTGGAATTTTCTGTTTCCGTTGTGGTTTAAGAGACACTATTTCCACCAAATGTCGTCGTTGTACGGAAAACCGAACCAGTGGTCCATGGAGATCGGGGATCCATGGATCACAGACCAAGTCCACCCCAACAATAGTGACCAAAGCAGAAGCAGCCAGCAATACCGACCCAGAGCTTCAGAAGTGGATGAAGCCAGATGGGAAGAATCACCCGAACCTGTGAAAGTTCTCGTTGAGTCATTTGATTCCGAATCACTATCTGGATCAGGTTCGTTTGGTTCCAACCAAATGGTTTCTGATGCTTCTTTAACTTCCAATCATTTTTCAAATTCTTGTTCTTTTAAATCTCAATTTTCAAATCCAGTTAAATCTTTCATTAGCAGTTTTAAGAAACTCAATCCTTTACGCTTACTTCGCTCAAAAAAATATTGGGAGGAACGTAAGATCATGAGATCTTGCGTTGTTTCTTCAATACTCGGGTCTGAAATGGGTGATAAACGGCCTTATGCCGATATTCTCATTAATGATGTGCCTTACCGAGGTCTGTTAGACAGTGGAGCGAGTGTAAGTGTTTTAGGTTGTGGATCCGAAAAACTGTTGAATGACTTAAATTTTCAGTTACATCAATTTCCGTCTTCTATTCAAACTGCCAGTGGTCAATCTCAACAAGTTATCGGTTATCTTAATGCTCAGGTTGAATTTAATTCCCAAACACATAAGATGCGTTTCTATCTCGTACCATCTTTAGAGCAACCTTTATACCTGGGGATTGATTTTTGGAATCAATTTGGTATTACTCCTCAATTATCTGCGTTGAGTGAATTGACTGACTCCGCAGACTTATCTTCTGCTCCTAAATTTCATTTACTCTCTCCAGATGACAACAGTAAACTCTCTACAATAGTTAATAAATTTCCGTCCAGTGCTGAATTAGGTCTTGGCAGAACCACATTACTATCACATGTGATTGATGTAGGGGAAGCCAAGCCTGTTAAGCAACGGTTCTATTCTGTTTCACCAGTTAAACAAAAACTAATGTATGATGAGCTCGATCGCATGTTGTCTCTGGATGTGATAGAAGAGAGTCATAGTTCCTGGTGTTCTCCTATTACGATGGTGCAAAAGGCTAGTGGTCAAGTGCGCTTGTGTTTGGATGCCCGTGAGGTGAACAAGGTGACGGTCAGGGATGCGTATCCGCTTCCCCTTATCAACGGATTGTTGGGTCGTTTGGATCAAACTCGCTATATATCAACTATTGATCTAAAAGATGCCTTTTGGCAGATACCACTCGACCCGCAATCCCGAGATAAGACAGCGTTTACTGTCCCTGGTCGTCCCTTGTACCACTTCAAGGTCATGCCCTTTGGGTTGTGCAATGCTCCCCAAACACTGTGCCGCCTTATGCATCGCGTGATACCTTATCAACTACATGATAAAGTTTTTGTGTACTTGGATGACCTTTTGGTTACTTCTTCTACTTTTGGTGAACATTTGGAATTATTGAATTTAGTTGCTCAATTACTTAGTAATGCTGGATTGACCATAAACTTGAAAAAAAGTCAGTTCGTCTTAAAAGAGGTTAAATATTTGGGTTACTTAGTGGGTGATGGTTGCCTTCGCACCAACCCAGAGAAATGTAAAGCGATAAGTGAATTTCCTCGACCGAAAACAACTAAGCAGATACGTAGTTTCTTGGGTTTATGTGGGTGGTATAGGCGTTTCATAAAAAACTTCGCGTCTTTAGCTGCTCCACTAACTGATCTGACAGGGAAAAAATCTAAGTCTAAATGGAATCTTCACGCTGAGGAATCCTTCCAATCTCTTAAATTATCTTTGTCGTCTGCTCCTGTTTTGGCTAATCCTGACTATGGGCGCCCTTTCTTTATCCAATGTGACGCAAGTGCTGTTGGCGTGGGTAGTGTACTTTTTCAGCTTGATCCTGATGGCGCTGAACACCCCATTGAATTCTTTTCTCACAAATTAAATGCCGCTCAGCGAAATTATTCTGTAACTGAGTTGGAGTGTTACGCAGCAGTACTTAGCGTCCAGAAGTTTCGGCCCTATATCGAGGGATACCCGTTCACGATTTATACCGATCACGCTAGTCTCCGCTGGTTGATGTCCCAAAAAGATCTATCTGGTAGACTCGCCCGCTGGAGTTTAAAACTGCAAGCGTACAAATTTGATATCGGATATCGTAAAGGAACGGTGAATGTTGTACCTGATGCCCTCTCTAGAGCTTTTTATAGTGAGCCCACAGACGATTTAAGTAAAGATCAACCTTTTCCTCCTGTTGAAACTACTTTGAATGATGATTCCTCTTTACCTTGTAATTCTCCTGTTATACAAGAAAATGTGTCCAGTTTAAATTCTTCAAGTGACAATTCGGTTCTACATATTGATCTTAACTCTTCAGCTTTTCAGGACGATGAATATGTACAACAGATCAATCGAGTACAACAATTAAAAGATTGTGATCACAACTTCAAAATTCGTGATAATAAACTCTTGATCTTACCTTCCTACGCTTCTCGTTATACGTCCACTGATTTGTCTGAATGGAAGTTAGTAGTTCCGTTGTCCTTGACTGCAAACTTAATTGAACTGGCTCATTCTTCTCCTACTTCTGCTCATATGGGTATTAAAAAAACTGTAGAACGACTTCAGCGGCAATTTTTCTGGTTTGGTATGACTAAACAAATCAAACTTTTCATCTCCAATTGTTTACAATGCAAGATGAATAAGCCTGTAAATTTTAGCACTCAACCTTTGATGGGTTCTCAAACTGAGTCTACCAGACCTTTTGAAAAATTGTTCGTTGATTTCCTTGGACCTTATCCTCGCTCCAAACGAGGTAATACCTGTATAGCTATAGTGTTGGATCATTATTCAAAGTTTGTTCTAGTCAAACCATTGCGTGAAGCTTCCGCCTCTTCTCTGTGTAACTTTTTGGAAAATGAGGTGTTTTTACTTTTCTCTGTACCTGCAGTGATTACTTCTGATAATGGCAAACAATTTCTATCTCACTTATTTAAAGATCTTTTAAAAAAATATAATGTTGATCATATACGTACTCCTATTTACTCTCCTCAAAGCAACGCTTCTGAGAGAGTTAATCGGACGTTACTGTCTAGTATTCGTTCTTATCTTGATGATCATGCACATAATGAATGGGATTGCCATCTCTCTGAAATCACTGCAGCATTGCGAAATGTTAAACACGACGTCACGAATTTTTCTCCTCACTATTTGGTCTTTGGTCAACACATGTCATTAAACGGTTCAGATTATGCTTTACGTAAACTTTTATCTCCTCAGGATGATAACGAAATACATGTGTTGTCCAAGTCTAATAGATTAAATCTTATTCGTGATCAAATAACTCATTACCTGAAAGTTGCACATGAGAAATCCGCTGTTCGATATAATTTGCGTAGTAAAAATAGAAATTTCTTGCCTAATCAACCTGTGTTTGTCAGATCCTTTGCACAAAGTAGTGCTCCGGATAGATTTTCTGCAAAGTTAGCTGCTAAGTTTATTCCTGCTTTTATCACTGATAAAATCGGAACAGTCTCTTATAATATCAGAAATCTTGATGGAAAACCTTTGGGCGTTTATCATGCTAAGGATATTCGGTTATAACCAATTATTAGTGAATTTTTTTTCTTTCCCTCTTACTTCATGCCTGGCTTTGAGACCTGTTCTCGGGTGTGAGTCGTCCCCACGTTTGTTACGACCGTCCGTGTGGTCGTAAGCACTGAAAGGAAATTTTTTTTATAAATTGTCCCGCGTTTCATGTAGGTGTACTATATTTTTTTTCATGCTTATCTATGCTGCGTTTTTACTTTATTGGATTGTTTTTGTTGTGAACATATTTTTGTTTACAAAGTATTGTATATGAAATATGAATCATGAGTAAAGCGAAATTGAAAAAAAAATAAAATTTTGTTATGCGTAAAGTCGTGATCGTGACGCGCTGAGGTTTTGTATATACATTTGTGTATATACATATCGGGGTACGGTTGTACTACGCGTGGCGTTTTGTGTCTTGTCCCGTTGAGCTGATTTTTTTTTTTCTTTTGGTTTTGGTTGGTGGTATGATCCTACGGGATTTGAAAATGTTCGGGTGGCGTGATTTTATTTTTTATTTTTTTTTGTCGGCCATCGGGTTTTTGTTTTTTTGGGAAATCGTTTTTTTTTGAAGAGAAGACAGTCTAGTTTGGAGTGTGGAAAAAGATAGATCGATGTGATCATTTGAGATTGATTCCAATCAGTTATAATTGTTAATAGTATTTTTGCCCTCATGTTTTAATTTTGTGAACGAAATAAATAAATAAAAAGAAAAATCAAATAAAAGTAGTGATCATATTTTTTTCCATTGGTTTAATAAATAATAAGTTTATAATTTCTGTATTAAGATATTACATATACATATTTAAACTATTTAATAAAAAAAAAAATGTTAAATAAAAGTTTGTAATTCAAAATGTGGCTTTGTTCCACCAAAAAAAAAAACTGTTAAAGGTGTTTTAATTCTTGGTCAAAATTAATTTTGTAATGGTCGTTGGTGGGGCATATTAACCTGTGTGAGATTGTTTTGAATTGTCTGATAAACAATAATCTGAATTTTGTGAAGTGAGTTTAATAGGTCAGACAGAACATTATCGATAATAAGTGCCAGTGTATATCTATAGTAACTAATAGATACAACGGGAAAATATAAACTACTAAAAAAAAAAAAAAAAAAAAAAACAAGATACATATATACAAAAAAAATACACGTATATATACGTTTATAATACTCCAACCGGTGGAAAGTATTTCATTGATTATTGTGGGTTTGTGGCAGCAACTCCTCCTAAAGGAGTGGGGTTCGTGCGAGGGATCCTGCGTCGGCGCTGATTGCTGTTGGAAGCAGAGAGGTCGGACGGGCTTAAAACAGGTAGTTGATTGGTGGAAAAATAAAGAAAATCCACCACAACCAGTAAATTATTTTTCTATTTCTATTTTGTGAGCTAAGCTCGACTGTTGTTTTCTTAATATATTTTTTTTATTGTTATACATAAACGTTCTTTTTCAGATTCCGTGGGGTGTACGGACCGTACCACCCACCAAGAAAGAAAGAAGAAAAAAAATCAGCTCCACATTTTTTTTTTCTTTTCTCATTTTTTTTCTCCTTTGTTTAGCTCGAATAAATCTTGTTGTCGTAACTTTGATATATCACTTTTCATTGAGTATTTTTTTTCCAAATTTTTTTTTTCAATTGAGTTCCGTTTACTTATGATTCAAATTTTTTTATTACTGGTTGGTTTTTGTATATATTTTCAACAAGTGTGTGCAGTGTATTGATCGTTATTTGTGTGCCTCTACTCACCATGTGTGAGTAGATTTTCGTTGTGATCGCGTGAGGATGGGCGGCCTTATGCTGACCTAGGCCTTGAGCAGGGACGCCTGAGTGGCACCGGCGTCCTTGTCGAACGCTCCCAAAATTTATGATTATCTACCACTGTGGTCGTGGCACAGTAGAATAATTTTCTTGTCCCCTTCGTTTTATCTCTATGCGGTTTTCAAGCATAGTAATATGTCTGGTAACCCCCACGCCTAGCGGCGAGCTTCAGCCAGTGCAATACCGCAACCAGACCTCTATTGCTATGTTCTGTTTAACAAAATCCCTTTTGGGGGATTTTGTTACACTTTTTTAATTCAGCCTTTTTTAATTCGTGTAGCCAGGAAACCAAATAAATTATAATACCTATAAAGGTCTTCGCTGTCAAAAAACGGCGATAGATAGATTAAATCTTAAGATGGCACTAGTAGTTTTTTTTAAATTTTTTTTTTGTTGTATCGAAACAAAAATATAAACAAAAGCAAAAAACACGAATAAAACTTACAACTAGACATGAATTATAAAAAAAATTAATTTTATTTTTGATTTATTTACCAAAAATTAAAAATTGTTAAAGCTGACATCTTTAGAAGTTATCCCGAACTATGTTTTCACGTATTAAATAATACTGCATTATCGATAAATCTGCCAATATCATTGACCGCAAGTTTACTATGGAAAAGTGTCATAATGTCCTTTATAGGGTATTATAATTTATTTGCAGGAAACAGTCATATTAATTCATCCTTTTTTATTTTGCCACGCAAAATTATCGCATGACGGTTCATCATTTCTTTTTCTAAACTAATCGAACCAATTTGTTTATAAATACGAGTACATACATATACCAAAAAACCAAAATAATGTACACAAAAGTATATAAATAAAGAAACACAAAAAAAAAATGTTCGTAAAGGCACGAGAGAGAATTTTTTTTTTTTGTTTTTTTTTTTTGTTTAAAAAGCAGATTCAGTGAAGGAAATAAATATTCCATTTCAAATAAAGAATTTCATTACGTTTATAAATAATTTGTTTCCCTCGGTGTACACCTAATATTAGTTTTATTTTCGGCCGTAGTGCGCTGATTGAATTTCATTGTTCTATGCGCTTAACGCTTCTTATTATTATTTATTTTATGCATCAGCGCTCGCAGAACGACTAAAATATGGTATATTGGAAATTTTTTGAAGTGAAGTGGCTATACATTATGTTGTCTAAAACCACGGCTCCAATCGTCAATACGTCCGATTTAAGTCTAACTATCGACTGTCAGTGTCTGTTATTTCTATGTCCGTCACTGAAATATTCTACCTATCTCTTTCTGACTACACTATTAACACTGATTATTTTCTTTTGTTAATGTGTTTCGCTAAGTGAACGAGATTTCTCTCGTCATCTTGTACAACTGGACCATTCGACATAATATTTGCGCGATGCCAGCACCAGCAGGGACTTTGCTCACAGGCTACGTGGGTAATATTCATTTCGTATTCAATAAAGTAATTCTCAACCTAACATCATTTTGTTACTTAAAACTTGAAGCTGAGGAAATATTCCGCATTTGAGAAACTGTGACCCCAGACAAAATTGTTATAAGAATTATTCTGGAAGTATGGAAATTTTAAGTGTTAGATTGTCACTCTTAATCAATTTAGTCTAAATTTTCACAAAACAATAATTTCTAATTTTTAGATTAACCCAGTTATAAATTTAGGGCAAACGAAGTCGTTATGCTTGTAGTACTTCTTATTATTAAAACAAATCTTACTTTTTTTAACAGAAATTCATCTTACAAACTTAAAAACGTTTTAAAACATAGCTTTGAATTTTGATGAAATCATAAATGAATCATTTTTATGGTTATGTATTAAGTGATTTTTTTATTCATGCAAAACCTTTTAATTCAATATGAATAACGATTTAATATTCCAAGATCAAAAAAAATATACAAACTCAGTCATGAATAACAAAACTAAGCGAATTTTAAATTACGTTAATGCTTTATTGGTATTTTTTTGTAAAGCTTTGAAATACGGTTTAGTTCATTGACAATATTGCAATATTCTGATGCATTTCCCAAATCATAAACATACGTGAACGAAAAACGTAATCCTAAAAAATATTTAAGAGCATGCAAGCATAAAGCACATATCTCAAATAAATATATTTTTTTTTTTAGTGGAAAGCTCACATTCAACAAAACATTGAAAAAATAAAACTTTCGTATTTTGAAAAGATATATTTTTGTTCATGTTGTTGTTCAAGCTGTATAATGTGTGCTGTATACTTCGTCTTAAAATTGAAAACTTATTTTGTATTTATAATAAGAAATTTTTGTAAAAATAACTAAGGGCGATGTATGAAAAGAGAACTGAGTAGAAAATTAAATTAAACCGAATAAAAAAAAAAAACAAGAATACATGAAAGTTTATTTTTGTTTGGTTTTGTTTTACTTTTACCATGTATAAAATAAAATAATAAAGCTCAAGCTTTTTTAATTTTTATTTTTGTTGGTTTGTTAAAAATAACATTTTCTGCTTAACTTTTTGTTTATTTTTTGTTTTTATTGTGTGCGGCTTATTTTAAACATACGTAATAGCATCATCGCAATACGCATATGTAAACAAAAAACCAAGAACGATTCGTAAAAACGCAACAGGTGATGTTGTAACTTTGTATTTTTGTGCGCGGGCGAATTTTTTTTTTTTTTTTTTTGCGTATAACATTATCGTTTGGTTTCGCTTAAGACAGGCAATGAAATGAAAAATGTTGGAAAAATCATTTATTTATGTATGTATATAAACATCGATAAAAATTGAGGTTGTAAATATTTTTATTATTTTGTATACGCGATTTGATTGATTCTTGTTTATTTCGCCTTGCTTAAAAATATTGATAAGGTTTTATGTTCGCGTGGATTTTTATGGTTTTGCACCTAAAAAGGATTTGTACTGCGGTACAACTTTTGGATAAGAAGAAGCTATATAATAATTCAAAAGCTTTAAAAAAATATTGGAAAAATTTGAACAGTTTAGATTTAAATATTTTTTGCTAAATATAATTATGAGAAAATTTAATTCAAAATCACAAAAGAAAACGTCTCAATTACGTAGTTTCCCATAAACCTCTATTCTAAGAAGGATTCCATTTTCAAGATTTTTTCAAAGAGATATTAAATTTTAAAAAATATTAAATATTCATTAATTATAATAATTTATTATTAAAATTTAAGGTTCAGTAAACTCATTATGCTTTGGTAAAAACATTAAAGAACTTATGTCGCATTATTACCCCAAAATCCCTATAATGGTCGACAATTTCTCTAACAATTATTATACGATGCGTATCTCAACCGAGGTAAATTTCAAACAACCAAAAAGTTTAACAAAACTCTTAAAGTTTTAGAACCCTTTTTGAAAGTTTTTCCGTTCGTAATTACATCGAAATCACAGTTGATAATCACCATTGTACATGCTATCTTCTTGATTCAATATTACGATGATATTTACACTTTGGGCGTTAAACTTAAAAGCTTTCATAATATTCTCTAGTTAATTAAATATTTAACGAAGTTTAACACAACTGTAAAATCTTCGGAACAAATTTTGATAGCATCGCATTTAAAAGCACAATTGATCTTTTTTGGCAAGAGAGCAGTAGGTTTCTATATTTAAAAAACATTTTTTAAGGGTTATGATTATAACTGAAAAGACATGAAAAAATGTTCCAAAATAATTGATGACCAACTTTATCTTACGAATATTAAATTAATCAAAAGCTTTATAAAACATAATGTCTATATAAAAAGGTTTAAGAAGCTTCGAAATTAAAAGAACTATTATTCAAAGCTCTCCTCTTACAACCATTTTGGTGGATGTATTCAACAATACCACACACGCACACACACACTTCGTGATTTTGGGCGGGCATCAAAATCATAGAAATTTAAACTGAAATTAGAACTTCCTATATTTTATAAAACAAATTTAAGTTAAATGATTTCTCACTAACAAAATCATCAGATTTGGCCAACAATTTGAAATTCGCATTAGATTCTAGTTAATCAATTTATTTAACAAAGTTAAGCAGAACTCCAAAAACGTCAAAATAGTTTATTAAATTGGAATCGTTAAAATTGTTTCGGAATTAAAGTATATTTTACATAACAACCAATCCACAATCGTAATAATGTAGTTAATTGAGCTTTTTGAGTTGAGCAAATTGTTTCATATTTTATGAATATTTCTCTTTGAAATATTACCACTATTGACCCACAAAGAAACCCGCCATTAGCATCACCGCATTGGAAAAAAGCCTTTTAAATATATTGAAAATCTTAAGTACTAAGACGTATGTTGACGGGCAGCTTTTAAAGGTTCTGAAGATTGTCCTAGGTAGCCAGGTTTATTTAATAGAAACCCCAAAACAGTTCAAAAATATTTGGCAATCTTCATTTTGCAACCAAACGGGTGCATCCAATAAAGCGGGTGCTTTTAGGCGGATCTTCTAAATTTAAAAAATTGATATGAAAAGTTTTAATATTTAATAAAATTAATTTAGTTTAAATGATTTTCCACCGAAAAATGACCAGATTTGTTCCAAAATTTGAAAATCGCAATTATTAAACAAAGTTTAAGTTTGCAAAATGTTTCTTCAAGTTGTTTTAAAAAGCACAATTCACAACCGTAACGAAAATTTCAATTCATCTTTTTGAAGAGGCAACCAGATGTTTGAAAAAATTAAAAATTTTGTGAACATCTGTTAAATTAATATATAGCTACATTGTTAAAATAGTTGAAGGTTTGCTAAATTTATATCTAATTAAACAATTAGGCTAAATAACGTAATTGCTTAACAAGGGCTCTCTATGTATATCTCAGTTATAATAAACATATTTTTAGAAATCCCAGTCTATTTCAAGCTTTCCATAAATTTTTAATTTACAAATTATCATAAAAAATATTTACTAAGAGCTATTAATTTTTAAACACATCTGATTTTGCTCGGTTTGACTTTAAAAAAAAATTGCATGCAAACTAATGGTTGTAAAGCATGCTTTTGAATACAAGTGTGCTTAAAAAATCGAAATGTTAAGAATAGTTTTTGAAAACGTACAGTTAAAGTTGACGTTCAAAAGCACAACTCATAATAATTATCGTTAAAAGAGCCGTGCAACAATTAAAAGCTCGCAGTTGGTTACTGAAATGTATTTTGGATATTCCAATAGAGGGACATCTAGGAACTGTTTCTGAAAGATTTTCAATTGAGCTTTTTGTGGTGATTAGAGATTTCTAAATATGACGAGAAATTGTGGAATTTTTAGTATTTAAAGAATTTGTACAGGATTTACTTGTGGGCGCGGCAGACGTTATCCAGCCACAGACCGCCTTCTTTGTAGACCGCATTTCATGTAGATCGCCTTTTACCTGGTCCTTGTTATTTTATGCATTTGACATACATAGAACAAATGCGCAAGTCATATGCAAATAAAAAGTTTCGAGCAAAGCATCCTATTCTTACCAAAATATCAGCGGATATTGGAGTGCATCGTACGAACGGTGTATTTCCAAAATCGTACTCACAGTGCAATTTTGATGGCTCGGCTCTCAACTGGATCAGCGACCATAATAACAGCAACTTTGTCAACGGTTGGTGCATTGAACCTGCCAGCAGGTTCTCCTGATGGTACTTTGTTGGCCTTGATGACGATTTGATAGTTATCACTTCTCAATTGTGGTGGCACTTTTTTAAACAATTGAATAAGTTGATTTCGATTCTCCATTAAATTTTCCAACAATTTGACAATTGCTCGCTCTTCTGCCCGTTCCATGAAATTGTACTGGCACCTCGTTTTCACGCGTTCTTTATCACTGCCCATAAAATATATTTGAGGAAACTTCGGGTCCCCATTAGGCATCGGCATCAATGCACCAATTTTATGGTACATCTGGTCCTGTATTTTTAATGTAGACTCAAAGTTGCGTCAATCGGATCTGTGATCGTTAATTTTTGGTGTTCCAAACGACGTCATTTGGAAGCAACAATTGAATTTGCGTATCTTGCGCAAATACATTTTTGAATCGTTTGATGTGCCAGCTATTAGTAATTGTAAAGGTTCCGTCGAAGTGGTAAGAGGTGACAGTACAACTTTTCCTGATGTGCAACAGATGCCGGGTGCTTCATTGCGGAATTTTGCCGCGTGACAATATTGGCCTTCTTTGTCCATTGCACTGATGGCAATTTTAGAATGCGCTTAATAAGTGATGTCTGGTGCATATTCGAATGAATGAAACACGGTTGTTTGCTGTCTTTGTCGATCTTAAGCTCTGATTCAGTCTTATCTAAGATGTTCACACCTGCATTTATTGAAACATAAACAACTTAAAAATGAATAACGACTCTTTTTTCAAAAAAATATTTATGCGGTGAGGAGGGGGGCGCGTTGGGGTGGGGAGGGGAGTAGGAAAGTTAAAATTTGTGGTTGTATGTATTTTTAAATGAGAAATCTCAAAAATTTAAAAAAAAAATTTTGTTGAAAAAATTAAAAGAATTTTTTAAACCACGACAAAAGCGCCACCTATCATATCCAAACCTATCTTTTATCTTTTAAGCTTCAATTAACCATATACATTCACAAATTAGCGTGTACGAACATCGTGACACGTAATTTTTATATATTAAGGTAAATTTTAAAATTTATAGAATTTAATTTTATAAAATTAATCGAATTTATAGAGTTTGAAGACTTAATCTTACGTAATTCTACGATTTTTCTAAATTTCATAAATTTTATAAATTCAATCAGAAGAAAATCGATTTACAATAAACACTTTTCGATAAAAAAGAAAAGTAAAGGTGTAAGATTCAAAGTTGTAAAGATCTTAGACTTTTTTTATGTAAATATTTTTTTGTCTAAAATTCATCTCTAATTTAAGCTAAATTTGGGCATAAATTATAAACAATAGAATATATACAAATATGAAAATATGTATTTACCTAAGACAAATAAAAATATGTATTTACCTAAAAATCCAGGCTTTAGTCACGAGGAATACAAAAGAAACAGGGGACCAATTTGAAGTTGTTGTAATAACAAAGACAATTTTTCTAATTTTAAAACAACATCGTAAATCTGGATTTCAAACCATAATATCATAAAAGAGAGCAGCCTGCGCGAGGATTATTTGAGCGCCTCTGTTATTATTTTTTTTTTAAATTGATAAAGAGATGAATAATGAAATTATGAGTTTGATAAGAAAATAAAAAAATTGGGTCTATCCGACTCTCGGACGACACTTTTCCCAGAAAGCATCCGTTAAAGATCACCAAACCAACCATTTATATGTTACAAACATTTTTCGTTATTTTTAGCATGCGTTATTTTGGGCTGGCATAATATACCACTGCTTTTCTCAAATTTAGAGACCTCTTCCCCAATATTACAATTGATCATGGCAATTTAAATCTTCTACTCTCATACCGCCAAATCACAGACTCACAACTAATGCTAGATTATTTAGAACTGACACGTGTTAAGCAGCAATCAAAGTAGTATTCGCTATTTTTCACCTTCGACCTTTAGCAATTGAATCGTTTATTGCCACTTTTTGTCAAAATTAGTATTATGACGGTTTTGTATCACAGACACGTATATACGTTTTATGACAAGACGAAATTACCGTATGGTTAATGGAACGGTACTTACCTTGCAACAAAAAAATCAATTATTTCTAGAAAGGTCTCATGTCAAAAAAGTTTTTCTTATTTCCTGAATAATTTGAAAAAGTGAACATGAGCCCTTTCAAGAATAAACGATTCAATTAGATCCAGTTATACATCTGTAGTATACCGTTGAAAGTCCTTAAGAATTTAATTTACTATCCATTCAGAGAGTATGCACAATGTTCAAAATTCATTATTTATTATATTTACAATATTATGTAAGCAACGTGAGAATTGTCCGATATAATTCTTTACTCAGTGCTTCAGTCTGGACGAAGCATCGCTGTGGACCATTCGAAAATACAAAATAATAAAACACAAAATCAGAATTACAGTTAATTATCATTTGTTACCAAATCCCACCTCCTTGTCATATTAATAGCATTTCATTTTATATATCTTCAGCTCTCCTAAACCTGCGCCACCCTAGTTGCGTGATGTTATTTTAAAGCCTCTCATAGTAATTTGCTATTAGAAGTTATGTACAACTTTGAATAACAAGAGTATTTATTACTCAGAAATAATACCTTTAAAGGCGATTCACAAATAATTCACAAAATAATGTACATATCAATCAACATGTCGTTGATGTTGTCAATAAAACGTCACAGAAATGTAAATGTCAGCAATGTCAATGCCATAGAAACGGGAATATCTTGCTACATTTAAAAGCTCATTAGATATAATTATTTTTAAATGTTGTCGATATTATTTGCCATCAGCAAAGTATTTTAGGTAAATTTAGAAATTTTAATTTCATATTACATACTCGGTAATCTATTCATTTTATCTTAAAGATACCTAGGGAACAATTGTTGGAATTTGCAAGGTGTATTAACAGTAAAAAAATTATTCTTCGGAAAGTTCGACATTAGCTCGGTAAACAGATAAACAAATGTATATTACTCCTTTTTGTCAAAATGACTCCCACGCAATGCTTCAATCAACTCCAAATTTTGTGATCAACTCCAAATTAGATGATGAATTGTCAAATTTATCATCAACATAAGAAAAAAATCGTCGATCCCGTTTTTGAGAAAATCTGTTTGGCAGTTTTCTCTTTTACTGCAACCCCCTCTATTTTATACTCGAATGGACCTAAAAGTTAACACAAACTGCTTATTACTAAAATCTATCTTTGTACAAAATTTCGACCAAACCTTTCAATATTTGTGAGAATGAGAGACAAAACAAAAATAATAAAAATGTGCGACTGGAAGGACGGACGGACGGACGGAAGGACGGACGCGACATTTTTCTGATCGGTGTTTCGGGGTCCTGGTAACCTAATTCATCAAAAAATGTGAAAATCTGGAACAACATTTTTTTCGCGATTACAATACTTACCCAATATAACTTCGTTATAGTGGGAAAAGTAAAAATTAAATTCAAAGCAAGTTGCAATCCGACATTTTATTGGGACTATATAGTTTTAAATTAAAACTGCATAGGCTGAAAAGAGGGAGTTGGTACCTAACGTAAGGATGTTAAAGAAGGGAATTGGATAGAAGGAGGTTATTTAAGATTGATAGTAGACAATATCATTTTATTTTGTTACGTTTATAAATTATTTAAAATACTTTGCATTGTGAATACATGAAATTATTTTTTCAGTGGCTTTCAGCCATCGATTTCGTGGTGGAGGTGGAAGTGTTTATTTAAAGAAGACAATTAACTTTACATTGATACACAAGCTTTGTATTCCTAATATTGAAATAATTCTAGTCGAAATAAGGTTGGAACTCCATAAAGTGTTATTGGCGGTGGTCTATAAACCACCCGGGAATCAATTCTGTGATGATTTAGGAAAAAATTTTACCAATTATTCTCTGGATTATACCGACATCATTTTATGTGGTGATTTTAATTGCGATCTTAATAAAGCATCACGGAAACCAACGAAATTCCTACGTTTGTTGAATAAATTTGGTTGTAAGACCATTAACAGTTGGCCAACGTACTTTTTGAACAATACATCCTCACTTTTAGATTTGATTATTACAAATACTGATAAAATTGAATTTCATAGTCAAATCTCGGTTGGGTTCACAGATCATGATCTAATTTATTTCTCCTATAAAGTCAGTTTTTGCAAACCAACCCCTATAATACGTTTCCGTAGTTTCAAAGATATTGATATACCTAAATTGACTGAGTCCTGTTGCAGTCTTGATTGGAAAAGAGTATTTTCAATTATACAACCTGATGAAAAAATTCAATATTTATGCTCTAACATATTACAGTTCTTTGAACAACATGTTCCACTTAAAACTTTAAGTCTTAAATCTTCCAAGCCTAGGAATTTTATTTTTTAACGTTGGAAACGCACTAGAGATAATAGATTATTTCAGGAATTTAGAATTATCAGGAATAAAATTAACGTAGCAAAATCTAAAGCCAAATTAAAATATTATTCAAACGTCTTGAATCCGTCATTACCTTCTAAAATTTTTTGGAGAAATTTGAAATCGATTAACTCCTTTAAGGATCCTGGTAATTTTAACAATTGTCCGTTTCTGTTGATGACTTAAACAATTATTTTAGCTCCCATTCTTCAGGGGTTGGTTTTGTGGATTATTCAACGCAGATTCCACTTTTTGAAGGCGACTTCAGCTTTAAGAACATTTACATAGTTGATCTGCACCAAGCTCTAGAATCGGTTAAATCAGATGCAACGGGGACTGATGGAATACCGATTAAGTTCGTTAATGTACTAATTTATCAGACTTTCGCCCTATTTGTTTGCTGCCTGGGCTATCCAAGGTATTTGAAAGAGTCTTGCAAACACAAATAGTTGAATACCTAAATTCCAAAAGCCTTCTATCTGAATTTCAGTCAACTTATAGATCTAATCACAGCACTATAACTGCTTTGCTCCAAATCAGCGATGATATTCGGAGGGCAGTTGATACCAGAGAGGTTTGTACCTTGGTGTTGCTACATTTCAGCAAAGCTTTCGATCGGATTGATCATCAGCTTCTGATTTATAAACTCAAAGAACATGTTAAGTTTTCTTCCACTGTGAGTCAATTGGTTCATTCATATTTATCTAATCGCTCACAGATTGTCACCATGCACAATTCCATATCCGGTTCAAATAACACTTATTCTGGTGTTCAATTTTAGGACCTTTTTTATTTATGATGTATATTAATGACTTGACGAAAGTGATTATTACACATTGTAAATATCATTTATTTGCTGACGATGTCCAAATTTATAGATTCTGTAATCCTATGGATATTGTGAACAGTATTAATAAAGTCAATTTGGATATAGGCCTAATTGTGGAATGGTCTGTGAAAAATCGTCTGGGTATTAATAGTGAGAAGACTCAATCTATTTTAATATCGTCTCACGTTCGATGCTTCGATGATCTACCGAAAATTTCTGTCAACGGAGTCAACATAAATTTTTCTGATACTGTTAACAATCTTGGTTTAACTTTTGATCGAACTCTATGTTGGAACTCGCACATGGAAGGAGTTAATAGGAGGATAATATTTTTACTTAGAATGCTCTGAGCTACGACTAAATGCTTTTCTAATTAACTCAGACTTAGATTGTGGTCTTTCTTGATCTGCAAATGAAATACTTGTCCGAGTTACAAATGCTCTTTAATAGTTGTGTCAGGTATGTTTTCAGACTTAGAAAATATGACCATATCTCTTGTTATTCCAACTTGCTATTCGGTTGCTCTCTTCATGAGTTGTATACTTTTTGAGTGTGCTTATTTATTTACAAGCTTTTAAGACACCAACAACCGAAATATATTTTTAACAAGTTGGTAAAATCTTCTGATCGCATGCAAATGTTGAAGCCAGCCAGAAATAAATGTAAATTGATGAATTCGTCTTTCTTTGTTAGAGGAATAAGCATTTGGAACAATTTGGACATTAATATTAGAAGATCTAGTTCCCCAGCCATTTTTAGAAATAAATATGTACTTTCAACATTTAAATTTTACTCTTTAACAGTTTACTTGTAGTTACTTCTTTTCTCTATACTATACATATATCTTAATTCTTTAGTCAGCAGTGATGTAGAAGTCTTTTTTCTTATTTTTTTTTATTATTGGGTTCATGGTCATGTTAATTAGTGGTGATGGTAATTAGTTGAGTAATTGGGTGACATTTTAGAATTTTAGAATTTAAAAACACTTTTTTTTTGTATTCCTAATGGAAAAAGTAGTTGAGTAAACTTAATACATTATAAATATTCATTTACAATATTTTTTCCACAATAATGAAAAGAAAACTCGTTTTTTAGGATTCAACAAACTTGTTCCTGCACGGCGAGGTCAAATTTGGCGCTCGACTGATTGTTGATCCTGATTTAAGTCTACATTCCGTTTCAATCCACGTTTGAGAACATGATTGATATGATTTGGACTATTTTCATGTAACTTAATCACTTTAGATATATGGATTCAATTATTGTAACCAATATTTGCTAAACTCGATTTCGAATTCATACGACCTCGATCAAAACATAAACAACAGAAACAAAATACGCGGTTAGCCGTATCAGAATATAATATCAGTCGTCGCGGTACACATTCGTTATTAGCAAGTACACGAAAAAAATTATTATTGGCGAAATGGCGGTTGTTTGCATCTTAAGGATATCGTGTAAGTTGAACTTGCTTGGAACCTTGAATGGAACCTATTAGGCTGTCAAGCTGAATCTGAAAAATTTATTAAATCTAAGTCTGCGGAATTGCAACAATTAATTGGTCGGATATAGACGGAGAAATCAACGGATCTTCTATTGAATGGCTTTCATTAAAATTTTCGATCGATAGAACTTTCGACAAATTCCACAAAGAACTATTAATACATACTACAGCCACACAATCCGCAGATTTTTGTTTTTAGTTGCTTTTGGAAAATATTAATATGGTCTGAGAACAGACAAGAGACAACCGTTCAGAGGGGGACCTAATTTCTCTTCTCTAACAAGCTCTATTACTTTCATTATTAACTATGACCAAAAAACACACAGACACATAAAATCTGTTTGTATACCTTAGAAGATGCAATACAGGATGATAAAAAATGTTCTTATTTTATGTTCAACATTTAGTAAGTTCCATTTGAGTGTAAAATAAATTTACGCCTAAAATTTTGCGCCTCTAAATGTGTTGCGCCCAGCGCGACTGCGCAGGTAGTAGTCGGTGCTCTTGAAATGACCTACTTTGTTGATATAATTATCTAGGTCAAGGTCACAGATAAAAACAAAGATAAAATATGTAGGTTGAGGTGATAGATAAAAAAAACAAAGATAAAACAATTCAGGTCATTCCACGCCCCTCCCCCACCCCCCACCCCATTTCCGATTTTAGATAGTTCATGAACATGGCCATGAACAATTCAATATCCCACGACCCATTTTAGATGGTTCATGACTTCACGTAATTTGTTACGAATTGATAAACAATTTTATGGAACAATGAAAACGTTATCAATAAAAATAATTCAAAAAAAAAAAAATTATTTTGCATAGACGTTTCCGGTTTATCAATAAATAAGAAAATATTTTTTAATTCTACATTGTTGCATATTGATAAACAATTTTATGGAACAATGAGAACGCTATCAGTATATGTTTTATATGTTTTACTATGCAAAGTTTGGTTTTTTCCTACAAATGTAGTATAATTGCATTGATTTCGAATTTAATACATAGTTAGTACATTGTTTATAATATGCTTAACAGGAACCCGTAGATTATAAGTCCTTAGCCCGTAGCTAAGGCAGATAAACTGTTAAGAAAGAAACTAAATTGTTTCAGAATTTTAGTTTTTTAAATTAAATAATTATGTACAACTTAACAATAAAACTTAGAACTAACACTTAAGAACTAATATAAAGTAGCAAACAGTGCTATCTTTATGCATAGCTAAGCAAAATAGTCATATATTAATTTAAAATAATGACCTTTAATTATAAAATCAGATAAACTTTAAACCAGTTAGTAACCGTGGGCAATCTCCATTACAGTCTCATTTGCCGAAGTCATCATTTTGTACAATGCGTTGGAAAATCGCGAATCCTTGAATGCGTCAATAGTAAGAATGTTGGCCCTTTCATGAAGAACCTAAGCGCTTTATTTTCAACCCTCTGGCTATTTTGGAAAATTAACGGGAATAGGATAAGGTTGTCAATGAGTGCCCCGAATTTTAAAAGCTTGTCTAGTGTGACACTCAAATACTTTATTCTATCAACCACTAATAGCTGCTGATTATTTATCAAAACAGGAACGGTCTCATTCAGTTTATTACGATTTACGACGTATGTAGGTTTCATGTAAAGCAGTTGAGTCTTCAATGCATTTATTTCAATGTTCCATTTCTTAAAATATTCATACAAAGATTTTAGAGATTTCTGGATTATTTGTGAACATTGGTTTAGGTTTTAACTTGAGCAAAATATAGTTGTATCATCGGCGTAAACCTGAACCCAAATATCCTTTGTTATCGGCGTAGGAATATCGTGCGTGAAGATTACGTAAAGTAATGGACCCAGCCCTGAACACTGAGGGTCCCCAGCAGATATTTTCCTAATCTCAGAGTTATGAACATTATCCACACAAACGAAAAACCGGCGATGGTCTAGATATGATTTTGTTATAGATACCAGGGCGTGGCATATTCCCCCTCGTATTAATTTATATATTAGGTCAATGTGCCACACAGAGCCAAAAGCCTTCTGAATGTCTATTAGTGCTACTGCTGAGGTTTTCTACAGTTCTTTGCCTTTTTTAATTGATTAGTTAATTTCATAGTTACCTCTGTAGTGGACCTTTGGTGGACAAACCCAAACTGGAAATCTGGGATTAGATGTCTGCAGGAGTCCAGCAACCTGCATGAAACATTTTTTTTTTCTGCAATCTTGCTCTAATCAGTATCGTGTCCTCGAGTTTAAATGGTTTACAAGTTTTAGGGATAACTATTACTTTAGATATCTTCCATACATATAAGGAAAATATGCGAATTGGAACATTACATTAATGATGTTTGAAGGAACGGAAACTCAGATAAAGGGAGATTTTTAACGGCATGATGTGAAACACCATCAATACCTGTGTTTTCTTATTTCTGAGCTTACGGACAAAACTGACGACCTCATTAGAATTTGTTGTGATACTCTCAATGCTATCATAAACGAATGGGGCAGGATATATGACTGAGCAAAACTATTAACTTCATTGTATATTTGGGGATTTGTAATATGGTCAGAACCACTGAAGACTGACTCGTGGTATTCCGCCATCTTGTTTGTAATAACTGAGGGATCAATGATCGGACCTTCCTGATCTCCTAAGACAATGCTTTAATTTTTGTTTTTGGGCAAGATTGTTCTTATTATCCGATTTACCAGAGTGGTTGAAAAAATTGTAGGGGCAAAGTAAGAATCAAAGGTGACATTGTTTTATCATTTATTTTGCAGATGGGGACAAAGCTATTAAAGGCATTATTGACAATTCTAGTGAGTTTAGATACACCATGATCAATATCATTAATATGTAGATCTGATCTTTATTACGTTTAGACGAGATATTTTATAATGAACTAAATGCCTGAAACTATACCAGTCCGCGCTTTTTATATCTGGAACCCTGATGCTTATATTTTGGCGAAAAATATTAAAACCTTCAGAAACTTAAAAAGTAATTGGGACATGGTCAGAACAAAATTCGTGTAACACTGCGACTTGTTCCTCAATTTGGCCATTTTCTATGACCAACATGTCTAAAACAGCATTGCCTCTAGTGTATTCTGAGGGGAAACAAATCTGTGCACCATTTGCTTCGTAGTATTCAAATACCATTTTACGGTTTAAGTTATAGCTGTCACAATTCCAAAAGGAATGTCGGGCGTTGAAATCACCGCAAAGAACAACTCTGTCAGCTAAACTTAATAGTTTAATGAGATCCGAGGTTATTATTTTACGAAAGTAGATAGAAATTAGAAAGGAACAAGTCTATGATTTCTCCAACGTGCGCCATTGTGGCACAAAAATGGTTGTGTCCCCTCGAACCTCGCTCAATCGAGACTTTGATTTTAAATCTGTTCTATAAACAGTAAAATTTGAGATACTGAGATTATGGCAGGCTTAGTTTCGCTAAGGCAAGCAAGAAGAGGTCTGTTTTTGTTTTGAAGAACCAACAATTCCTGACGATTGATGAGACTAATGATGCTATTTCAATTTAACAACAACACTTTCATTTTAGAAATTGGTATACAAAGTTCAAATACATCGCCTTACGATCAGCAATGTCCTGAACCATATTTACTTTAGCGACAAATCCTGATACGAGCACTACCTGAGACAACCGAAACAGGATCGTTATGTCTAAAATGGTCAGAGAAGGATACTCCTGATCTGATAATATTTGACTCAATCGGCCTCTGCACCCCAACTTTAGATCGTTTATCTGATTTTAAGGGATTATTATATTTGTATAGCTTACCTAAATAATGTTCTCTTTCCTGGCATCCTGAGTAGCCCGCCACATGGACACCTCCGTAGTTTGCGTATTTAATTTGGTTTTGAGCTGCTTCGTCATTCTGGTGAATATTCTTAATTGGGCATCCCCTGGTTTGTGTTGACCAGCACATTTTACGCATTTGTATTGCTTATTGCAGGATGATGCCAACCAATGATTTGTTTGACTTCAGTTTTTTTCGCGACTGGTTCAAAGGTACTTTTGAAGCACGGGATCCTCACTTGATTATCCATACCATCTAACCCAGTTGTTTTTTTGGCCCCTATGAGGTATACGTTAATAACTTTGTAACCTTTATCGGAAAGATTTTTTTTTGATATCTTCAACATCTGTGTCCTGATGTATTCATCTCGCTATCATTACTTTAGGTCTCTGGTTTTTGGCAGAATAGGTGAAGAATTGGATGTTAACCTCTTTGAGCTTGCAGACTATATCTTGGTGTTGAGATTCTTCATTGGCATAAATTATTACGCTGTTCCTATTTGTTTAGCAAACCTATTTGTTTACTGTCTTATCCTTTTAAGGCAATTAGTAGCGATTTTGTACCGTTTCCGGCCCCGATTTTATTTTTTCCCCTCGTTTGTTGTGAATCGTTGCTGTCGGTTCGACATCAATGTTTAGATTGTTAAAACGTTCTCCAGTGGAGAACACATTCCACGAACACGACATTCCATGTCAACAGAATCTGATGAATACTCGCCATAGCTATCAAACAATTTTTTAACTTGTTCTTTTATGTCAACCTGAGCGTATTCATATTCAACTGCAGCCGTTCGATTCCTCTTTGAGTAACTTGGTTTTACATTATTATTATTATTAATTCTATTTCAGGGTTTGTATTTTATCCCTCCGATGTGTTAGCACTATTAGTATTAGTGATTTATTGACAGTTCTGCTGATCATAGAATTAATTAGGCTAATCTGCTTATCGCTCATTGGCAAAGTGTCCGGTTTACCTTTTTTAGGCATGGTTTGGCTTGGCATGTGTCTACCACAACGAAGTTTTGAATTATTTAATAAATTAAAAATTCAAAGAGCTTCAAAAGCTCCAATCCTTTGTAATTGAATCTTTTCAAAATAATACACAATTATTAAAATTAGAGCTTAAGTTTGACTAATTGTGAAGAGGCAAATACACAAAAAACATAAATGAAACCTTTTATTTAAGCTTTCGATTTGTTTAAAATTAAAAACCATAAATATTGTATAGAAATCATAAAACAAATAAATATTTTCAATAATTAGAATTATTTTTACTTTAAATAAGCTTCTTAGAAAATGAAAATCTAAAAACTTAAACCTTTTGAAAAAATTTTATTTTTTTTATTTTTAAACAGCTGTTTTATAAATATCTTGTGAAAACTCATTTTATTAAGTGGGGAGAAGTAAGAAAAATATTGGTAGACCAAACTAAACAATTTCTAATTTTATTTAGAATAAGAAAATAGAAGCAAAGAAATAAAATACCCACAGCATGCATAATCTTAATGAAGGCTAACTGCTATTGGCTTTACCACAGCATAAAACTACCTTTTCGAATTTTTAACGAATTATCTTATTAATAACTGTCTTTTCTTTTTATTATTTCAGGTAAGTGGATCAAAACTATTCATAATTTTATTGTAAGTACAAAAATGTTATTCTTCCTCTGCAATTAAAATATTGAAAAATGCGCATAAAGCTTTCGTAAAATACTTTCACAAATGAAATATATTTTTATAGGTAAGAGTTTGTAACATATCGGTTTTCGGCTTTTCCTCATTACAACTCAGCAACAGTGGCAGAGATTTGTACATGTTGCTTTAATAACAACAACAACAACAAAAATATAAAATATCACTGCTTGAATAATTTTACTTTGTACCATTATCATTCTGATCACCATTCATATAAAACATTCCAACCAAGACTAATTTGCATATTTGTAGTAACCAAATTTAATTTTACCTTTTGTCTATTCTGTTGATTTCAGGTGAGTGCTTTTGTGCTATACTCGTGTGTTAAAATTACACAATGTATATTTTCCCCCCTCATTTATGTGCCATGGATTTGAATTAAATTTCATTTTGGTGTCTAGGTGCATGTGATGCTCATTGTAAATTTAGTGTTGTTATTCATTTACGAGAACTATGGTAGACATGATTTTAGTTTGTGTTTTTTGTTTTTTTTTGTTAAAAATCATTTTGATGAGTTTAAAACACAACAATTTATTTTATTGTTGTACTGTACTATACACTACTATTATTGTAGTAAAACACAACAGTTGTCTGTGTGTGAACATCCCGCATTATAAATCGTGTACTATATAAAATGTGTTGCAAGGTAGATAAAAGCTTTCTCTCTCGGTTGTTACCCCCCAAAAAAAAATGTGCAAAATGAATTGTTGCTTAAATATTTATTACCCTAAGGGGTGGGTGAGCTGAATAAACAACACAAAATTTTTTTACATATTCGTTGTGTAAATAAATCAACAGAATAGTCGTTTATAGCGCAGTGACGGAAATAAATAATAAAAAACAAAAACAAAAAAAAACTTAAATCTAAATACCCAACATTAAATGTATAACAACAACAAAAATTAAAAAGCTTACCTTCTTAAATCAGGACTTGCTGTATACGGTGCAGCAACTTCTTTAATTTTTAATATAATAATGGCGGTTATAAAGATACATATAATATTAACAACTGTTAATAAGCCTGATACGATGCCATTTATTAAAAATTCAGTGGGTATATAGTCCGTGTAGATGAATTGGTATGACGAGTTGCCGGTATATGCTTCACCTTTGAGATGTGGTATTTTTGTACCGTCATATATTAACCATATACATGCTAATGCCCAGTATAATCCCTGTAATAATGAAACATAAATTTTAAATTGTATTAACTATATGTATGTACAGTGTCTAGATCAGTGTTTTCAAAACAGGATATTAACATTTTTTATCTATTCACACAAATATTCAGCAGACAAATTTTATCGCCTTGAAATTAACTTAAATTTATCTCTGGAGTTGATTCAAAAATCAAGTGTGGGGTTAGTTTCTAATTAGGATTGATTCCGAGATATCAGCACCCTTGTTGGCAACACTAATAAAGCAGTAAAAAAATTAACTAAAAAAATCTTTTTAATATATCCCGTTTTTAAAATGGACCAAAAAGAAGAAAATAATTTTTCTTTGCCTCACAGCACAGAAAATTCTGAGAATTTATGATTGTAAGTTTTCAGCAACTATGAGAATATTTGGAAAATTTAAAACGAAAAACGTGGAGCGCATCTAACGAAATTTTGATACATGATTCATTAACAATTAATTATGCTCCCTGACAAGTGATGTTAACTATAATTCTTTTAATACCATAGTTAGCTTTCTTTAGTGTATAGGCAGCAGAACTGTATTATACCATTATATGGAATTTGGAATTACCGCGAAACCACCGCAGGGAAGCCAAAAAACAACTGCAATAGGTGTCAACACAATCGGACAAATTTGTTGGTTTCCGAGTGCATAGAGTACCTACACATAAACACACATTCAACTTTATATATTAGATAAAACTTGAATACAAATATTAAAAATTAATTTTTATTGGTTGAAAATTTTATTTAAAGATGTAAATAGTTTTGTTCGACAGCCTCTCGAATCCTTCCTCCGAAATTATCGCAAACTGCTGAATATGGTAATCAAAATTGTCGCATTCGTTGCATTTCTTTCAATGCATCCTCGTTGCAAGGTGTCTTCCCAGTAATTTTGTTGCAGTCAAGTATCTCAATTCGCAAGCCATCCAGCAATATAACGCGACTCAGTGCTACATACGCTTGACCTTTTGCGAAAAGTGCCAACCCAAGGTAAACCACTGCATGGTCTACTGTGCACCCCTGCATCTTGTGCACGGTGCAGGCCCAACATAGCACCAATGGGAGTTGCGTCCCCTCTATTGTTCCGAAATTTCGTAATGCCGGAAATTGTATCGACTTTGCCTTAATAAGGTGTATTCCATCTCTGCCAAAGTCGATACGGACAGATGGAATGTCCTCATCGTACATTTGGTCACGTCGAAATAACGGCCAAACAATTTCGGTGATTTTACCAATGGCACCATTCACAAGATCCAGCTGTATATTAATGTTTGACAGCAACATAATTTTAGCTCCAACGAAAATCTTCAGTACTTTTTACAATCTGCCGGTCTTATTGATGTCGCCTGATACAATTGTTGTTGATGTTTACATTGTCACTATTTCTTGTCGCATTCACAAGCATATCTTGAGCCCGAATGCTGAAAACTTGTACTACTTTTGCTCGGTACTTCTCAAGGACAGCTATCACCGGCTGTTACGGTTAACAACTTCTACAGCAACACAGCGAAATGTTCAGTTTGTAGTTCCCCGACACGTAATGCGTTCAAAAGGTCGGCAAATGTTGTTTCACCTTATTGTTGACGCATATTCTCGATCAATTCCACAAGACTCAAATGTCGCCACAAATGAGTTGCCGGAATGAATCTTGCCGGCTGGTGGAATGCTTGAGCTCCTTTGGCGGCAATTGAAATAAATCTCCAAACACGATGATGTTGTTGCCACCGAATGGTTCGTTTTCTCTCTTCTTCAACTGATACAATATCGAATCGACCATATACAACATTTCATACGGAACCATGGAGATTTCATCGATGAATAAGAACTCTGTGTCTTTCCACTTGTTTCGCAGAATTTTCAAATAATTACCAGTGAGAGGTGTCAAATTTTCAACCATCTTTCCGTCTTTCTCAACTGGTAACTTGAATAATGTGTGTAGCTGCTACCCCAGTCAATGCACCTACTTTGACTACTTTCTTACCATAGCAGCGATTAACTTGCTCCTTTAATGCATTGAACGTGAATGTTTTTCCAACTCCGGCGCCTCCAGTGACAAACATTCTGCTGCGAGTAACCTTGTGGAATAATTCTCGTTGTCGACAATTAATTGCAGCACACACATTCTGGAACTGCTCATTAGTCATGACCTGTTCGGTTCCTTCCTCTTCAACATCTGCTTCAACAAACTCTTCTGGATTTTCAAGAAGGTTGAAAGCATGAGCCTGGTTGAATGCAGTTTCCAGATGTCTATCACGTGCACGATGAATTTCCAAGTACGCGTTGGTTTATCTCAATTGCTCTTCTCTTGCAAGAAAAGCGTCGAGTGCACTATTGTGCTCATTATAGCTCGTTCTCTGTGTAAGAATGCTACGTATTGGACGAGCAAACTGTAGAAATAGTTTTCGGGGTCAATGTGTATTTGGAAGTATGGCACTCGAACAACAGCTGAAACATTTATGATCACCATTTTTGTATTGTTGACCAACGTAATGAGCTTACGTTTAGTTTGCTGTTCCACTTCTGCGTCAATACTAACTTCACTGTCGTCCGGCTTCTTTTTGTAATCTGGCTCAAAATTCAATGCAAACTCTAATAGGCACATGTTTGGGAAGTCATATCCTTGTTCTTGTTGTCTTGGTCGATTTATATAACGCTCGAGAATGTTGACGCAAAGACCAACTGCTTGATTTCCTTCGAATCGGAGAACGTGATATCGTTATTCAGACTTTCGGGTATTCAAGAACACTCATTTTCTCGAACTTGATCGAAGTGGCAAATGGCAGAGTCGATAAACACATTCCCACGCAGAAACTTGACGCTCTTTTAAAATACGCATACAGGATTTGAAAAGTTTTGTGGCGATATTTGTTGCTTCTCGACGAATTTGACGAATGGCTTGAGCTACACCTTCGTCTACATCCGTTGGCTTAGTCTTTGAAATGTATTTGGCAATGTAGTGGGCAATAGATTCATTTGATCCGAACAGTTGGATATCCATATTGTCATTCCAGAACTCGATTATTTGCTGATTGTAGTTGTTGATCCACTTCTCATTGGTTGTTCGCTTCAAAGTACGGAATCGTCCACCATTTCGAATGAACTCATCTGAGCTTGGCGGAACAAAACGAGTTTGCTGATAAGGCTTGCGAGGAAATGAAAATCGACACGCCTCGGAATTATTTTTGTGGCATGTGTGTGTGTGTGGCGATGAATTTGATTGCGCTAGACAAGTGCTTGCAAATCTGGATCTTCTTCTTCGCTTGGCAAGCGGCATGAGATCACATTGTCAATATAAAGAAGACCTTCCGGAGTTTCAAAAGATGGCGCATTTTCAACCCATACCACAAGATGAACGTGTGGGCTTCCACGATTCTAAAATTCAATTCGAGTCCAGAAATCGATAACCTTTCCTTCAAGAATACTGTTGTTGCGTTTGACCTGCTTCATGAAAACTTCGACGCGACGAGAAAAGTGTCGACTCAACACAACAGGATACAACTCAATTAAACGTTGCACTGCCTCGAAGTTTAATTGAGCGGGATCCACATCTGGTCGACCATCCGCTATGAGCAACGCCTTGCGCATATCTGCCCAATTAATATCATTACAGCTTATTGTAATGAACCATGTCAGAGGACCAAGGCAACAAATCATTGCAACTAATTCATTGTAGACTGTGCGCCAGTATGCTGCCGATCCCCTGAGGTTTCTCAAGTGCAAATGGAGGTCTTCGACAACACCTTCTTGCCCCCGCATAACTCTTCCGCAAGCATTGATGGTCGACTGAATACGATAGTAGGTACTGATACATCGAGAGTGCATAAAAAAGATAGTCTGTTTTTTGGAAACAAGGATCGGTGCCCAGGATTCGCTGTTGAACATAGTCCAATGGTGTAATCTTTATTGAACGTTCTTGTTTTAATCCATTGACGCCATAGTTAAACAGATGGAACCATGCAAATTCTTCTGCCTTTTTCTCGCGATTCATGTTTACGATGTTATCGTTGGTTTTGCGTACGATTTCGTTGATGTTGGTGCGTTCCTCGGACTCATCGCTAACATCTGGCTGCTCTTAATCAATTGGAGCCATCATAGATGTTTGCACTGAAACAAATTGTGAAGGCTGCTTTTCTGTTTTGCATTTGGTTCAGGTTTATAGTTGGTAAAAAATTCTTCATCTGCATGGATCGATGGATGTGTATTCAAATTCTGTTGCATTGGCAAAATGCCACGTTTTACGACGACATTGATAGCATTAATCGAGTACTGTGTACCGGCATCAGAATGAACAGTTCGGCGCGCAATACGGAGAAATTCGTCAACAGTATCGCACTCGATCACACAAGTTTTCCATTCTCTGAAACGCTTGTTCCTTTTGGTCCACGTACGTGGGAATCGGTGAAATAGTACTGGTTCTCATATTACATGAGACCAAGTAATTTAGGTACTCCCGGTAATTAAAATACCAGCATTATGTTCAGCGAACAATAAGTTGATGGCAGCTCGGAAATTCAAAAGATTTACTCCATCATTCTCTTGATCGTACAAACTTCCCTGAAATGACTCGTCGGGTAGGCAATGCGAGTTGGATCATCAGTAGCCTGCTCATCGGTATCGTTTGGTTGTTGCTGCTGTGCTATTGGAATGACGCGGATAACATCCTGTGTATTTAGCAGCGCAAATCGGTTCACTCTGACATCCTTGTAGAGTGGATTGTTGGCAGTAAGCCAGTGCAATGCCTTGTAGACACGATCCGGTGCAATGTTGTAATCTCTGGAGATATTTAAGTTCTCTAGAGCCACCAGTTCATGCCACTCAGTCCTCAATAAGTACTCACCTTGACATATGTATGTATGTACTATGAACAATTTTGTGAATCTGGAATGTTATCCTGGCCATACAAATCCTTCATTTAGTTAGTTGTGATAACGTCTCGCAAGTTATTGAAACCAACAATGACCAACATCAATGACTCTTCCTTAGGTGGGAGCATTGCATTGTGAGCAGCAAATTTAGGGCCGACTAATTTATCATTAACTAGGAATGTCACCTCATTTAATAAACTGAAACTAACTGGTGTGAAGTTTTTGGACACTTTATTTGGGCGTAGATTTAAGCGAGTATATATTGTAGTTTACCAGTTAAATTGAGATTAAAAATATCATTCATATAAAGGTTAAATTATTCTGATCTTAAAATGAAGCCTTGAGGTACTCCATTCTTAACTCGCTAAATGTTCCGTTAATTGCAGTAACCTGTTTTCCAAATAGCTTTGCAGTAAACAGTAAGCTCGGAAAGTTGGATTTAAATGATTTAACTTTTTTTAACAAAATGCAATGGTCTATACCTACAATCAAAACGTTATGAATATCTGCCACATAAAACTTATCATCTAGTACAGACAATTTTTGGTTCATTGCATTTGCAGCAGCTAATTGTGTAGAAGATTTTTTTTTAAATCCAAATTGACCTTATAATTGAGTGACCCTCAAAAATGGTTTGGAGCCGGTTTAATTCTATTATTTTGATTGATTGATTCAAAATGTACGACCAAGCCTAAGCAAGACTTCCGGACGACAGCGGGCCCTTTGTACACCCTTTACACATAACAAAACCGAAGGAAAAGAAAATTATGTTAAAAACAAAGATCAACCCGGTTCCAGACACTTAAGTAGTTAAAACTGACACTAACATTAATTAATACCAATATTAACATTAACATCAATACCAATATCCACATCGATACCAATACCAACATTATAAAATTAATGCTTCAATTACATCGAAATATTCAAGTCACTAAATTTAATTCAACTTAGTTTTAACAAAAATTAATGTAGTTTCATTAAATTTAATGAAACCGAAACCCCAATTTACTTCACCATTAATTCTTTATTTAAAATCAGCCCTCAATAAATTATATTCAATTCGGCATCTTAATTAAAAATAGTAAATTAATCACTAACTAAATAACCTGAAATTCGACATGCCTAAAAATAATTCTAATAATTATGAATATATATCTAAATATCTTTTTTTTTAATATTTCAAACTAAAAAATCTAAAACGCCATAAAATTTCATTTCCAAATCTACAGCTATTGACTCTAGAAATTATACCTCCAAAATCAAAATTAAAATCAATAATTGCTGATGGCTACTCTGCTTAAAATCCCACTGCGAAATAATTTAAATTAGTTCTGGAACTCATTAAATAATAACTAGTTTAAAGTTGTCCATACTAAATTAAATTAAATAATTTGAATATCCACATTAGTATATTCTTATTAGTACCGTATATGACAAACAATTAGCACACATATGTATATGATTTGGCTAATAAACTTTATTTTGATTTTAAAACCACAATTTGCTAAACAAAATTCCCGCTAGAAGAAGATTCATAAATTTAAAATCAGAATCACATTGATTTAGAAATTTGAATCTTTATTAACCCTTCCCCAACCAACAATGTTATGAATAAACTATTTGAATCCAAAAACTCTTCCCCTTAGACGTTTAAAAAAAAAAAATTCTAAATTTTAAATTTCAAATTCTAAATTCCAAACTTCAAAGTCAAAATTTCAAATTCCTTCCAAATTCAAACTTTTAAAATCTTAAATTTCAAATTCCAAATTTCTAATTTTAAATTTTAATTTTAAATTTCAAATTTCAAACCTCAAATTCCAAACTTCAAACTCCAAATTCCAAATCCCAAATTCCAAAATCATAAATTTCATATCCAACCTTCAAATTTTAAACTTCAAATTCCAAATTTCACACTTCAGATCTCAAATTTTAAATTCCAAATTGGAAACTTCAAATCCCAATTGCATATTCCAAACTTCAAATTTCAAATCTGAAATTCCAAAACTTTAAATTCCAAATTTTAAATTCCAAATTCCAAATTTAAAATCCCCAACTTCAAATTTTTTATTCTGTCCAAACATACTGCTACTTTTGAATATTTGGTGTGCGTACTCGTCTTATTCAACTACATACCACTTACAAATATTTGGATAGAGGAGTAATACTAACAACATGATCGTGCTCGTTGCCCCCCTTGCACTGCAAAAAAAAAGAACGAACAAACTATGCATACAAAATACGAGGTTTAGGTACAACACAAAAGTAAAGAAAATTCTTCCTACCAAATACTTCCTTCCAATAGAATTTCCTAATTTTTTGCAGAGATATAGATGAACCAAAACTTTCAACTTTATAATTGGGGCGTAGTATAAAAAATCAATATACATATTTCAATTTAAGCAACTGAATTGAATCCTAGGAATGTTTAACGAGATTCATTAGAAGAAAGTAAAAGAGATGTTTCAAAAAATGTTCACAATCAAAGCTAAAATTTGCAAGATTAACTTTGATAATTCTATTTCTTTATAAAATACCCCTGAACGTATGTATTGAGTAGCACGGCATCCATTTTTATTTAAAATTAGTAATAGATCTCTTTATTCACGTATATTGCAACGTTTTACGAAGTAATAGAAAATGTACATATGTATAACACTATAATTGACAAAAAGGACTACGAGAAGAAGGCAAAAAATCGTTTAAAACTATAAATTAATTAGGGAAGCTAAACCTCCGAAACTGAATATACAAAAGATTTTTATATATTGAACAAACGTAAACCTTTTTTAATTCCTGTTAACCTAAATACAAGCGAAATATTAAAACTGAAAATTTAATTTAATTACCGAAAACATATTGGTGTTGATGATTGCCACAATACCAAATTAATTTTTGGGGACAATCTTACCACTTGATTAGAGTAAAATAAATGTTCACATCTCTTGTTATATCCCATTCTCATAAATAAATTTAATAGCGTACTGATATGACAAATTATATATCAGTTAACACAAAATATTACCTTTTGTCTATGACGATGGATGTTGTAAATAAAATAAAATAAAATTTTATTAAAAAAGAAAAAAAAATTACCCCATTGGGAAATTTTGTTATAAATTTTCTTTCAATTCATTATTTATGTTTTATGCTTTTTATTTTCGCAATTTATATTCACATACATATAACCAGCAACAAAACATAAACAAAACAGCATTAATGATATGTTAAATTTTGATGTATTACGAGTCGAGTTGAGAGATATGAGATAAGAATAATTTAGTTAGTAGTATATCTTGGGATTCAATGTCATTATGTACCATATACATATATGTACATATGTAGTTGTTAAATTATCCCATTGAACCATAATATTCATACCAATTTTAGCTCATTATAATTCCAATTATATGATTGGAATGCGCAATGCAAATATTTAGCAAAAAAAAAAAAATTAAAGCTTTTTTTATGGATTTGTTGCTTTTACAATTCTCATTAGTGTTTATGTCTGATTTCAAAATTTTTAATATCTATTATACGAGTATACATAAGTTCCCCAAAAAAATAATGATGTATTTTGCATTTTTGTTTTTAAAACGTCTTATTTAAAAGGCTTATTTAAAATATTCTAGATTGGTATACATAGGAACAAATAAGTTTTTTGCTATATACATACTTTGTTGTTTTATTTATTTTAGCTTATTAGCTAGCTTTATAGATCAAATTTTGATGATATAAAATTACAATTTAATTAAGCTTTTTTTCTGAAAATTATGTGTTTTGTCAAAGCAACCTTGATTATACAAGCCATAATCTAAAAACGAAGCTTTTATAAGGGAATTAGGAAACGACGAAAAAATCGAAATTTCCATAGTAAAAACACATAAAACATATGAGAAAATCAATTTTTTTCCTAAAACAAATTTGTAAATGAAAACGTTACAAATTCATAATTATAATTTCTGAAATATTCTCATAAATGTTTGAATTTCAATATATATGTATATAAATCTCGTTTAAGTAAATCGTTTTCATTTTCTTGTAATAATTGATTTATTTAACCTTTGAATTTCAATATATATGTATATAAATCTCGTTTAAGTAAATCGTTTTCATTTTCTTGTAATAATTGATTTATTTAACCCAAAATATAAAAAAAGTTCATAACAACAGCGTTCTGGTCAAATTAAATAGAAAAGCTTACTACAAATCGCGTGCATTAAGTCAATATACATTACATAGATGGCAGTGATGGCAGAAAAAATGTTGTAAAATCGTACGAAAAATTGCCACCTGGAGAAATTTCAAGTGCAAAAATTGTTGGAAAAGCAAAACAAATTCTCGAAATGTTAAGAACGTGTCATAATTTTGTGATTAAACAATTTTTTTTCATATTTTTCTGTATAAATCTGAGACATCTAACGTACACTAGTAAAACTAAAGATAAATTTAGCAAGTATTATTTTAATTCGTCAGAGCCAACTTTGATGTATTTTTCAAAATGAAAGTTCGCAAAATATATTTTAGAAATAATTTAATTTTAATATTTCTGCAATTAATATTTACTTAATAGACTATATACCCTTCTTGTATATTGCTGCTAAAGATATGTAGACCACTTTTGTATAAACATTTTGTAACATTTTTGCTGTTTTCATTGAGAAACTTGAAGCTAAAAAACACCGTTTTTACTATGGATTCCTATGGAAATCAGTGAAAAGTTATTCCACTAAAAAAGCTTCTAAAAAATACGTCATATTGATTATGGCTCTATACTCTAGAAGGCTCTGGTTTTGTTGCCTGGGTTCTTAAACAATAATATTAACGGTTGCTAATTCTGAGCTTTTTGTAAGAAAATCTATCGTTGACCACTATAAACTATGCACTAATTGGACTATAACCAGAGCCTTCTAGAGTATAGAGCCATAATCATTATGATGTATTTTTTTTAAGCTTCTTTAGTGGTATAACTTTTCACTGATTTCCATAGGAATCCATAGTAAAAATGGTATTTTTTAGCTTCAAGTTTTTGAATTAAAAAAGCATAAATGTTACAAATTTTGTTTACAAAAGTGTTCTACATATCTTTAGCAGCAATATACAGAAAGGGAAGATTGGTATTATTTAAGTAAATATTAATTGCAGAAATATTAAAATTAAATTATTTAAAAAAATTAAATTATCGAAAAAAATTTATTTTTCGAACTTTCATTTTGAAAAATACATCAAAGTTGGCTCTGACGAATTAAAATAATATGTACTTGGTAAATTTATCTTTAGTTTTACTAGTGTGCGTTAGATGTCTCAGATTTATACAGAAAAATATGAAAAAAAATTGTTTAATCACAAATTTATGACACGTTCTTAATATTTCGAAAATTTGTTTTGCTTTTCCTACAGTTTTTGCACTTGAAATTTCTCCAGGTGGCAATTTTTGGTACGATTTTATAAAAAAATTTCTGCCATCACTGCCATCTATATAATGTATATTGACTTAATGCACACGATTTGTAGTAAGCTTTTCTTTTCAATTTGACCAGAATGCTGTTGTTATGAACTTTTTTTTATATTTTGGTTTAAATAAATCAATTATTACAAGAAAATGGAAACGATTTATTTAAACGAGATTTATATATGTTGAAACTCAGACATTTATGAAAATATTTCAGAAATCATAATTAAGAATTTGCAACGTTTTCATTTACAAATTTGTCTTAGAAAAAAAAGTGATTTCCCATATGTTTTATGTGTTTTACTAAAGCAACCTTGATTATACAAGCCATAATCTAAAAAACGAAGATTTTGTAAGGGAATTAGAAACGAAGAAAAAACCAAAATTTCCATAGTAAAACGCATAAAACATATGGGAAATCACTTTTTTTCCTAAGACAAATTTGTAAATGAAAACTTTACAAATTCTCTATTATGATTCCTAAAATATTTTCATAAATGTTTGAATTTCAACATATATGAATATCGTTTAAATAAATCGTTTCCATTTTCTTGTAATAATTGATTTATTTAAACCAAAATATAAAAAAAAGTTCATAACAACAGCATTCTGCTCAAATTAAAAAGAAAAGCTTACTACAAATCGTGTGCATTCAGTCAATATACATAGATGGCACTGGCCAGTAAACATTTTGAAAAATCGTACGAAAAATTACCACTTGGGGAAATTTCAAGTTCAAAAATTGTAGGAAAAGCAAAACAAATTCTCAAAATATTAAGAACGTGTCATAATTTTGTTATTAAATAATTTTTTTCGTATTTTTCTTTATAAATCTGAGACATCTAATGTACACTAGTAAAACTAAAGATAAATGTAACAAGTATTATTTTAATTTGTCAGAGCCAACTTTGATGTATTTTTCAAAATGAAAGTTCGAAAAATATATTTTAGAAATAATTTAATTTTAATATTTCTGCAATTAATATTTACTTAATACCAATCTACCCTTTCTATATAATGCTGCTAAAGATATGTAGAACACTTTTGTAAACAAAATTTGTAACATTTATGCTTTTTTCATTCAAAAACTTGAAGCTAAAAAATACCATTTTTACTATGGATTCCTATGGAAATCAGTGAAAATTTATACCACTAAAAAAGCTTCTAAAAATTACGTCATAATGATTATGGCTCTATACTCTAGAAGGCTCTGGTTTTACTATGGAAATTTTGGTTTTTTCCTCGTTTCTAATTCCCTTATAAAAGCTTGGTTTTTTAGATTATGGCTTGTGTAATCAAGGTTGCTTTGCTATAACTTACAGAATCTTTTGTACAACTATGCTTCCTAATAAAGTAGAAAAATAATTTGTCCGATTTAATTGGGAGCTCGGCAGAAAGCAAAGTAAGAGTACACTGATGGCTAGTTCTAAAGAAGTTAAACTTTAATCACAGATAAGAATAGACAGATGTGGATCTTGTATGGGCTATATTTATACTGAAAAAAAAAACATACGCATATACAATAAAAACCATTATTGTGCCAATGATTTTTTTAATAACTTGGATCCTTAAACTTTCTTGATTGATTAAACAAACTCAATTTTATTAGATTAGAATAGCATTTATTAAAAGCTAACAAATTAATATATACAATGTAACTATTCATATTTTTTTGTCAAAAAAAATAATAAATTTTTTAATTAATACAACGCAACACAAAATTATCATTTTGTAACTAATTTGATTGATCTTACAACTATTTATTGAATCAATGTACTAATTTAATAGAAGTTTCACGACGTGGTTTATATTATTGATGAATTAATTAATTAATATTTATGAAATAAAATAATTGACACAACACGGGCGGGGGGAGGGGGGAATATTTGTATATATATATATATATATATATATATATATATATATATATATATATATATATATGATATATATATATATATATATATATATATATATATATATATATATATATATATATAACGATATATATATATAATCGGGGTTATATGGTTTGAAGGGTAAATCTTAAAACGCTTAATTTAATGTTTAAACATAAATTTTTTTATTCATCGACATTTCCACTTATTAACAATTTTCAATAAAAATATTCAATATTCTTCAAATCACAAAATAAAACAATAAAAAAAACTAATTAAACTTCAATATTTAAATAATAAATTGTAAAATTGTATAATAATATAAAAATTCTCCATTTTCTAAAATTTAATACATACGTATATAATAAATTAAGTAACTAATTCTAGTTTATTTACGAAGTATTTCGTTCAATAAAACATTTACTTTGGTATTTTAAGCTGTTTTTATCCCATAAAATAGATCCTGTAGAAAACAATAGAAATTCGTAGCAGCGACAGGATACTCCAAATTAAAAACATGCTCTATTTTGAAACATATGTCCGTTACCCGCAAAATATTGTTAAATTCGAATCGAACACCATCGAAATATACAAAGGTCTCAGTAATTTATTCAGGAGAATTTCCCACACCTAAAACTAAACGCTGAATATGCGTTTTTTTATCACTTAAACAGGAGATGACCTTCAATCTCCTGGATTGTCTTTCCTACATATATAAAACACTCTGGTGAGTTTTTAATAGTGAATTTGGTAACCGCCTTTTAGCCCGTGTTGATTTCTGTTACGATTTCCTGTGTTGGCACTAAACAGCCATGTAATGCCCATAGCAACAACGAATCCAAATTATCTGTAAATATATAAACAAACATCACATTACGTTAATGTTATTATTGTATTTATGTATATCGAGTAATTTGGGACCAAAAAAAATGCACTAAATCAATTTCTACTATGTTCCGGCTTTTTATTTACATCGTCTACATTTTATGTTTTTTTGGTCCCAAAAAACTCGATATAAATATGTATATTTAAATTTTAATATCATATAATATTTCACTTACTTTCCGAAATGCCATTTTCTCTTAATTTATGTAAATACGGAACAATACCCCTGTCTTTTACATTTGCTGGTTTGGTAAGAAATTTTTTAACTGATATTTTATATTCCGGCCATTTTATTAAAATATCACTCGTCTCTGATAATAGAACCTTGAAACCTATGTGAAACTGGAAATAAAGAAACGTTTTGTTTATATTTATTTTAATCTTCTGCAATTTAAAAACTTACTAAACGATATCCCGAAGGCTGTTTGTAGAATGGCCATTTCCCAAATACTTCAGCGGTGCTACCTAACTTTTGCATATCAGTGAGCCTGTAATAGCAGCAAGCTTGCCAAATATGGTCAAATCCTTCGGCGGACAATTTATCATATTCTAATGATCTGTCATAGTACTCTGCGTCTGTTTCAGGTACTAATATTAATTAGAAGATAAAGAAATAAAGTATTTAGCTTATACGAAAAGTTTTAAAGATATCACAAAAAAAATGTTCAACGGCAGTCTAACAACTAACTATATCTAAATATTCATTTGATTTTTATAATATATAATAGCCTATTTTTAATATTGTTTGTGTAAGATTTGTTTTACAGGCTTTAACTTAAAAGATGTTCTTAAAATAATTCTGTTTAGTGATATTTAATGAAGGTCGGAAAAAAACTATTTTTAATTTAGCCCAGAGATAATATAGGCTATTTATTCGAATAAAATTGTTTTCTTCCAACTTTCATCTAAAATATAAATAAGTAAACAAACTGTAGACACTTTCTTTACTAATACTTAAAAGAGAAAACCGCACATGCGTCCTTATGAAAAAACCGTGTTGAATCATTACAAATTAAATTTCTACCGCCACGAAAATTAACATTTATACAGACAACCATACTGTCGTGCTAAACATATTTTACCTAACAACAGTTTTGGCCAAATTGAGTTATTAATGCCAATCGACAGTTAATATAAACTTTATTATTAGAATTTAAAAAAATAATAAAAACAGTTATAGTTTTCATTTTTGCTTCAAAATATACTAATCTCAAAACTATAACATCGATACATTTTCTGTAGTTATTTAAAACATGTTTAATACGGCATCATATATGCGTCGATTTTTCCTTTAAAAGATCAGAAAACATGCATTTATATTTTATTTTCAAGCACTTTTAATATTATATTGTAATACTGTAACAATTTTACACTTACCTTAATAATTAAATCTGCATTGTATATTACATAAGTATATCTATTTATCTGGATAATTGAATTTTAGATATTAACTTTTTCCCAAAACACCTTTTCAATTAAACACTCAAAATCGAAATAAAGAGGAACGCCGCGCCGAACGCGGTTATTAGACCAACAAGGCAGCGACGGGCACGATTTGGCGAAAAAGACGCGAAAAAGCAGAAAGTCGTTACAATTTTAACACTAAAATTCATTAGTTCAATTAAAATTTTAATGTTGTTAAGGAAAATATTTATTGACTTGTATATAAGCTTCATTGAATTCATTAATAATTTATAAAATTCAACAAATAGTTTAAAAATTAATTAAAATGTTATTATTTGATTAATTTTTCCTTTAATGCCATTAAAAAATTTATTTAGTTTATAACTTTTTTATTATGTGTATAAGCATGTGCATTTTTTTATAAAATTTAACAAGAATATTTTAACATAATAGCATTTTTGGTGCAATTTTTATTTATTTTATATGAAATTGGTACTTGCTGGAGGATGAAATATTTTTTATATATGTGCGTTTTCGGTTTAATCCGTGGATTCTGAATACAGTGAAACCTGTTTTTATGCAGTCTTTTTCTATGCGATTTTTTTGAATGGTTTTTTATGCAATATATGAATTAGGCCGCATAAAAAAAATCGCACAAAAACAGGTTTTACTGTATTTAAGATAATTCGGAATTTATATGTCTTCTAAAACAAGCATACAAGATATTTTTTATTTATTAAAATGAAGTTCAATTATTCAAAAAATACTTTCCACTTTTAACAACTTTTCTTGGCTTACATAACAGACCGTATTACCTAAATAGGAAGAAGTGAGAAACCGAATGCCTACTGCATAATTTCAATTTTCCTTTCCTGTAATCACAAAACGAAATAGTCAAATAGATCATATTTTTGAAACATTGGCAACTAACAAGTTCGAAATCAGGCTAAAACCTCATTCCAATTCTGACTCTGAATTGCGGTCAAGAACACCATTACCACCAGACAATTTATTTGGAAATTTTATAAAAATATCCATTTAGATTGAATCAATGTTTTTATTTAATAATATGTAATATATTTTATATAATATGTTCTAATATAACAGCAATCTTAAAACAATTAAACAGTTCATCGATTCAACGAATAATTCTTTCAGAAAATCATTTAAATATATGTACAAATCCATTATTATGTAGAATAAACTGGTTTTTAATAGTTTTTTCTTATTAACTTAGTTTATAAAGTTGTTAAAACTTTCATTAATTTCCGTAGATTTCAGGATATCAATGAGAAATCGATCAATAAATGGCTATTCATTGAATTAACAACCCGGTTACTAATTTATAATCGTGTTTATTTTAGAATTAATATGACCAATTAATAAATTCATTGATTCAAAGAATTTTTCTTCCGGAAAATTTAATGAAATGGATTCATTGAATTATTTTTTTCAGTGTACATTCCAAAATTTCAATACCAAATTCCAATCCAATCCTTTTAGAGCAGGACGTACATTTCTGTCTCTTGTTATCTTTCCTGCCATACGTAAAGGCTATTTTGATTATATCAAAGCAAACATAAACCCACTTCAAGCAAAATTTTATTTTATAATATATACGTCCTGCTCTAAAAGGATTAGATTGGAATTTGGTATTGAAATTTAGAATGTAAATATGGCCCATACAAGATCGCCATCTATCTATTCTTATCTGTGCTTTAATGATAATTTAATTTAATTCAGACTGTTTGACGATTTTAGGCTAATTTAGTTTAATACAGGATGAATGTTTTTAAATTTTAACGTAATTAATTTATAATAAAACTAGCAAATAAAAACGACATTATCAGTGTTCCTTTCACAGTGTCCACACGTTCGGTGATTATCATAGCAAATTTTTTTCATCGTAGTTTGGAAAGTTCGGACAAATCGTTCTGCTTTACCATTCGACTGAGGATGAAATGGTGCAGATGTAAGATGAGTTCCATATATTGTTGGTTCTGCAAAATTGCTTGAAATCCTTTGAAGTAAATTGAGGTGCATTATCGCTCACGAAAGACACTGGAAGCCCTTCAATTGGAAATAGTTGTTCGAGAGCACGCATATAAGGCTATTTGATGTTGTTTTTGTCATTTGCAGAATAAATGAGTATTTTGGAAATGCATCCACGTATATTAGCCACATTTTCCCTATAAATTCCTTTTTTGGATCACTGGCATTCGTTTGACAATTTTGGCAGTCTTTTACTGCAGCTTCTATGTCGCGATCTAATGTTGGCCACCAGCAATAACGTTGAGCTAACTGCTTCATTCGGCAAACTCCGCGGTGGCCCTCATGCAAAAGACCAATTATTTTAGATTGCGGTGCTTCTGGAATGACAACACGAGTATTTTGATCTGTCTACAATAGAGTTAAATTATTAAAACATGTTAAATGTTCTCGCCTTCTGTAAAACGGTAAGTAGGACATTCCGTCATGAATTGATATATTTTGCATAGTATTGGATCTGTTTGGGTACGTTTTGCGATTATTTCTGAATCGATTGGATATTCTTCAATTAGCGTCTGATATATTTAATCAACTGAGTGGCATGCTTATTTACTCATATCAAATTTTGAAGCTGGACCGCACGGAAGACGTGATAATGCATCTGCATTTCCATGTAAATTTGTCAATTTATATAAAATCGTGTAATCATACCCCATAAGAATGATAGCCGATCATTGTAGGTGGTTTATTGTGTACATGGAAAGATGTTTGTTAGGATTAAGCAACGAAATTAGAGGTTTATGATCCGTTACCAAGTGGAATTTCCGCCCTTGCAAATATTGATTAAACATAGTCATATTATCGAAAGTGCTTCTTTTTCGATTTGGCTGTAATTTGTTTGGGCCTTATTTAACGTCTTGGATGCAAAAGCTGTAGGATGCTTTCAATGCTTGCTGAAATCCATTTTCCTCCAGCCTACATTTTTTAAATGCTCATCATTTGTTTTACCTGATACTATTATGTCGTCCAGAAAAACTGCAACAAAATCAATGTTAGCTGTCAGTTGATCCATTAGACGTTGAAACATTCCAGAAGCACTAGATATACCAAACAGTAACTGTACTCATATAATCCGTAAGGAGTATTGATTACCATAAATTTTTTAGATTTTTCCGATAATTCTACTTGCAAATATGTCTGTTTTAAGTGAATCTTTATGAAAACTGTCCCTCCTTGAAGTTTATAAAGCATATGTACTGGATGTACTGGATTTATCACTTTTTCGTTCACTAATCGTAACAATTCATCTTTAACGAGTCCTTGAATATTAAATGGAATTACTCTTGGTTTAAAATATTTTGGCTATTCATCGGGGTTTAGAAATGTCAGATTTGTAGGTTGAATAAATTAATTGTGAATTAAATAAGTTTTTGTGTTTTTCACATAACTTTTTAATGTTAATCCTTAAATTTTCCATCGTTTGACTTGAATCAACTGTAAAAAGATTTTCAGAATCATGGTTAATTTTAAAATTAGGTAACGTAAATAAATCTAATCCCATTATATTACATAGAATACAACCTGTGTCGATTTGTAACATAATTGAATGTCCATTGAATTTTAATCCAATTAACATTTCCTTACTGGCACAAGCTATTGTGAATATAGATGACAAATTCAAAATTTCAATCGAATTACGAACCCCGGTGTGGCGAATGGCTATGTCTGCGAGACATACAGAGAATTCAAATGATTTTCAAATTATCAAGTTACACTAGTTATTTTTTTTTGTTTGGTTCTATATTTTTCTGTACCGTAATGAGTCGTTTTCCAGACTGAAATCAATGACGTAAACATTGATTTTCGGTAGAGTATTTCTATTATGTTGGTTCCCAATTAACAGTGGGACATTGTGGGACAGTTTCGACATTGTCTCGAAATGTTGATTCAATTGAGTTTCATATATGATTTCCATTGATGATCTTTTGGATCAAATTTTGCAAATGATGGTATTGCCGATGATATTGACAAAAATGTATCCATCAATTTTTGTTGTGATTGAATTAATTTCAATAATTCCCCGTTCATGGTAGGTAATTTAATATTAATATTTCCGCCGCCAGTTTTAAATCTGTTCAATAGATTTATAATGATGTTTACATGATCAGAGGATTTATTTGACCGATCAATATGAGAGAAGATATGGAAAATTGGATAAAATCTATTACAAAATATAACAATCATAATGCAGTACCCTCTGTTTGATAACATTAAAAAATACTACTATTCGATAAAAAACTAAACTGACGTCGACATTTTTGAAAACGTTCAAATAATTGAAAACCGAATACATTTTACGATAAAAAATGAAAAAATGGAACCTATGATACGCAAAATAGTTTTCTTGAAGTATTTCCATAACATGTTTCATAATAGCATAGGAAACTTAAAAACCACGTGTCATATTTTAAATCATCCTATTTTCTATAAAAGCAAGTCCTCTAGTCAACAGATATTTATTTTACACGATAATTCAGTTAGAAATGATTCTCTAGTTATAGCAAATATTTTCAATAACCATTTCATAAATGTTTCTAAATCATTTGATATTAGACAACCAAGTAACTGTAAGTTTATATTATCTCACATTTTCTTTTATATTTGTATATTCCTTTCCCAATAACATATCTTAGATTTATTAGGACAAATAATTATGGGATTTTAAATATTCTAAACTAAATAAACAATCTACTATTAAATGAGTGTATTGGAAAGTGAAATTAATGGAAAGTGGATACGAAATAAAGTTAAAAATGAGAAATGTGTTTAATAATGGTACTGTCCAGGTACTGTTAGACAGGTATTTTCATACCACATATCGTACCTCTACTAATGAAACAGTGTATAAAAAAATAGCAGCTTTAAAATAATTCGCATTTAAATGTTTATTGAAAACAATTTTTGAAATAAAATCTTTTATTTTACAGAAAATTTAATTTTCTATGAAATGAAAGATTTTATTTGAAAAAGTTTTTTCAAAATCAATAATAATGGCATTCACAACATTTTCGACTTGTTAATCAGAAAAATGAAGAGGCCAGTCATTTACAATATCAAATATCAAAATCCCGCCCCCCCCCCCACTCTGACTCTAAAATGAAAACCTTTCCTTGAGTTTTCTGTATAGTAGTTTGGTTTCGTACTGATAACCTCAAAACAAAAAGTTCGATCTATCCATCAGGTAGGTAGCTACGATCAAACTACAAAAATACAATTCCAACTTCATATATTAAGTATTCGTGTGGGCATGAAACACACAGAAGTGAAAAGTTGTCCTTGTATTTTTTGATTTTGTGAATTTATAATTCGCTAAGTCACTACGTTCTTGCCTCATACTTAATGTATGAAGTTGGAATTGTATTTTTGTAGTTTAGTCGTAGCTACCTGACGAGTAGATCGAACTTGTTGTTTTGAGATTATCAGTACGAAACCAAACTACCACACAAAAAACTCAAGGAAAGGTTTTCATTTTAGAGTCAATACATTTTGTATTGACTCTCGGGTTAAAGTACGGGGGGGATTTTGATATTTCTACTTTTTTGGTAAATATATTATAAATGACTGGCCTCTTCATTTCTCTGATTAACAAGTCGAAAATGTTGTCAATGCCATTATTATTAATATATTGTGTCAATAAAAATCCGAAAGAATCTTATTAATAATAATTTACGTTTGTATATGTTTATGATGAGAATGGGAAATGTACAATGCAACAACAGCATTGTTAAATTTATATGATCGTATATTGCTCGGCTTAGTTGAATTGTTCTTATCGGGATAAATATGGTATGCTATTGTATCAAAGATATAAAGGAACTGTAATTTCTAGGTAAATACATGTTGTTTTGAATTTCAATACAGGTGATGAAAAATACGTCAAATCACAAATTTGGTATATGGGACCGGACGTCGTGTTTAAATTTTTTATTTCTTATGTTTTCAATTGGTAGTACTAGTTAAAAAAAACATTTTGTAGAAAATGACTTTTTGTTGTTGTTGTTGTTGTTGTGATAAAAGTAAAATTTTACTAGCGCAAGTTTTTAGTATGTTCAATAGAATTAAAAGAATTTAAAAAAAAAAAAAAAATGGACGATCATTGAGAAAATTCAAAAATAAAATTTTGGCGGGAAATTTGAAAATGAAGAAATTAAAGGACTTACCTTTAAAACGAGCCCTATATCATAAATATCGGATATTTCTGTTTCCTTTTATAGCCATAAACACAACATCATGTTTATTATTTTTCTCAAAATTTAACACCCTGTATTTTAAACAACAACAACAAAAAATCATTTTCTACAAAATGTTTTTTTTAACTATTTAAATAACTTTAGTGTAGTTTAAAGAATCTAATATTAATTTCAATAAGAAAATTTGCTCAATGTAATGTTTTAACTAAGAGTGGTAATCGAACAGATTTTAAACGGTCAATAGGCAATATTTAATACACATTATATTTATGTGTTTCCAGAGAAAGCTCAAGGTTGTTTTTAGGGTGAAAAACTACTAAATGTTTGATATTTTCGATATTAGCAACAGTTTGTGGACATTTAAAACAAACCATTTTTAAAGTTTATTAAAAGCTTTTGGAACTTTATTAGTTGGATTTAGTCATTGTGTGCAAATTTTTAATTCGGAAAATAATTGAACTGAATAAAAGTTGTTTAACAAAAGCTTTTGAATTTAAATAAAACGCTCAAAGTTTACAAAATTGGACAAAACGGATCGCCAGCTAAAAGCTTATTTGCTATTTTTTTAACAAATACTTCTTTAATTGTGTTTTAGTCTTGAGCTTTAATTTTGAAAGCGGCACACAAAACGATTTAATGTGGCTTTTGTTACAAAATACGATGACAATATGAAAGCTGATTTCAAATTATAAAAATGTGATTGGAATATTTGTTAAATTAGTTAGTCAAAATGATTCAAAATATCAATACAATCTTGAAACTTAAAAAAGCTTACCTTCAAATTTGCAAGTATTGTGGTAATTATGTTAACAAAAGCTTTCACAACATTTCAAGGTTTATTAATTTTTAGTCCAATCAAAGTTTTAAAACTCTTTTAATTTAATTAAGACCCAAGCTTCTAAAATTTAATAAATCCGGGCACTAACTAAAAGCTTCCACTGATCTATAAGCAGGTCAAAAAATGATATTTAATATTGAAAAAATGTGAGAAAATTAGTCGTCGCAACTTTTATAATTGTAATTAAAAGCTTTTAAATAAATTAAATTGAATTAAATGTAATACTTTGGAGTACAATTTGCAGCTACTTAATCTTAACTAAAAGCGTTTATCAGCAACAAGTTTAATTTTATTTTATATGGGCAATCCAGAAGAGATTTTGCCCACGATGAGCTTTGAAATTTTAATTTAAAATAGTTTTGACTAAAACCTTAATTAACTTACCAGATCTATTGGCTCTAAATCTTTTACAGCATAACCCAAGCTTTTTAAATTAAAAGCCCAATAAAATTTAAATTACCCAAAGAACTTTTAAATTTGGTGTTTCTTTTTGAAAGCTGATGATTTAATTCTCTGCAAGAACCAACAAGGAAACTGTCCAAGTCATTAGCTTTGAAGCTTGTGTTTTTAAAAGTTATCTTGCTCGTAAGCTTCTGTACTTTCGAGGTCAAAATTCAATAAAGCTTAAATACAATATCTTATCCGGTTTAGTAATGAAAAGCTTTAGAAATCTCGACATATTCATTTTCAAAACCGTTGGAACGATATTCTATAAAACAGTAGCTTTTAAGTAAATTAGGTAAAGAGTTTGAGTCGACAAATAAAGAAAGATTTTTCGAGGACTTAAGAAAGCTCATTGAAATTAGATATGTAGCCTAATGTGCTATATTTGAAGCTAAGCTTATAAGAAATTGGGAATATTTCAAGTTAATTTATGAAGAAAGTTTAACTCTAAACTGTCAAAATTGTAAAATAAAATTTGTAAGAGGACATATTGTTAAAAAGTCAATTCAGTTGCGAAGAGTTGTTATCTTGATCAGTAGCATCATCTCGCAGAGAAGCCAAAGAAACCGGTATCACAAATAAAAATAAACTGTCGAAATTACCACAGGCACACCATCACAAAATTAAATTCCAGTGCAATTCGATTAATCATGAATAAGTTTAAAATTGTTAAATATGTAATGAAGCTTACCTCAATTGGTCTAAATGAATTTCAAAATGACGTCGCCGAACTTTTCACCAACGCAGAGATTTATATTAAGGATACTGGACTCTCGCCATCTAAAATATCGAAAGTTTTGCCAAGGAACACAAGATCGAATGATAGCGCATTGTATTTTGTGTCTTTCCCAAATACTGCTACGTTTAATCACTTATCAAATTATCGTAACATTGGTAATATCTCATGTACTTGGGGCATCCCTCATAAAAAGCCTGAACACCATCTCAAAATGTTTTAATTGTTTTGGGCTTTACAAGTAGATTCTACAGCCTCAAACATATTGATGGTCAGGATTGTACAATCAAGGAAGGTGAAGAAAAGTTCAAATGCGCTAATTGTACTGGAAGTCACGCAGCGAATTCATTAAATTTTCCAAAGCGTATGGAATTTCTTCGCATAAGGGAACAAGCAAATAAATCTTGAAAATTCTAGTAAACCATCTCCAACTTTGAACTTTTCGGCAAATAATTATCCAAATCTGTTGAACCCGGAGCCTAGAAGCATCCAGTCTATGTTAACGAAAACGTCAACTGCTAGACTACTATTTTCCAGCATTCTCAAAAGCAACACATCTTCTATCAACGTACAGCAAGGTGAGCAGCTTAATGTTAACAAACTTTATTCTTCAAGTGAATTACTAGTAATTCTGGCAAGTGTTATGGATGGACTCAGAAGTTACCAAACTCGCTCTAACTAAAAGAAAATATGAACTAATACACTTCCTTGACCAATTAAGTGTTGACGTAATTCTCATCACTGAAACCCATCTTAAACCTGGTATGGATTTTCACATCCCTCACTATAAAATTTATAGGAATTATCGAACCGACCAGCCATCAAAAATTCAATTAGCCACAGTCTACTTCCAAGCTTCGTAATGTAAAGCACCGAAAGTAAATATATCAATATATGTACGTAGTCTTGCCCCAAGATCTTAACCGACTGACTAACAGTTATTCGTCCTACAATATTGGTGGGGTCTTTAATTACCGACACTCGTTTTGGAACTGCAGTAGAGTACACAGAGAAGGACGTATTCTATATGACTTCCTGAATAGTAGATCGGATAGTATTGTGCATTTTCTAGATTTACACACATTTGTTTAGAAAGAGGGGGTCACCCACTATCCTTAAAAATATATGTCTACTTGGGTACGATCTTTGGGCCAGACTGAGAATTTTTTAATATCCAATTTTATACGAACATGCATAATAGGGACGCATCACGTCCATCCTAAGTCATTTATCTTCTACATTTTTGAAAGAAGTAATATTTTCTAGAAATAGGGGGTCACCCTCTATCCTTAAAAATATATGTTCACTTGGGTACGATCTTTGGGCCAGACAGAGAAATTTTTTAATATCCAACTTTATGCGAACATGCATAATAGGGATACATCACGTCTGTCCTAAGTCACTTATATTTGGGCAAGTTGTAATATTTTTTAGAAAGAGGAGGTCATCCACTACCCTTAAAAATATATGTCCACTTGGGTACGTTCTTTGGGCCAGACTGAGAAATTTTTAAATATCCAATTTTATGTAAACCTGCATACAGGGACGTCAGACGTCTGTCCTAAGTCACCTATCTTCTTGATTTTGGTAAATTGTAATATTTTTTAGAAAGACGGGATCACCCACCACCCTTAAAAATGTATGTCCACTTGTGTACGATCTTTGGGCCAGACTGAGAAATTTTTAAATATCCAACTTTATGTAAACCTGCATAAAGGGACGTATGACGTCTGTCCTAAGTCACTTATCTTCCAGGTTTTTGAAAGAAGTAATATTTTTTAGAAAGAGGGGGTCACCCACTACCCTTAAAAATATATGTTCGCTTGGGTACGGTCTTTGGGCCAGACTGAAAATTTTTTTAATATCCTGCTTTATGCGAACATGCATAATAGGGACGCATCACGTCTGTCCTAAGTCACTTATCTTCCAGGTTTTTGAAAGAAGTAATATTTTTTAGAAAGAGGGGGTCACCCCATACCCTTTAAAATATATTTCCACTTGTGTACGATCTTTTGGCCAGATTGAGAAATTTTTAATATTTAATTTTATGCGAATTTACATATATGGCCGCAACTCGTCTGTCCTATGACACCTATCTTCTAGATTTGGGCAAGTTGTAATATTTTTTAGAAAGAGAAGGTCACCCACTACCATTAAAAATATATGTCCACTTGTGTACGATCTTTGGGCCAAAATGAGAAATTTGTTAATATCCAACTAAATGCAAACTTACATATAGGAACGAATCAGGTTTGTCCTAAGTCAGTTCTTCTAGATTTTTGAATGTTGTTATTGGGGATATTGCCCTTCATCCGTAGTGAAGTCTTTGTCATGTTTTTTTTTTTTTTGATAGAGAGGACCTCCGACTGTCTATAAAATATGTTTACACTTAGTTACCATCTTGTGGGCTCAATCTTTAATTTTTGTATATCAAATTTCGAATTAACTTTGATTTTGCTAAATTATTTCTTTTAACAATTTAAATTAAAACTTAAGTTATTTAGTTGCTTGTTTGCAAATTCAAATTACATAGTAAGTAAAATAATTTTTTTATCTAAAAATTCTTAATAACGAGAGATTTATTATTCTCACTAATACATTCAACGGAAAATCAATTTTTAGGACAAATGTTTAATTTTTTGATAAACTTCACACCCGTAAATTGACTAACTTTCAAATAAACATTACGATAATATTATGCATGAGGAATTAAGCCTAAGGACGAACCTAAGAAATCATACATTTAAATTAAAGGTAATTCTTACAGTTGATGAGTAATTGCTCACGACCAAAGACAAATTTTGAAATTGTTCAGTCCCAGTTTGAAGTTGTAAAGGTTTAGTGACTTATGTACATGGGCGAAAAATTACAATTTTGTTTCATAGTACGAGTATCATGCTCAAAGCAAATATATACTTTAAGGTTTAAGTTATTAATACAAATTTAGAAGCATTAAAGAGAACTACCATCTAAATTAAAATAAATTGCTAACTAAATTGAAAAAAAAAATGTTTCGAGCACTTACATAAATATTTTATGAATTTTAAAAACCAATTAAAATATTAATTATCGAAAATCTGTACAGTTAAGATAAAAATCAAAATTATTTTGTTTGTCGTACATAATTATTATCAATTTTGTATTAAGCAAAAAATTATAAATTCAAATTCATATTTTTGAAAACTGCCATAAAAACAAATTCCAGCTTTTTACATAATTTTCCACCATAATAATAACCAAACAAAAAATAAAAATAAATTGAATTAAATAAATTTGCTTTTTGCTTGAGTATTTCGAAAAAATAAAAAATAAAACAAAAACAAATAGAAATAAATAAATAATTTTTATTTTTTGTTGATAACAATAAAAAATATTGTTAATATAGTTTTCAGTCTATTAAATATTATTTTGAATATTCGAATACGCTTATGGTTAAAAAAATTAAAATTTTTATGTATAAAAAATTTTTGTATTATGTATAAATAAACCAAAAAATTTCCATAAAAATATTTAAAACAAAAAAAATCGGTTCAATAATATAAATTAAAATTATATGTATTTTGTACTCGACAAAACAACAACAACAAAATTATTTAATACAAAATTTCTATGTTTGAACGCAGAGACGAAGTTCTGTTTGCCAATTAAATTAACTTTTCTTTTTTTTTTTTTTTTTGAAGTGCGCGGGAAGAATAAATATTTTTTTTTTGTTTTTAGTCTGCTTGCATTTTTAACATCACATCCACCTCGTATAACCAAATATTATGAGGTAGAGTTATATTAAGAAATTTAAATCTTAAACGATGTGTACATAATCTACATGTGTAAGTACATACATATCTAAGTAAAGTAATTAGCATAAGGTTGCTGAAAATAAAAAGTTCACATCAAAATAAATTAAAACCTACATAAGTAAATTTGCATGATAACAGTAATTGTTTTTGTTGTTTAAGATGATGATTCTTAATTGTAAATTTATCTTAAATATTTATGTACACAGGTACTATACTCTTCTATATATATTATAAACACTGCCTACGTAAATATAAAATTTGTTATTTGTTATGTTGCTTAATGTTGGTAAATTACCTCGATTCTCTGTTAGAGTTCTATAAATAAACATAAACAACCGCATATGAGGTTGGTTTTAGGTATTAAGTAGGCAATCGATTGCAGGACATATGTATAAAATATTATCTAAAGAAGCCATAAAAATTCCAAAGGTGTCGTTTCTAAGGAATATTTAAAAAACGTTAGAGTAGACCTTAAATCTTGCGTAACGTACTTTAGATATAAATTTACGAAAATCGATTATACAACGGTTGATGAATAAGGGTCTGTATAAAATCTACTTCGGCTTGCGTACTCAAAGTATGACCAAACTCAGACGACATTGGAATCACTTGTTAATGGGTATGTATTCGAGGCTGATTTTAATTTTGTAGAGTCTGATTTATTAATTAAGATTGGAAAATTTGAAACAACATTGAGACCATTGGCTCTAGTAATTGAAATAAATTCAGGAAGTCTTGCTACCACAGTCTCCTAAATTTGATGAAAATGAATTGGGATGTCGCTAAATTCCATTATGCGATTTTACCTTAGGTCTTATTCTGATGTAAGCAATGCACCAAAAGTATATTTCATACAATTACTACCTTATGCGATGTAAAGCTGCAATTAAATAATGCGCTTGCGCAGTTACCGTTCATCGAGGCGCTTTCGACGCAGTTTTAGTCTTATGTTGATATAAGATAGGCATTCAAAATAAATTTGATTCAAATTAATTATTAAATATGTGATTACTTTGTATCTGGGTGAGAACGATTTAAATCATTGGCCGCGTTCATAAAATTTCCTCATATCTGTTAGTAAAAACGCTACTCTATACGCTTTTGTGCCTGATCACTTCACTGAATCGCCGCTCAATATGAGAACAAAAAATAGCATGCTGTTCTTTGCAGCAAATATATTTGATCCAAATATTTTTAAATGTGTATTTATAGTTACTATACAACTATAACTCTTGCTATTTTTAAAGTTTTTGTATTCACCATATATACCTCACTGTAAGATTTGCTATATAATGTAACAACGTATATATAGTGATCAAAATCCATCACTATAAATATTGTAAAAAATATCAAAAACAACAAAATAAATTCGAAATTCGTATCGAATTTTTAACATGATTTTAGAAAATCGTTGCTATAATCATTGCAGTAGTTATGATTAATATATTCGGGTTTAAGTTTGTTCTTATGTTAAGAAAAATTTAATTATGCATGTACAAAATTGAAAGAATCGAAGAATCTTATAAATTTTAATAGTATAAAAAATCTAACAATTTTAAAGAATTTAAAGAGTTTTCGAAATCGAAAGGATTTAAAATATATCTAAAGAATTTTAGAAGGGAAAGTTCTAAAAATTCTTGAATAATTAACCAATTTATAGATTTAATCAATTTGAATGAAATTCTAAGGGACTTAAACATTTAAGGCTTTATTAAATTTAAAGAAATTTTAAGTATTTAAAAAATCTTAAGGACTTTTAGAATATAAAGAATTTAAAAAATTTAAACAAAATTGAAAACTATTGAAATATTTAAGATTTTTAAGAATTGGTTAATTAAAACGGGTAAAATTAAAACGATTTAAAGAACTTCAATAATTTCGGAAAATTTTAAAAATGTTAAAAATTTAAAGAAATTAAAAATTACTTAAAGCAATTAAAAATTTAAAAAACTTAAAAATTAAAACAATTTAAGGAATGAAACAATTTATAGAGTTTAATGAATTTATTGATTTAGATAACTTAAACATTTATTGAATTAGAGAAATTTTGTAAAAAATTCTAAGAATTTAAAAAATGTATTCATCAATGATGATTTTTAACAACAAACCAAGAATTGATCGCCTTTCCAAGTCTGGCGTTTATAAAATCAATTGCAATGATTGTAGTTCCTCTTATATCGCACAGACTGGGCGCAATTTTGAAGTTAGAGTTAAAGAACATTTATCTGGTAGCCATGAATCATCCCTTTATAATCATTTAACATTAGAAAATCACACATCCAGTTTAAACAATTTAGAAATATTACATGTACAACCAAAAAGCAGACCGTTTAGACAACTTAGAATCTTACGAAATCCGAAAAGCTATATTTCTTAACCAAAATATCCTCAACGAACAGAGAGAAATCCGTTTCTCACCAATTACCGACCCCGCATTGTTTTATTCACATACTCATGCCATTCCATAAAATTACTAATACGTCGGGTTATAATAAAATAAAGGGGGGGGGGGGGGGGGGGGAAATCAACATCTGGAATTTTGTTATTCGACCGTTGACTAATCAATAATCATATACCTGTGTTTAACTCACCCCCTTTTAATTTTTAATTTTTAATGTTTATTGCTCTCTCCAATTTTATTGTTTACCACTCCCACATTTTTTTATTTGTATATTTTGATTTCACTTTTTGCTTTTTCCAACTATATACATACATATATAAATAACTACATTTTTATTTGTACAGTTTAGTAGATACTCCTGATGATGGCCTAATAAGCCGAAATCGATCGAGTGATTTTTTAAATCTTTTGTAATTTTGCGAAATATTTAACAAGTGTTTTTAAAAATTTTAAAAATGTGTGTATTAAGTGTGTTTCGCCAAGTACCTACGGCAGAAAGTGTAAAAAGTATTTCACCAAAATACTAGTAATTACCTAAGGACTGTATCGAAAAGAAAGTATCCACAAAAAAATTTAGTTTTCTTCGCCTTGCTCTAATTCTATTGTAACGGAAAAGTGCCGTTAGATAGAATAGCTTTTTGTAGGTAAATATTGCGTGTGATTTTTACAATTTGTTACCCAGTTGTAATATTGTCACGAATTAAAGAAGAAGTGCTTAAATTTATTTTGCACAAATTTTCCATTTAAAACGGTGTTTCGTTTAGAAATTTAGCTAAGCGCGAAAATATAAGTAAAAATGCAGTGAGAAAAATAATTAATAAGTCTGGGGCACATGGTACGGTAAAGGATTTACGAAAAAACGGTCGAAAACAAGGTCCCAGCAATCCCAAATTAGAGCCAAAATTGTGAGTGAAATTCGCAAAAACAAATCAATGTCTGTCAGAGATTTATGAGGCTGGTACTAGCATATCCAGCGGGTAAAATAAGGCGTGGCTTGAAGACATATAAGAAACATAAAGTTCCGAAACGAAGTGAAAACAAAAAATTGCATGTTAAAACCGTGCAAATGCCCATTAATAAATTTGGAGCTGTTAAAAATCCACTGCATCACTTTTGTGGAAAAACAATAAACTCCGCCAAATTCATCAGAACTTTGACCAGTTGAAAGTTATTGGGCAATTGCGAAGCGTTACTTGAAAAATAACGGTAAACTAGCAGAAAATTTAACAAAGTTCAAAAAGTTAGTCCAAAGCAACCGCAGGCAAATGAATAAAACTACTGTGCAGAATCTAAGTAAAGGCATCAAATTAAAAATTCGCTATGTATTTAGAAAATAATTTCTCAAATGTTTTAAACATAAAATCTGCTAATTAGAAGTCTGCTTTATGATAAAACATCATTTTATAATACTTAAAATTGGTTTTTTGTGTTTAAAATTGTTTTTTTTTTGTGGCTACTTTCTTTTCGATACAGTCCTTATATAACCGGTGATTAATATAACAGCCGCGGTGATTATACATAATTGCCGGATTTATCACTTTAACCGTAATATACATTAAAATAAAGTCTTATTATAATCGTTCTCTATTATACCAAATAGCACGAATCTCAGAGATTGGCTCATATAGTGACTATAAAGAGTGTAAGAAATATACATTAAGGAATTTAAATCACTAAGTTCAAACAAACAATTTTTGAAAATTAACAAACCGACGAATTTTGCATGCAAGAAAGGACGTTTTAATTATAATAGTAATTATAAATTATTAATTGTTAATTATCAATTATTAATTAATAATTATTAATTATTAGCTATTAGGTATTGTAAGGGGACAAGATTGAAGGGACAACAAAACCGTTACCAAACTGATTACTGGCAAACCAGATGTTTCGTTTCTCTTGTAAATGAATGAGGATCCCTACAAACGGGCTCTCTTGCATGATTGAGTAAAAGTTAAAGAACGAAACGATTCGGAGAGTATACAGAAAGGTGTTAAAAATTCGTCGATTAGCTAATTTTCAAAACAAAAACAAAAAAAAAATTGCAATAGCCTTACGATTGAGGGTCGCTAAAATAATTCTTACCGCAAATATCCTTTTGTTATTTTGTTTGCCTACATTTTTATTATTTGATAATTTGTGTAGCTACACTTTTGAATTGTGTGGAAATTTGGGGAAGACACATTAAACTGTTTAGTATTTTTTGTTAGAAAAGCGATATCTCGGTACCTCAGGGTCGCGCAAAATTAGGTTTTACCATAAATATTCCTGCGCTCGGGGTATCAGCCTTATAAAATTCTAAACTTCACGATAACACATAAGTACATGAATGAAACTATCTTAGAGAAATTACAAAAAAGGTATTTTATCCCCATGATATGAGTCTAAAGTATCTTGGTACTAGTTTGGCTTATCTGGCCATATACGCCAATACTTAGCTTTATCTCTAGTATACGCCCCTTATAGGTTAAGGCTTCAACATTTAACATGGAATTATCTTAGAGGAATTCTAAAATAAAACTACGGAGATTAATTCTGTAATATAAAATAATTGAACTGTACAAAGAATTGAAAAAGGAATAATAATTCCGAAACCGGTCTTCTACCCAGTGGAAAAGTCGAATATCACTAAAAGAAAGATTTTAACTTTTATTTTTAAATTGATATTTAAATAAAATAATTTTTAAATTATTGATTATTTATTAATTTTGTAATAAAATAATTGATTTGTTCCTAATTGCAATTATGTAGCAAAATTAGTTTGACCTAAAAAAATTGTCAAATAACATTTTCTCTACATAATTTTTTCTTGAATCGGTTAAATTTATTAATTATACATTTTTTTCGGGATAGTGCTGCATTTTATACGTTTTTTTATTTATAATTTATCTTTATTGAATTTTAGTTTGTACATGAGTGTGGTTATTATAGTAACCAATGGTTTTAATAATATTTTTGTTTTTAATATATTTGTTATATTTTTACATGAGAGTTTTCATTGCTTGACACTGTGGTTTTTCTTAGAAAGAACCCAGGTTTACTTACAAACTACCTTAAAACTAGGCTAACAGTTATATACAATAATAATAATAATAGTAATAATAATAATAATAATAACAACAATAATAATAATATTAATAACAATTTGCAATCGGCAGGATCTGAGCAGGTCCAAACCTCAATTGAACCATGGCCATCCCATAAGTACTTTAATTTGGCAAGACAGCAATTTTAGCGTGATCTGTTGTTGTAGTTGATTAACTTAGTAATATATTCCTCCAGAGTGCACAGCTTCGCTTGGTTGTGCAGGAGATAGAGTGGTGAGAATCGATAGTCAGGAGGGCGTGGCCAGTCGTTGAAGATGTAGTGCAGAGCTTTGTTTTGTACGCGTTGCATGATAATTTTTTGCTTGTTTGAGACCGAGTTGTACCAAACCGGGGCGGCGTATGTCACGATCGGTCTGATGTAGAGCTTGTACAGTAGTATTTTGTTTTCGAGGCTGAGGCAGCTGTTTGTGTTTAGGAACGTGTATAAAATGCTGAAGGCAGCAAACGTCTTTCTTCTGATATTCTGAATGTGGGGGTTAAAACTAAGGTTGTTTGTGATGGCCACTCCTAGGTACTGTGTCTGTTTCACTGTTTCGGGTTGAACTCCGTTTACTGTGATTGGCAAGGCTTTTTTGTATATGTTGATGTAATTGGGGTGCGGGTAAAAGAACATTACTTGCGACTTTGAGGCATTGATTTTGATTTTCCACTTCGAGTAGTATTCCATAAGTATGTTTAAATAATTTTGAATTTTGGTCGTGCACTGGTGTTCGCTGCGGTTTGAGCTGTATATGGTAGTGTCGTCTGCATAAATCAGTAGCTTGACGTCTCTAGCTTGCGGGATAGGGATATCTGCCATGAACAACACGTAGAGCAGGGGGCCCAGGACTGAGCCCTGGAGTACCCCTGCCGTGGTGTTGAACATTTGCGAGTCTATAGTGTTTAGGCATACGTAGAAATTTCTGTTGTCTAAATATGTTTTAATGAGGGCTATTAGGTTTGGTGGAATTTTGTACCTGATCAGTTTGTATATTAGCCCTTTGTGCCAGACGGTGTCGAAAGCTTTTTGCACGTCGAGAAAAATGGACGCTGTAACCTTTTTGTACCTTTTTGATTTTCTAATGTCGTTAAGCAGACTGGCTAGTGCGTCCGTGGTTGACTTTTTTGGGACAAAACCGAATTGTTCCTCTGGAATAATGTCTTTGGCATAATCCCACAGCTTTGTGGCGATTATTCGTTCCGCTACTTTGCTTAGTGAGCTTAACAAACTGATTGGTCTAGTGTTTTCTAGTGTGAATGCCTTTCCGGGCTTTGGGATGGCTATTACCCTTGATACCTTCCATTGTTTCGGGAAGTAACCATGCTCTAGAGTGGCGTTTACGATTTTTACTAGTAAGTCTACTCCTGAGGGGGGAATATTTTTAATATCTTTATTTGATATGCTGTCTACCCCTGGTGACTTTCTGTTTTTTAGATTATTTAAAACCCCCAAGACTTCCTCGACGCAGGTTTGTTGACTAGCGGTATGGTTTTGTAATGTTTGTGACTGTGCTGAGGTGAAAGCTTCAACTGCTTCTTCTACTTCTGTTTCTAGAATTGACGTTATACTGGTGGTATTGCTGAAGTGTCCACCTAGTTTGTTTGCTATTTCCCTTGAGTCTATTATTTGCTCGTCGGCATTTTCTATTTGGATTTGACGGGTTTTTGACGCTGTTTTAAATCTCCGGATTTCCTTATAGACGTTTGCTTTGTCTGGAGTGATTTCCCTGAGTTTTTTTTTGAATTCGTTCTGGTGATGTTTGTTAATTTTGTTGTGAATGTCCCTAGAGAGTCTATTTATTAATGTTTTGGTGTACAGAAGCGGCATTTTTCTGTGCAAATTTCGGAAAAGGTTTCGGGTTTTGATTTGTTGCTGGATTATTGTTGGCAGGGTTTTAGGCTTAATGGTCTGAAGTGGGATGGCTTCTCTGAAGGCAAATTTAATGGCCTCTGTAAGCTGTGTTGTGAAACTGTCTATTTCTTCTGGATTGTTTATTTGTTTATTGGTTAGCGGTTTAATTTTTTGATGTACCAGGTGTCTGAACATCAGCCAGTCTGCATTTGGGTAGTCTAGTCTATGTACTGGTTTTTCTACCGTGTTGAACGAGTATTCATTCGAGACGTCGAATGAAATTGGGAGATGGTCCGAGCAGAACTCGTTTACGGTTACAATTTCGTCGCTTACGTCTACGTTTTTGGTAACCACTAGGTCTATGGTGGCATTGCCCCGTGTGTGGCCTGTTGGGGACAGTATTTGGAGGTTGTTTTTCTCCGTGTACACTAGTAGGTTTCTACCGTTTTGGTTTGAGCTGGGACAGTTCCAATTTGTGTGGCGTGCGTTGAAGTCCCCTGTTATAATGATCCTGTTTGCCATTTTGTATATGAAGTCTAGATCGGTTTTCGTTATGATATTTTCCTGAGGTAAATGGAGAGGATGGTGAAGCTCTTGGATTCGGTAGTACCGTGAATGTCCACGGATGTCCCTGTGAAGTTTTCCCTGGTGTATGCCCTAGGTTTGGAGTGTGCGATCTTGTTTTTGATTGCAATAGCCGTGCCCCCGGACCCGGTTCTATTTGTATTTGTTCTGTATATGTTGTAGCCTGGTATAGTCAGCAAATGTTTGGTGGTTAACTTGGTCTCGTTTAGGCATGCAACGTCCGGTTTGGTTTTTGTGATCAGGTGAACTAGCTCCTCTCTGCGGGCACGACTGACCTAGCTATTGCAATTTAATGCGATGAATTTCATTTTAAGAATTGGAATATAAAATTTAGGTACATACTCTTTTGCACGTCTCTGTCTGGAATTGAATTTAGATTTCTATTGAACTGAGTAATATTGTTTGTTAGGGCGATACAATCTAACCCGAATAAATCTTTGGATTTGTCGAAAAAAATTTGTAGGTCGTTTTGCCTATCTGTTGTGGGAGTAGGTTGCCTGACTTTTTGTATTTGTGTTTTGGCGCCTGGGCCGTGTTCGACTGAATGACTAACTGTGTCGGCATAGCTCACGCGATTGCTTCTATAGCCGGGACCGGGACGATTATTTTTTGGCTCAATAAAAGGTGGTTTGGACTTACCCAGATAATCCTGTCTTTTGCTGCATTCGGTGTAGTTGGCTGTGTGTTCCCCACCGCAGTTTGCGCACTTCAGTGGTACGGATTTGTTGTCATTTCTTGGACATGCGCCTGGTAAATGTCCGTCGTCTCCGCATTTGACGCACTTATATTTGCTGTAGCAGTTTGATGCCGAGTGCCCGAAGCCTTGGCAGTTGTGGCATTGGAAACCGTTCCTCTTCCTCCTTGGCTCCCATGAGACGCGGTAATGGCAGCATCCTCTTATTGATAATATATCCTCGGTCTTTGTGTTTTGATCGTAGCTGACGAAAAAACATGAGAGTTGCTCTTTCTCTCCTGTTGCGTTGCTCTTGCCGTATATTGGGTAGACTCCTCTGATCTTGACCCCGTTGGATTCTAAGTCCGCCTTGATATCTTCTGTGGGTGTGTCATAGTTTACGCCCCGCATAACTATTGTTCTGCCCTTCTCGTCCTTTGGAGTATAAGTGTAAAATTATTTCTTTTCACTTTTAAGCTGGTTCTTGATGAGGTTATATTCATCCTTGTTACTTGCTATTATGGACACATTATTGCTTGTGACCTTCAGCATTGCTTCTGGGTGTTTTTTAATAATATTATTTTTGAGGTTGGCTACTTCTTTCTTGGGAAAGTTTGTCAACACCATTGGTGGCGGCTTGGGTTTTCTGGTCGTTGCCGATTGTGGTTGCCTCGTGGCAGCATTGTGTGAACTGCTCGGATTTTCATTTAAGCCGTCTTGTTCCAAGGCGGTTGTTAATTCCGTGCTTATGCTGCAGTAATTTTCCGTGGTGGTACGGTCCTTCATGAGATTTTCTGCATCGTCTTCCATATCGGAATCGCTAGAGTATACGTATTCCTCGGCATCCAGGAGTTTCTTCACTTTATCGCTAATTTCATTATTTGTCGATGATTCACTGGTTTTTTTTCTTTTTCTTGTAGCGTTTTCGCTGTCCACGTTGCTGTTTGATGGGCTTTCGCTGTTGTTGTTCATCTTTTTGCTTATTTCTGTCAGTTGTTTTGTAATTTCCTTGGATGACTTTGCAATTGATTTTGCAATCATGTTGTTGATATAGCTGATGGTTTTATCGTCCAGGGGTAACCCGCCGCCCCCCGCCTTTTTGCGTGTCATTGCTGACTTGCGTGCAATCTCACGCGGCCTGAACTTTTGAGGCCCCAGTAGCCCTATCGTGTTTATCTTCCGATTTTTTTTATTTCTATTTATTTATTTATGTTTTGTTGTTGTTTTATTTGGTTTCATTTTTATTGATAAACGCAATAATCCGCTCCGCGAGCGTTAAATTTTTATTTATCTTGTGTTTAAGTTTTTATTATTTTTTTTTCGGGAAAAGAAAAAACAGCCGCACGTCGACGTTGAAGTTTAAGGCGACTATGATGCATTGCATTTTATACGAAATTTAGGCCCGAATTTATAGTCGTAACTATTGCTATTGTTATAGCAACGATTTTCGAAAATCATTTTAAAATCATGTATAAAATTCGATACGAATTTCGAATTTACTTTCTTGTCTTGGATATATTGTAGCAATGTTTATAGTGATGTATTTTGATCACTATAACCATTGTTACATTACAAATAAATCTTATAGTGAGGTTTATAAATACGAAAACTGTTACTATAACAGTAGTTTTAGTTGTAGCAACGACTATAAATTCGGGCCTTACACTTTTTCTGGATAGCTACATTTTAGTGAAGAAAAGATCCTAAATTTCGGGCTAACTTCACTGACTTGAATTTAAAGGGTATAAAGAACTCAGAAAATTCAAAGGAATTGAAGATTGTTTAAAATTAAGAGAATTTAAAGAATTCAAAATTTTTAAATTTGAACGAATTTAGAAAACTTATATAATTTAAACAATCAATTGTTAAATTTCAAAGTTTTTTATAAAAAGTATTTAAAAAATTTAGAAAATTTTGATAGGAGTTTTCAAATTAAAAGAATTGTACAAATTTAGTGGCGAAAAAAATAAATTTTGATGATTTTAAAAATTCAAAGAATTTAAAGATTTATAGAATTTATAGAAATGAAAAAATCTAAGGATCTTAAAAATTTTAAGAATGTAATATATTTAAAAATAATTTATGAAAATTCTAAGGATTGGAAAAATAAAATAATTTAAAGGATTTTATGAAGTTAAAAATTTAAATAATTAAAATTCTAAATTGTTTTAATAATTATAAACAATGTAAAGAGAAAAATAAAAATTGTCGGTTACAGAATTAATGGCTTTAATAATATTAGAGATCTTAAAGAATTTTGAACATTTAAAGATTGTTAAATGCTGTAAATTCTTTAAATTATTATCTATAAATTGTTTAAAATGTCTTTATGTTATTTAAATATCTGTCTAAAAATTTAAAGAAAAGAACCTAAAGAAATTAAAGGCTTTTAGAATTCGACGGGAAGTATTTAAAGATTTTGAAGAATTTCAAAAAATTAAAGAAAATCTCTCTTAAATAGGAACATTTTCCTTTTTATTATAAAAGACAAAGGTAGTTTTTTTTTATATTTGTATATGTATTTGTTGGGGGCAAAGGCTACCTGTTGTAAACTGCTAACCTTCTCGTTTAATCCAAGTTTAGTGCTGTGGTAAAGATTTAAAAGGGGATAACTCTAAAATTCGATTTATTCAGGAAAACTTTTTTGAAATTAAGAGTTTTTTCCAATAGTTTTTTTAAAAGAATTCTGGTTAGGAAGTAGTGAATTTATTTATGTGAATGACAGCCTAACCAAGCAGAGACAAGAAATACTACGATATACAAAAGTTCAAGGAACAACATAAATTTAAATATCTGTGGTGCCGTGATGGAAAAGTAATACGTAGTAGTAATATGTACTTAGGCGATTTTAATGAAATCGAAAAAAATTTTAAGTACCATAAATAATATTAATATTATCCCTAATAGCATTACTATTTCTCACCAAAATATTCGAAATATTCGGAAAAATTTTGATTTGTACTTAACTAATATATTTTCTCTCCTAGTCAAGCCTGATGTGATGATATTGACCGGGACTAAAATATTTGATTATGAAATTAACGGTTATAGTATTAAAACTACAGCCATTGGCCTAATTTTAATAACAACTATAAATGTGGAGGGGTTTCAGTCTTTATAAAAAATAACATATAAAGTAACTTTACGTGCCGATATCTTACCGATATGATATCTCGTTAAATAATATTGTTGTAATGGATCAAAAAATTGTTATATTAAGTATTTATAGACTGCATTCGGATTCTATTGTCGGTTTTGTTGAGGATTTATTGCGCATTTGGTTAATTTTTAAGAAATACCTCAATTTTGCAAGTGGTTACTACTAATACGAACAATTTACAAAAAATAAGGCATTACGACCCTGGATGAATAAACAAATCCTACATAAAGTTAATACCAAAAATAAATTAGCTGCGCTTACTAAAAAATAATAATAAAAGGCTGAGTGAGCAGTTCAAAAAACTGATGAGCTCTTTAAACTATAAACCTTAAAAATGGTTAGTACCTACCAACATTTGTGTTATTTTGGCTCATATTTTAAACATTAGCTTGCAAACTGGAAGTCTTCCAAGTCACTGTAAACATGGTATAGTTATTCCAAATTTTAAGAAAGGTAGTACAACAGAGTTAAATAATTATAGGCCAATCTTTCTTCTTTCATATTTTTCGAATTTTTTTGAAAAAATAGTTAAATGCAAAATTTTAAAATTTCTAAACAAAACAAATTTTTTTTCTGATAATCAGTTTGGGTTTAGGGTATCTTTAACTGCGTTAAAAACGTTAATGAATACTGTACATGTGAAGCTTAGCAGTAAGAATCATGTTATGGCGCTGTTCTTAGACTTGATGAAAGCATTTGACACCGTCAATCATGCAATTTTACTTAGGATTTTAAATACTTTAGGTTGCCCTACACCATTTTTTGTCTATTTGAATTCAATTTTCAAGGTAAATTTCAAAGGTGAACTAATACCATTTGCTGAAGATTTAGCATTTTTGTATTCTGATAAAAGTGACCAGAATGCTTATGAAAATATCGATTTTGACATGAGCATATTGCGATTCTGGTTGAATAGTCATCAAATGATTGTTAGTAGTAAATCTAAAGCAATGGAATTTAAACTTAAAAGTTTAATAAAAATACTTAATACTTAATAATAATACTGACCATGAAATTAAATTCCACGCTAGTTCCGGCAATAATAATTATTGTTCAGCTAAATGCTTTTCCATTGAAAAAGTATCTAATTACAAATATTTAGGACTATTTTTGGACTCACAGTTGAATTGAAAAATGCAATGTACCATGCAAAAAAAATATTTGTTAAACTAACTAACTAAAATATAAATTAAAACAATTACACGTCACTTATTTGATTTTAATTTTATAATTTGTTTATTAATGTAATTTGTTATTTAATTTATTATTAATACAAATTTATTTAATTTAATTTACAACGAGATTGATTTTTATTTTACCACCAATTTGTGTGCTTTATTTGTTTCTATTAATGTGAGCGCGCGTGCGCTCAGCACAAAATCCGAGACGAGACTATATTGATTTTTATTTTGTTTTGTGTTGTCGCGCAGTTGGTATGGCATGAGTAGGTGCATTCTTTTGCTTGAGTGCAACTTAGGTTTGAGTGACAAATTATTGTGGCGATGAGTGAATGTAAAAAATGAAATGTATCTAGCCGCCACAGTTACTAGTTTAATTTATAAGTTGAGAACTCTGGTTCCTAAAGATATACTAAGCATGATTTATTATGCTTTAGTGCATTCTAAATTATGTTATGGAATAACTTTCTGTAAGTTGCGCATATGATGTAACTACGGCTCCTATTACTAAATTACAAAAACATATACTTAGGATAAGGGAATTTAAAAAATCAAATCAATCATCTTGGCCCATTTTTGTGGCAAAGGGGATTTTACCATTACAACATTTGCTCATATTTAGGGTTTTGAGGCTGTTTTTTAAAATGAGTGGTAATAGGCTAACGAGAGTACTGAAAAGCTATATTCTTCGAAAAAATTATTTATGCGCTATTGAACTGCCTCACACAACTCATTATAAAAAATTATTTTCTTGTTACTGCTCCTATTTTGTTTAACAATTTGCCATCAATTTTGACAATTACTGTAGCTCGATTTTACGTTCTTATTCAATGTTTTCCACCAGGCTTCAACAAATTAATTCCTTAGTTTTTTTTTTACATTAGTAGTTTAATAATATTTAGATCTGTTTGTTACTTAATTAATTTACGTTTTTTTAAGTTCAACGCATTGAAAATAACAATTATTTTTATTTTTTGTAACACCACCACCAACGACCATCAACTGTTCAAAAACTAAACGGGAAAAAGGGGTAAACATTTTTTTTTTCTTAAATATTGATTTATGTATTTTTTATTAATCTTTTAATTTTCACATAGATTTTAAAGCATAATACAGGTTCTTTAGTAGTTCGAAAAATGGAGTCAGAGAACAAAAATGCCTCCAGTAAATGTAACAATAACGCAAATACTCGCGCCAATATGTACAATAAATGATATTAATTAGTAAAATTTTATTTTAAGTTATTAATTTGTACAAACAATTATTTTGAGCCACTCTGGGTATACAAATTTTAGTCCGCCAACCCTTCCCTATTTCTATTTTGTTCATTTAAATGAAATTGCTCTATGGTATTATCCAGCACGTAGTTTTGATGAACGCTATCATTTAAAAATCTTACCTGTCAAAATAAAACTCGTATTTTACTACAACGCGCAAAATCATTGCTTCAAATGCATGAGCTCGATGCCAAATCAAGAACAAATTTAAATAAATTAAGAAATCTTTTCGATTTTTGACATGTTTAGTACTAAAAATAAATCGCACAAAAAGAACTATAAAACAAATTTGTGAAACGAAATTATTTAGCGAAAAAACGAAATGTATGAAAAATAAAAATTCCTACATTATGTACATATTTTCAAAATTGGCATCCGAGACCCCTTATTTAAAAAGGCGAGTAATCCTGTGTAAAATTGTCTCGTATTTTTTTTGTAAAACGATGAACTACCACATTATCTAAGTTAAACTTATTCTCCAGATATCGCCTAATATTTAATTCATTTAATATATTCGGGTGCATTCTTGAGAAAAACAAAAAATATTCTGCAGTTGTTTAACTCCACGTAATAGGCCGTGTATAACTCCCAGTGCCAATAATAACGTTTTTCTTAATTTTTAACGCTTTTGATTTCAAATTATCTGAAGGAGGATGCTGAGGATTAGCGCTAAGACTTTTAGTAAGAACTGGAACTTTTAGAAGAATTACTAATTTTCTTTCCATATCATGAATTTGTAGTGGATTTATCATTCGACCAAGAACTTGAGTTCGCAATAAGCGATGCAGGCTGACAAATCGAAGATGATTTTGGTTCACCACTAATTATTGTATTAATTGTTGTTTCAGTTGTGCTTGAACATTTATTTGACTTCAATCCCCGAGCAGCTGTTACAATGGCCGGAACAATTTTTTTTGTACCATTTGTTGTAACCATATCGTTACCAGCTGAATTCATAAGAAGCGGCACAGCTACGTTATGATTCACAATATTATTTAGCCCACCTGTCGCAATACAGCCAGTACTCGATACCGAATTAGCATATAAATCACCATTTGAGATTTAGTCTTGCATATTTTTATTTATCTTTATAGTATAATCTATGTTGTTTCTACAAGCTTACCATTATCCATTTAAAACATGTGATTACAGTCATCACATCATTTTTAAAACTTGCTATCCCGTCAAAATCTGACTTATTTTAAACTACATATATGCACGATGGTATTTCATTGCCTTGAAGCACATATTAACTACCATTATAGCTTACAATAATCCTAACACTAAATGAATATAACACGAAAAGCTAATTAAGTTAAATTAAATCATTACTGAATATGTTGAAATTGAAAGGTAACAGCAAATTACTTGGCAGTGCATCGGGTACCAAAACAGATTATATAGATAAAACCACACAAACAAACCAACGTAATCAATATGAAACCAAATTTTAAAAAATTCTTTATTATACAATAGCATTATGGTAGAAATTCTTGAACGTATAATTAAATGCGATAAAAATATTCAGTCAAACTGTCATCGAATCGAAATATTTTTAATTAAATCATGAAAACAATAAAATCTTTAATATCGTTACTCCATCGCTTTCTTCAAATTTCTCATCATTCACGTCTATACAGTTAACGACTTCATAACATATTTACAATCAATAAAATTCCACCCACTTCGCATGCACGTCTTTCCGAGAGAAAACAGAAACTGTAATAAATTACCTTCACATAAATTGATTTAGTAATTGACCTACATATATTTTGCCGTTTGTTTGTCTTTAAGATATATGTACATACCTTACTCACAAAAAATAAAAATAAAATAAAATTTGTTAGATCTCAATTATGTGAAAGTCAATAATATTTTCCAATTTTAATATTTTACCATTATGTACTATTATACTCGTATGTTTGATTAAAGAAAGTCGTAAAGTAAAAGCTCGATGTTTTTAAGACAAATATTCATTTTTTTTTGTCGTATGAATGTGTTTGGTTAGGATACATTTTAAGATTTGTATATGTATATCAATCTACGGCAAAATACCCTTTTTATATACTTATATGGATACGTTACAACAGGTCCTCTATATATAGTATATGTATAATATGAAACGAATCCTTTTCACTAGCAGGCAAAACCCATAAAAAGCTTATGTTAAATATTTATGTATATGTTGTTTACCAAAACAATGTCTTGGACAAAGTAGCAAAATATGTGAGATAATGAATAATATTATTTTTACAGTAAATTATCTAATCTAAAATATTTGTTTTATGCTTATACTTACGCAATTTACGACCGGTGGTAGTAATGATGCTGAAATCGCAACACCGATTAATGGCCCTGCGGAACCTTGTAGTAGGGCGACCGCAACTCCAGTACCCGATGTTAATGCCCATAGGACACCCATCCACAGTGATCGAGCGTTGCCACTGTAAAATATTAAAAACAAAATATTGTTCTAATTTAGTGAAAAGCCCTCAAAAAAATGTTTGCATAATTTTACATTATCATATATACAGCTTGAGACGTGCACCAATCTTAAATCAACACAAATTGATAACAATTTTCTATTATTGTATGTGTGTGTGTTTTTTTTTTTTTTTTGGTTATACACGCACGCTACTGATATAATAGAATATATGCGTGTGCGTGCGTATTTGTTTATGATATAGGCAATTCTTCAATCAAATTCTCGGTTACATCAAATTCGTAACAATACATAATATGAACAGAATCACGTATATGAAGAAAAACTTGGGATAATGTTTTTTTTTTTTTTTGGTTCATGATTATTAAAACTATGGTAAGCGAGCCAGCCATACGAAAAACTATATTAAAAATGCCAGTGAAAAACTTAACAAAAAAAAAAAAATTTACGTATTTATACAGGGTGAGGAAAAAGCATGGAAACCCCTAAAAATCTCGCGAAGTTCGGTAAAAAAAAAAATTAGCACGGTTTAGTCTTAAGTAATTTTCAACAAGGAATTTAAAGTGAGCTTGGTTGTGACCTTGACCTTTATCTTCAAGGTCATTTAGAGGTCAAGGTCTTTTTTTTTAATTTGAACTCTCTTTTTTGATGACAGAATCGAAAAGAGCTACAAATTTTAATTGAAATCTGTTTTGAGGACTGGGGTCAACGTAACCTCTACAGCTGAAATAGAGGTCAAATTATGCTAGATGAGAATAGCGCGTATGATTTTGATATCACCCAAGATTTTCAAGCAAACGTTGTCAGGTTTGATCAGTTCTGATTGGCTTTTGAAAGTTGATCATGAAGCCAATCTTAAGCTGAAGTTTCGAAATTTTTTATTTTTGCTTTGATTTTCTTAGTAAAGCATTAAACAAAACATAAGAAACATTAAACATTAAAAAATTGCTTTAGTTTTCATAGGGTGATCCCCCGATAAGGGTGATTATTTTTTTTATGTTTAGAAATAAAAACAAGTGTTTTCTGTCCAAAAAGCGAAATACTTCAATCTTTAATATAATATTATCAACCTGGACTACGAATAAATTTTTTTTGATTTTGTTAAGCGGTTGGAAGTATATTAGAGTTAGGTGTTGACAAAAAAAAAAAGAATTTTATATAAAATTTGAAAGCGTTGGAAAAAACAAACCAAGCTTCATTTGAACCGCAAATGTTGGGTAAAACGTAAGTATATAGATAATTTTATTTTATTTAATATAAACTTTAGACAGTAGAAATTTAGCAGCAACCCATGTCTCTTTTGCTACAGGCAGTTCTTTACGATTACATTGAATTTTTTGCTACATGACATGATTTGTTTTTTTATTTTTTTGAAAATGATGATCATTGAAAATTAATGGTATTCAATTATATTACATTGAGAAAAGTCAGACGCACAGAAATATTTAGCCTCAAAGACAGTATATATGCAACGTGAACGCTGAAACTACTCTCTCTATGTTTTTTGTATTTTTTGTTTCTATTTTAATGTGTTAAATAAAAAGAGAGGAAATATTTTTATTTAACATAACATTTCACTTGACATTTTAACGCAACATGTTAACGGGACATTTAACATAACATAATCTAACGCAGCGTGTAACATGAATACAAAACTAGTCCCCTAAATGTTTTACCAAACATAAAAGCTTAAATATAATTTTTTGTTGAAATGAGCCTGGGCATTAAAATATTTTATTAACAATGGGAGGGCCTTGACATAAAAATTGTTTATTGACAAGGAGGTTCCTTGACATAAAAATAATTTTGCTCCGGCATGGGGGCCTTGTCATAAACAAAGTTTATTAACAAGGGGGAGGCCTTCACATAAAAATAATTGTCGACAAGGGATGCCTTGGCAAACATATATTCGAATTGACAAGAGGGCGGGAGGCTTCACATAAAAATGTTATTAACTGGTCTGTTTAGTGCAATGCTGCAAGGCACCCCCTGTTAATAAAAAATAATTTTAAAGTCAAGGCCTTCCTTATCAATAAAAACACATTTTTATTTTAAGGCCCCCCTCCTGGTAATAATTTTTTTTAATCTCAAGGCCCCCCCCTTGTCGGGGAAAAATTATTTTTTCGAAAGGTCCTCCCCTTGTTAATAAAAAACGTTTATGTCAAGGCCTTCCTTGTTAATAAACAAATATTTTTATGTCAAGGTCTCCTTCCTGTCAACAAAAAAATATTTTTATGTTAGGGAGGGGGGCCCTGATAACCAAAAATTATTTATATATCAAGGCCCACTTTGTTAACAAAAAATTATTTGTATATCAAGGCTCCTCCTTTGTAAACAAAAAAATTATTTGTATGGCAAGGCTTTCCCTTGTTAACAACTATTTTTATGTCAAGACCCCCCTCCCCTTGTTAATACAATTTCTTATGTCAAAGCCCCTCCCTTATCAACAAAAAATTATTTTTATGTCAAGGCGGTTGTCGGGGAACAATTATTTTATTGTTAAGGCCCCATTGTCAATAAAAATGTATTTTATGTCTAGGCCCAGCTCTTGTCGGGGAACGTTATTTTTATGTCAAGGCCCTCCTATGTCAACAAAAAATTATTTTTATGTCAAGGCTATTCCCTTGTCGGGGAAAATTTTAATGTCAAGGCCCATCCCCCTTGTCAAGGCCTCTACTTGTTAATACATTTTTTTTTAATCTCAAGGCCCCTCCCTTGTCTGGGAAAAATTATTTTTTCGAAAAGTCCTCCCCTTGTTAATAAAAAACATTTATGTCAAGGCCTTCCTTGTTAATAAACAAATATTTTTATATCAAGGCTCCCTCCTTGTCAACAAAAAATTATTTTTATATTAGGGAGGGGGGCCCTGACAACCAAAAATTATTCGTATATCAAGGCCCACTTTGTCAACAAACAATTATTTCTATATCAAGGCTCCTGCTATGTAAACAAAAAAAATGAATTGTATGGCAAATCTTTCCCTTGTTAGCAACTATTTTTATGCCAAGGCCCCCCCCACCCCTTGTTAATACAATTTCTTATGTCAAAGCCCCCCCCCCTTATCATCAAAAATTATTTTTATGTCAAGGCCCTCCGTTGTCGGGGAACAATTATTTTTATGTTTAGGCCCCCTTGTCAATAAAAATGTATTTTTATGTCTAGGCCCAACCCTTGTCGAGGAATGTTATTTTTATGTCAAATCCCTCCCATGTCAACCAAAAATTATTTTTATGTCAAGGCTATTCCCTTGTCGGGGAAAATTTTTTATGTCAAGGCCTCCACTTGTTAATACATTTTTTTTATGTCAAGGCCCCTTTAAAAAAATTATGTCAAGGCACCCCTTCCCCCCCCCCCCCTCCTTGCCAACAAAAATTATTTGTAGGTCAAAGCAATATTAATTTTTTTTTTAATATTGCCTTATTAATTAACAATTATGTGGCAAATTTTAGTTCATAGGTCAATATTAATCAAAAATTATTTTTTGTTGACAAGAGTGGGCTTTGACATAAAATTATTTTTCTGTTCGTACTTAGGGGGGGGGGGGGCCTTGACATAAAAATAATTTTTTTTCAAGGGGAGGCCTTCACATACAATTTTTTTATTGACAAGAGAGGGGGGCCGTGACATAAAAATATTTTTTTATTTACAAGGGCTTCACCTACACATAAAAATATATTTTTGTTGACAAGGGAGTGGCCTTGATATGACATAACATGACTGAGAGCAGGCTGAATTATCAATTTAAATTTATTTTGTTTTGTATGATATGTCGTTTTTGTTTCGTTGATTTTGGACAAGCGGGTCAGCGGTGGTAGTAGATGAGTTGGCTTCGTCGCAAAACATAGAAATATAGAGATATAAGCTTTAGATTTCACATTTGATCGAATTTTATAGGTTACGTCAAACGGCACACAATAATCTATGCCAACATTCGTAAACGGTTTGGATACTGTAACTCGTTCCTTGGGGAGTTGCCCCATTCTAAAACTATTTTACGGCATAACACTTTTCCTCCTGGTACCCAAAATCGTTGCCTTATAAAATTAAGCAGAGCTTGAGGTCCAGCATGTAGATTTCGATAATGCTCATTTTTCACCAAAAGACAAGCAAAATGAGTTGATGGTATAAGCATTTGATAAATTTGATCATTTGACCATCTTATACCAAATGAATTACGGGTTTAGTTTTTTAATTGAACTTTGTTTATCAATAAAATCCCCTTTTGCCAATTTTTGAATTTCATTTGTGTAAATTTCACCTTGAATAAATTTAATGACTCCCTTTAAAGCATTGTCAACTTTATTTACTTTTAACACACCGTTTTAAATTCACGACTGCTTTTAACAGTTCTACAATTATTTGCAAATCGCAAACAAAGCACGGAAACGGGCAATAATTTATTACAATCAGAAAACCGTTCAATTATCTCATCCGGGTGAAGAATGAAGAATCCAATTGTGAATGCATCAGCCCACGTGAAACTATGTCAACAGTGTTTAAATTTGTGGGAAATGCCCAAATTGTGGGTGGAGTGATGTCCTAGATTTTCGATATTCTATTTGCAACGTAAGTGGCATATCTTGATGGTGATGAATTGATTCTATATAGAGTTCCTAAAACATCAGACCACAACACTATATTATATATAAAAAATTTAATTTCCATACTTTCCTTTACCTTTCGGGATATATAGTTCAGTCAACGAAACAGAAGCTCACAGCTCCAGGCGGGGTATATGAGCTGGCGGAGTACAAGAGCTTTTATCTTTTCATATTGGGATACGCATCTAGGAATTAGAATCTTATTTAATATATTTAGCTAATTTATAAACGTGAGCTATTATGAAAGCAAAGAGAGTCAGAAGAAATTTTTCCTAATGAAATCTGTATCTTATCAGAGTGTGAATTCCAAAGAATACCTAATATTCTAATAATATTTAAATTTGCATCTTTAGTATCTTAATTTATTTCAGAATTATTTGAAGCCCATTTACGAAGAGCGAAACCACTTTTAGCTAACACTGTGGTCATTTGTTCTTTAATTAATTTCGCTTCCTCACCACTATTTGAACCTGACAAAAAATCATCGACGCAAAAATCCTTGATTAATAACTTTGAGGCTAACGGAAACTTTGAACATTTGTCGATCGCTAATTTTTTCAAAGTTCGTATGGCTAAAAATGATACACATGCAGTATATTTCCCTTCTAGGGATTTGTGCAAGTATTTGTTGGAGATTCCATTCAGACTTATGGGCGTTAATCTGCTGGTATATTTTTGTAATGTCCGCAGTTAATGCTATACGCTACTTTCTGAATCGAATAATAATTGTAAAATCATCCTGTTGGATTGTCGGTTCAGTCGAAAGAGTATCGTTTAACGATAGTTCGGATGTGGTTTTAGCTGATGCATTAAACACAACCCGCACTTTCGTAGTGAGGCTACTGATTTTGATGTCGAGTCAACAAGTTGCATGTGTTTTAATTTTGTATATTCATCCAAGAACTGATTATATTGCTGTTTCAGCTTAGAATTTTTCATGAATTTATTTTCAAAATAATGAAATTGTTTTAATGCAGTTCGTTGTGAATCACCAAGTTAATTGAAATTAGGTTTCCTAAGTAATGCTACGCTATATCTCCCTGATTCATCACATTAATGTTGTTCACAAAATATTCTTCATATGCTTTGTCTTCTAACGAAAAATTATTGGGTACACATTTGCCCTCGATTTGCCAGAATTTTGGTACTTGCTTACTCACAGTATCATCATGATAGCAAATTAATGAAATATTTTCAGAAGGGATCTGATTAACCTTACCACTAACTACATAACCGAATACAGTTTTGTGAAATGGTTGTAGTTCTTGAGCAAGGGTCACTTTTACACGATACACAATATCAAAATAAACAAACCTCTGTACCTAACAACATATCGATAGTTTGAGGTACATGAAATTGAGGATCACCCAACACAAGTAAATTTGGTATTTTCACAAAAAAATTTAATTCATTTTTAAATCCGAAACTTGAGATTCAATTGATAAGTTTGGTTGATAACAGATTTGAGTGACCTTTTGTACCAGTTACAGGCACATGCATCGATTACGAAATTGGATTGAGATCCTGAATCAAATAAAGCGCGGCAATGCATTCGCATACCCGAGGAACTTTCAGCCGCAGTTGACAACAATATTTAAGTTGACGAGGAATAAAAATATCTATTCTCAATAACACTGCAAATATTAGACACAGAAGAACCTGAGTGCGTTGCAGCCGACATTGTATTAGCTCCAGCTGAAGCAACAACAGAATTTCTTTGACCTGATGATGGTTCGTTAAAATTGTTAATGCCAGATTTATCTTAATTGTTAAAATTTATGTTGGGATTCGCAGAAATTGAATCACTCTTACCTAATTGAGATTAGGTAAGACTCTCGTTTGAGGTTTCTTTGAAATTATTAGTCGGATGAACAACCCTTTGACCTACATTGACTTATAGTTTTTGAAATTTTTTGAAAAACATAATTTTTGCTCATAAAACATTTTAACAAAAACCTGAAATTATGTAAAGGCTCACAAATGTTAAGTTCAAACTCAAAAGTTATAAATTAATTATCAAGCTTTAAGCTCATTGAAGACAGATATTCTAAATGTATCCTAAAAACCATCTTCCAATATAATATCAAATTTTATAGATAAATGGTTCGGTTTGGTGGTAAATCTCTTAAAACTAAAAGCTTTTGATGATTGAATATTAACTTTGAGCACAAATATTCTATATTTTACCCAAAATTCCATCACCTTTGGAACTATCAAATTTCTAAGTGAAATGATTTCTTTTAGAAAGCTATGATACCTGAGATTTCGATACGTGAAAGCAATATTTTAAAACTAACAGCTCGACATGTTTTGCAAATATATAATAAAACCTCATAAAACATTTTGAGGAACACCTTAAATTATGAAAATTCTAAAATATGTAAGTTCAAACCCAATAGGTAAATATAAATTACTTATCAAACTTAAAGCTCATTGAAAACAAATATTCTAAATTTATCTGAAAATACCACTTTCCTTTATAATATCAAGTTTCATAGTAAAGTGATTTGGTTTGAAAACATTAAAATTAAAAGCTCTTGATGATTGATGATTAACTTTGAGAATAAATATTTTAAATTTTAGCCAAAATTCTGCCACCCTTTGTAAAATCATATTTCTGAATAAAATGATTTGGTTAAAAGCTTTGACAGTTGAAAGCTTATAAAATTAAAAGTTCTTGATTATTTGCAAATATACCGGGTGATTTTTTTAACCTAATACACTCAAATATCTCGGAAAATAAGCACTCTACAAAAAAAATGGTTAAGATCAAAATTTAATTATTCCGCGGGGGAAATACATTAGTGTTAAAATTAGAACCCCCTCCCCCTCCTTGTAAGTGGGGCGGGGAGTAACTTTGAAATTAAGATAGGAACCCCTATTTTTTATTGCAGATTCGGATTCTACGGCTAAAAATACGTAGGATTTGGCTGAAACATTTTTTTCCATTCATGATAAATGGGTCTGTAATTGACGATATTCAATTTTTTTTTATTTCTCCTACTGAGAATCTACGCAAACGATTCTGCTATACGTCTGCAATAAAAATACCATGGTTTCGTTGGAAATACTCGAAGTTAGTCTTAAACAATTTGTATTTCTTAAATTTTCAATTACTGAAAAATGGCTTGTCATTATCATAACCCAGGAACATGCAAATCTACTTTCAAATTAATGAAATTGTTTGTATTTTGTTTTAAAAATATCGATTAAGTCCGAAGATTACCTGTGTAAAGCTATCAATACTAGTACAAAATGGTGTATTTAACTGTACAAGAGAAAATTGAAATGATTCTGGTTTATGGAGAAGCTGGCCGGAGTCTTGATAATGCTGTCACTCTCTACCCTTCGCGTTTTCCGGATAGGATTCGGTCACGTGCGTCATTTCAGCCTACGGACAAACAATTTATTACTGATGGATGTGTTCAACCGAAAAAAAGGACTCGTCCAGCAACAGTCACCGAAGAAAATAATGAAATTGATGTATTGGCTGCAGTAGCTCATAATCCTCATACTAGTACACGAGAAATAGCTAGTGATTCCGGATTGTCCCAGACCAGTGTTTGGATAATTTTAAAACGTCATAAGTATCATCCGTATCATGTGTCTTTACACCAAGATCTTCATGGGGTTGTTTTCCAAAATCGGGTAACTTTTTGTCAGTGGGCACGTGAACAAAAACAGCAAAACCCAAATTTTTTTCAATACGTATTGTTCTCCGACGAGTTGTCTTTTACAAACCATGGAACGGTTAATCGCCACAACATGCATTACTGGAGTGTTGAAAATCCGCACTGGCTTCGCCAAGTTGAACATCAGCGTCCTTAGACTGTCAATGTATGGTGTGGAATAATTGGCAACAAACTCGTCGGCCCCTACATTATTGAACGCAACTTGAATGGTCAAATGTATCGAGATATTTTAGAAAATGAACTGCCAACATTATTTGAAAACTTGAGCTTAGAAGTGCGACGGAACATGTGGTTTCAACATGATGGTTGTCCCGCACACCATTCTTTGGTAGCACGTGTAGTACTTGATTGTGATTTCAATGGTCGGTGGATCGGGAGAGCTGGTCCGGTAAATTGGCCTGCCAGATCACCAGATCTTACTTCACCAGATTTCTTTTTGTGGGGCTATCTCAAAGACTAAGTTTCCAAACAAAAACCAACAACAAGGGGGAATATGATTGAACGAATTAGAAATGCTTGTGCTGAAATTCAAGCAGACACACTCCTCAGTTGTGTATAGTCATTTGAAATGCGGATTAATAAGTGCATTGAAGTCGAAGGCCATCATTTTGAGCACTTAATTTAATTGAAAGATGATGAGGCGAGGGGACTCATGTAAATCAAGCACCATTTTCCCAATTATTCGAAATTTGCAATATGAATAAATTGTTTAAGACTAACTTCGTGAATTTACAACTAAACATGGTATTTTTATTGCAGACGTATAGCAGAATCGTTTGCGTAGATTCTCAGCAGGAGAAATCGAAAATAATTGAATATCGTCAATTACAGCGCCATCTATCATGAATGGAAAAAAATGTTTCAGCCAAATCCTACGTATTTTTAGCCGTAGAATCCGAATCTACAATAAAAAATAGTAGTTCCTATCTTAATTTCAAAGTTACTCCCCGCCCCACTTACAAGGAGGGGGAGGGGGTTCTAATTTTAACACTAATGTATTTCCCCCGCGGAATAATTAAATTTTGATCTTAACCATTTTTTTCGTGGAGTGCTTATTTTCCGAGATATTTGAGTGTATCAGGTTAAAAAAATCACCCGATATAAAGCATTTTAGCAAAAACCTAAAAGAATGGAAAAGGCTCAACGTTAAAAGTTAAGTTAAAACTCAAACTTGTCTAAATTAACTATCAAGCTTAAAGCTTATTGACAATTTTTGCAAATCCATATTTTGTGCCTATACAGTTTTTTAACAAAACTTACGAATAATTCCATATTTGAGAACTTTCAAGAATATTCAAAATACTTTGAAATTCGACATTTTTGATATTTTTTCGAAATTCTTAATATTTAGATACTTTTAATTGATGCAAGACTATACATATTAGAAGCAAATAAGTCTTTCCCTAAAAGCTTTACTTGTTAAGCATTTTTAGTTAAGCCACTGCAAGTAGCATTTCTTATATATATTTCCCACTACTGGAGATAGAGGTGAACCCATCACAACTCCATTTATCTGTTTAAGGTGGCTGGTAAACAGGCTGAAATATCCTGATTTTAAACAAAATTCTAGAAAATCTAGAAATTTTATTTTGGATGTTCTGGTATGTGGTTCCATCATTGACCACCTATCTGAAATTGCCTCTACAACCAAACCAATCTTAACATTGGTGGACAATGAAACTACGTCCAAGCTATTATATTTTATTATTTTATGAACGCGACTAATTCGTACGAATTTTTACAATTGTACCTCCGCTTTCTATCAATTGAACTTTTCAACAATTCAGCTAAATATTTTGATGTTTTATGTATAGGGTTATTTATGAAACATACAACAGGCCTAAATGGATGATCCAGTTTATTGATTTTGGGAAGTTCGTACAATTTAGGAAGAACTGAAGAGTAGGTCGTAAGCTTGGTCTTAGTTTCACGATCAATACTATATATGATTGCCTAAAAATAAATGTTTAATTTTGTAGTAAAAGTGTCGGGTGCCGCCTGTCTAATGTATTGTATTTATTTTGATCTTAACATTATGACCGAAATATTCCCTTTATCTGCACTACTTTCAGGATTAGGAAACATTTCCGCGACAATAAATTTTGAGAAACATTGCAAACATGAAATCTTGCGACGTTTTGTTGATGTTCACCATTAATTTCTTGAATTATTGATTCTGTTTGAGCCAATATATTAAACGCCGTAATATCCCTAGTGGAAAAAATGGTTTGAAACTACTAAAATCAAACTTACGATTTGATATAAAAAATACCAATTATTTAAGTATATTTTTAGTAGGTTAATACAAGATAGTATGTGGTTTCAATAAAGTACTATAACCTTTAAGTAATTAATAATTTTTCGGAATTAACTTACAATGGAAACCACGGCGGCTCAAGTATATAATAATTTTTATATGGCAAGATGTTTTGGGTATATTTATAAATTTTAAACCAAAAGTATTATTAGTTATCAACTAGTATATTCAGTGTTTATTTAATAATAAATCATAATGGCTTTTTTAGTATTTTATTAAATCAAAATAGTATAACAAAAACAGTATATTTTGGTTTTACATAGTTCTATTTATAAATAATACGTTATTACCAATTTTATAGGTGTTTTTTGTATTCGAATGATTGTTAATCCAGGTATATTTTAAATAAAATAAAAATACTAAAAATAAACTAAACAGTGATGAAAAATTAAAAAACCAGGGGCACACAAACTTAGAAAGCCCAAACAAGTTTCCGCTTTCAAACATTAAATGGTGTTTGATTATCTAAACAGCTTACATGTCAAATTCTTCCGAAAACTGGAATTTATACCTTAACTAGAATTCAACCTGGAGCCTCAAGTTATTACGCAATCGACTTACCCACATTACTACTGAAACCGATAAAGCAAGTATAAACTAGTCATTAAATATATTTAGGTTTAGCACATACAAGAAATTCAGAATGTAGTGAGTGTTTATTTAATGTTTGCGTAAAGAGTATGGTAATTTAGATAATTTTCATTGCGCATTTAAAAATATTATGCTTGACACTTAACGAATTATTACTAAACGCAAACCGCGAGCGTATTTTTAAACCAACATTTCCAGTTTTTGACAATGTTTTTAATTCTACAATGACAAAATTATTAAAAAATAATTGTAATTTGCAAGCCATCGACTTTAAAATAATTTAGAATATTAAATTTTCATTAATGAAAATTATTTTAATTGTTTATCATTGTGGCTATTATTACTGATACTCTAAGCTATGCAAAAATTCCTCAGTATTTGGATCATCCTCTACTGAAATTTGTAATAGATGCAGGAATTGTTATGACTGCAACATCGGAATCATTTAGCAATGAAATCAAGAAAAAGAGACAAAGCGCATGGTATTATTGTGCTGTGTTATTTTATTCGCTAAAAACTATGTGACTTGTAATTGTTCTACAAAAGTTTTGTAAAAATGTAGTTCAAGCGCCTGTAGTATGGAATTCGAAATTCGAATTTACATAAAATAAATGCAATCTCAATCAACTGCATTAACTAAATTAATGTAAGATGGCTATCTTATCAGTTTAAAGGACATTCCTGAATATATCTGCTATTTATGGTAAATCATAAAAAATAATTTAATTGTAATAACAACTATGGCAGAACTATAAAAAGGCGAGGAAGAAGTTTTATCAGATGTTATTACGATTTATACACCAATATCACAACAACGCTGGGAGGGATGTATTGTAGATGAATCGCCAACACGGTAAAATTGATAAGTATAAGTATTTAACTTGGTTTTTGATTAGCACATTATTTAATTGTTATTTTAAGAGTTGGATTTCTCTTTTAAATACTCCAGATTTTGTGTTTTTTTTTGGGAAATTCGATTTACAAATTTAGTAGGTCAGTAAAATTGTGTGTGTCATCTTAAAAAGATAATAATACACTAACCAAAAGTTGGGTTCTGCTGTGAGTACTGAATTATCTCGAATTCAAAGTAACCTTTAAAATAAAACTATAAAAAAAATGTATGATGTCCCGGTGTTTCATAGACTGTAATAAGAGTCATATTCAAGATATGCCGGTGCACTGTGGTAGCGAAAATGTTAAGTGAAAAATATATGAAAGCACAACGTACAAAAATAAAAAATCACAAAAAGTTTTCAGACACCGTCCATCACACTTTCAATTCAATGACTCAGTTTTATTAGATTTTTACAAATTTCCCAGTATTATTTACATATTTCAAATTACATGCTTTCGTATATTTGGCCTTATATTTACTAAACATATAGGGAAACGAAAAAATGAATTTCGTTTTTTCGCCATAATGGTGGTATTCCATGGGAATATTTTACTGAATAGTAAAATACGCCAGAAAGAGAAAAAAAAATCAAACACCATATAATAGACAAAGACAGGGTCGAATACGACAATCTTTATCCAGCTCAACATTTAATGTACTCGAACTTAAATTGGCACCGTGTAACTTAACACCGTGTTTAAATCCAGTGAGCCGTGCAACATAACGTAAATCTATAGCGTGCTGGCTATACACATGCTCCGTAATCTTTGGCCAAGTAAGCTGCATCATCTTGAGGTGCTACGCCCACCTTAATAATATTATTGTCTTTAAGGATTTCTCTTAATTCCGGTAAAATTCTCTTCAAATGGCACAATCGAATTAAACCACCGAATCCTTTATGTGTGGCCAATTGAATTAGTACCGTCAACCATTCACAATCGAATTCAATTACATTGAACTCTTTATGGTACAAGCGCTAGAAGTAAAAAAAAGACGATAAATTCACAGAATTTTTATCAACCATAGAGTTCTATTCACTCACATTTTTAATTTATCTCGATTTGTTGTTTAATTATACGAAAAATACCAATTATAAATAAATATATACAGTATAAACATTCTCGGCGGCTTTTATAGACACTTGTGTTGGTTTTGATTTAAAACACAACATATACACAAAACAAAAGAAACACAATTTAACAATTAGGGCAGCCAAAACCAACAAAAATGTCCATACAAAAATGACCTTTATATTGTTGTTGCAATTCTAACATAAAACATACATACACGTATAATATTGTAAATAATATTATAGACATTTGTGTATATACATATATACTTTCTGATCTATTACTTCACACACATCACCAATACTAAGCCTTAACGAACATCTTTATAGCTTATGTGCTTGCTCTGCACGGCCCGTATAATCATTTCTGCCAGTTTTTGGCGCAGTACACAATACAAACAAAAGACAAACGTCATTCCATGTGCATGCACAATCAACAACCATAATGCATATCAATCAGTTTTTTTCCATTACGTTTTCCATTTTACATATTTTGTATAACCACACTCACACCAAACCACATACAAAACATAATACCACCCCATTTTACTACTTCACTTATTCCAGAACATTCTAACTATTCTAATATTATTAAATAAGAGTACAAAAATTTACTGCAAGACATTTTTCACTACACTAGAACGATAACCACGCACTAACAAATCAGTGGCAACAACTAAAAACCACTTAAGTCGATTTAATTGAGAACTGACTTAAGTGGTTTTTAGTTGTTGCCACTGAAATATTATACATATGTATGTGTATCTAGATCACATCACTTATACAAACAAACTTCTACAAAAGTAAATGAAACATAATTTAATTTAAATTAATTTAATTTAACTTAACTTAATATAACATAATTTATTAATTAATTTAGTTAACCAATTTAACTTAATTTCACTCAATTTTATTTAACTTGATTTAATTTAATTTATTTTATTTTATTTTGCGGAGAAAGACAAAACACGTCTATCTCCGACGAGTATCATCAACCGACCCCATGCGCAACATTTTATAAAAAAAAAAAATAAAAAGTCGAGTAACGTTAGGGGAAAACGCTAATTTTGAAACCAAAATCTAACTAAAATTCAGAATTTCTCAAAATTTTAATTTCTAAAAATTTAAACAAGCAATGATATTTACGTAAATTTTAAAAGTATTTGGTATCTGGGATTTTCGAAAATTTTGTAATTTTTAATGTTTGAGATTTCACATTGATCGAAGTTTATTATTAGAATTTATAAGTTGGCTTTCAAAATTTTATTTTTTATTTTATTTTATAAAGTGACAAGATTTCACCATAATTTTTAAAATTTGACAAACCTATTATTTAATTTTTAAATCACTAGGCTAAGTTTTCAAAAAATTAATTTTAGAAAATTTCCAGGAAAGGTATCGAAATTTTGATGAATTTACATAAATTAAAGTTTGTGAATATTAACAAATCACAAACTAAAAAATATTTAGAGATAATTCAAAATCAGAATAACAGAATTTTCATATACGAGTATTTCTAAAACACCAGAGAGCTTACTGATAATCTTTGGCTGTTGATTCGGTTTTGGAAAAATTTGGTGAGATCAAGAATATTACAGAATTTTCTGTAACGCTTCTGTTCTTAAGTATTACATACAAAAAGGTACACAATGTTGCTGCTGAAACTTTATTAATTTTAAAGTCTATTAGTATTTCAAAAAAAATCCTGCTGCAAGAAACTTTTAGAATGGAAAATTTTTAAAATTTAACTAAGATTCTTCTGACTTACCAATCTGATGTGAAATCAAACCGTTCGATTGAAAATTTCACTTTTGTATCTTACATTTAAGCAATATTCTAGGTTTCAGAATTTATTTGATAGATCTTACAAATTTTCAAGTTTTGCAATATTAGTAAACTGCTTCGATAAAAACAATTGCAGGTGTACAAACTAAAAGAAAAATTAACTAAAGATATTACGCAGAAATAGCTCTTAAACTCACATCAATTTAAAATTTTGCTAGGCTTTCAGAAAATTTTCAAAATATCGTAGTACCTGTATCAAAGGCAATAGAATACAACTTAATTTCGAATTCTTACAATTGAACGTTAGCTTGGAAATTTCAAAATTTAGCCCGAAATTTTTACAAAAAAGTCGAACAGAAAAATGTCTGAGTTATTTCTACTAAATTCTTAAAAATCTGATGAAATTTCAGAATTTCGAGAAATCCAAAATCTTTATTTGGAAAATTATAAAATTTTGTCAAAAATTTAAAAAAATTCGAGATCTAACAAAAGCAATTTGGTGGTTTCCCGAAAATTGGAACTTCCAAGGCTTTGAAATTTTTAAAAAAATATAATGCTAGAAATTTTAATTGTTGCGGCTAAAATTTGGCCACAATTTTTAAAATTTCAGAAAATTAAAACTATTCTAATTTTTAAATCGCTGGGAAAGCTTTCCAGAATTTATTGCGAAAATATTATTTTTATAAATATTAAAAACTTATGTTTGAGAAATTTTATTTACAATTTAAAAACAAGGAATGTTTATGGATAGTTCAAAGCTTCTTAGAATAACAGAATTTTCATATATTTCCAAAACACGAATCGTTAGTAAGTTTGAATAATTTTCAAATCAGAATCCTCGAACATATTTTGTGGAACAGAAGTGTATCAGTATTTGAAAAAATTCTGTTACCCAAAAATTTCTAAATGAAAAATTTTCAAAATTTAATTAAGATTCTTCTGACATTTGACTAATCTGATATATTGTAAAAATCAAACCGTTTATTTCAAAATGTCAAATGAATCTTGCTAACTTATACAAATTAAGAAACTGGCAAAGAATCGAATTTTTCAAAATTTCGAAATTGGGATCTTTAAATTTAAATAATATTCTAGGTTTCAGAATTAATTTAGAAAATCTTATATCTAGAAAATTTTTTGCAATGTGGAAGCTATGTAGAGATTACAAGTAATGCAGCTTTTGTAAAACATTATTTACTAGATTGATAAAAAAAAGTCGTTTCTAAAAGATCAAAAAATTACTTCTATCAAATAAATGTTTTTGGTAAATTAGAATTTGAATTTCTGCAGATGCAAGGGAATTTTGAATTTTGTTGGCCTAGGTCAGAATTTACTAAATAATCGGAAATAGAATTCGGAAGATATTTTTAACGATCTTGAATTTCAAATATTTTAAAGTAATGAAGTACATTTATAATACAAATTATACAAATAAATTCCAAATAGGTTTCCTAACAATTGAAAGATATATAGCTTTGCATATTCTTAGTTTAACAGAACACAAAATTGTGACAGAAAAGGTAGCCACAGATAAAAGTCTGAGTTATTTCTTGTAAATTCTGGAGAATTTTGAAATTAAAATGGGCAGGTGAAAGTTTTGTTTTCCCTTGATTTGTATATGAAAAATTCAAGTTCACCAATTAATTTTTTTCCAAATTCCAAAATTTATGAAACCATAAAACTCTACGTAGAATCAAAGAGTAATACATATACAGGGTACCAAAAGTGCAATATAAAATTCTGTATTGTTAGCACACATACACATACACATAAATCCAATGACACATCCAACACCAGATTACCTGCCAAACGAGTACCTGAGCAATACCGTTATCTGCATTTTGAACGTGATTAATCCCGCATCCGTTCAACTATCACATATTTTACGTTGATTTACTATAAAAAACGCATTATGCACTTTGCACAACACAAACATTTATAAATATATACCTACATATGTACAGCGTATAATTAAATTACTTGGCCTATTTTCCAATTTCGACCGCATTACTTCACATTGCAACAAACCGATGCACTTTCAAGTAAACATTTTTGGATTTAACCAATACCAACTGTAAACAAAATATTAGGACCCCTTATAATCCAAGTTTGCGTAGCACTGTCTTGCGAACTATATAAAACAAGAAGACGAAAAAAAACATTTCTTGCCTTCAGATAAATCTATTCACAGTCGCTTAAGTGGTAGTTGTTCTGTGTGTTGGTATATAATATGTTGAATGATGAAAATGTGTTTCCTGCTTACCATTTTTATGCGCTAAAAATGATAAAATACAAAAAAAGGAAAAATTCGCTCAATTTTCATTCATTTTATCTTGCTACAATATCGTTTCCAAAATGTAATACAATTCCGTATATAATCTTAATTTTTTGACATATCTGACAAAAAAAGCAAAATATTTTTTTTTTCCTATTTCCATGATACATTTTCATGATTTTCTTATGTTTTTTTGTTTTTTTTTTTTTGTTTAATCCAATGTTGGTGTACATACTTTATATTTTCCAATCTAGATAAATAAAAATGTTAGACAATTTTTTTTTTTTTGTTTCAACATTTTGAATTTTTGACAGTGGACGAATAAATCACGATTTCTGCCACTTGTACGATCCAATTATTTATACATATTTCGTGCACTGTATATACCATTTTGAATAAGAGATTGTCTGTCATAGTCGAGAAAATATGTGAAATATTTCCATTTTTTCGTTTCGTTTGTTTATGAGAAGTGCTGTTTATTTAGAGCGGAAGGGATGTATTGGGTAAAAATATTCAGATTTATGATTGTTGCGAATGGCACACAAAATGAATCAAAATCAAATAGGAGGTGAAATTCCCAAAAAAAAAAAAAAAAGGATTTATAGCTGAACATTTTCTTTTTTTTTTTTTTTTTAATAATAATAATAGAGAGTTGATAAGAATGTCTTGGAATAAATAGCTATGTAGGGTAAGCCGAAAAATTAATGGCGAGTAAAAAAATGTCAAATCCACTCGTTAATTTTTTATAACAAAAATTCAAAATTTCCATTTTGTTTATACGTGCCGCACAAAAATAAAATCGAACCATAAAAAATTAAAAATGCAGCAATGTTAATATAGAAAATTTAATGATTATATATTTTCGTGATGGTGTTGGCGGTTTGGGTCAACATACATATTTGAAAACATTATTTTATGGTTTATGCTTACGCACATATATATTTTGAATTGTTTGTACCAAATTCCAATAAACACATAAACAAGTCAGCGCATGCATAAATACGTTGTTTAGAGCTAGTTAGACAGTTAAGCTTATCATAAATCGAATTAATCATAGAGTGACCCAAAATTTCCTTAAAGGCAATTTTATTTTAAGTAGGAATACAAAAATAACAAAATAGTTGTGAGGTGTACTTGTAGGCAGTTAGTCACCAATTGTAATTTAACAATTGGGAGCGTCTTCCAACTGGTTTCCTTTCTCTATCCAAGATAATTAACGTGTTTAAGATTACAACACGTTGCGAGCGAATTCTATTGATATTAAAACAGTGTAAGGTGTGTGGTAAAATTGGTGATAAAAATAAATAGTTTTTTGCGATAATAGAAAAGTGGTAATGGACAATTTTACTGTGCATATTGCATAAAATGACGGGGGATGAGAATTGCGTTTTTGTAGCTCTATTTTATCAAATCTGATTAGTGAGTATGACTAATTTTCAACGGGCTACACCACGAGACCTGCGAATTTTGTTGAGAGAGCACATTCTTAGGAATCTGAAGCATTTTAAGGAGCTGATATAGTCGGTGGTAAACCCTACGAACTGGTTTGACGCAGAGAGGTCCCAATTGGATGGAAGTTCTTGGAAGGACTGGGGAGTAGCAGGATCTGGGGAAGTTTAGAGTGTTTGCAGACATTTAGTGATATATCTTCACTATCAGTGACGATACACCAGAATCTGGATGGGAGAGCAGTTACTTTCTTACCACGTAACACTCAGCTTCAGCGAATATAGCATATCTCTCTTTCCCAAATTGACGAATGTGTGTCAATATTTATTTGGCGTTTAATACCATTATATATAACTCAATTTCAAGCAAACCAATCTATCACAATTCCATTTCTATCACGAGAAAAACAGCTAGAATGCAGTCACCGATTGCACTAGCTGAGATGCAAAAATTAAAGGTGATAACCACTTATCGACGCAGAAATGTGCGCACCATTTTCTATACTGATTCCAGATCCCTATATATACACGAAGTATGTGATCCTCCATTCGATTCAAATGATGACTCCGAACGAAGAAAGACGTTTGCTTTGTTGCGCGGTTTGCATTCTAAACCGATGTGAAGGTAGTTCAGACTTTCTTCCAAAAAACGAATATCATCAGACAATACTAAAATTACATCATTATTCTAGCGAAACATTAATTATAGAAGGAAACACCAAATTTAAAAAAATGGCCTTTATGCTAGTATTCTACCGGGATTTGGTTGGGTTGTTTCTTTTCTGAAAACTATCGGTGTGCCATTTGATTTGGCATTACACACTCTATCTCCATCGCTATAATTATTTAAGTTAGCATAATACGGAAGTATCATAAAAATGGACCGGATATGGCCTTGAGATGACTGGACAAATTATTTTCCGGAAACTATTAATAACTAATAATTAAAATTATTTTTACTGAGGTTCCATTTAACCTTTAATAGAAAAAAGACAGTTAGTAGAGACATATTTTAATAAGTTCATTATTTTTTAGGTGATTTTGCCTATTTTTGTTGTAAAAAATTATAACTACAAGTTTTGCTTTATTAATTTAACTTTAAAATGTAAAATAACAAATAAAAATGTTCAATAAAAGTAAATATTTGTTTAAAAATATTTATATTTATTTACGATAGATGGTGTTACTTGAATCATTTTTGTATTATTTTGAGTTCAAGATAAAATATTACAGACACATTTAATATTGGGTTCCAGTTCAAAAAACCGCAAAATCATTCGGGCTTGGTTCATCTGATATTCTTATCTGTGCTTATGTTAAATAAATTCAATTTCTGTAATTCATTTCATTTTCAAAATTAAATATTAGATATTTACTGTCATTCATTTTTTATATATGGGGCGTTTCACGTAACCGAGTGCCGTTTTAAAAAAAAAAAAACAAGATGGCGGCTCAATATGGTGGCTATAATCTATATAACCGTTGGTTCGTCTCTTAGTGATCGTGTAACTTCTGAACGACTTAACCGATTGAGGTTCACATTCACACCATATATTTGTTTTGTCGGGGCGATGGTTCCTAGCTATGCTGTTATCCGATAGATGGTGCTGTACTCAAGCTATTAAAAAATTCTATAATTATGGACCAAAATGACTCATAAGCCTTGTCTTGACGGCAAAATTAATTATAGTTCTAAAAATTAATTGTATGATCATAATTTGGAGTTATCGTCTTGACGGTAAAAATAAACTACTACCATCCCTCCTTTCGTCAAATGCGCAAACTAGTTATTTTGTTATTGATATTAGACGTCAAATTTTGATATAGGCGTCAATGAATGTTATTTAGTTTTAGCACTGAAGCGAATTTGTAAAGCTTTTTAATTTGTATTTGAAAAAAAATTAACAATCCAAAAAATCAAGAAAAGATGAAACCGACGAGTTTTATTTATTTCTAATCAGTGAATGTTTGAGCCTGCAAAATAAAATAAACGCGCCATGCACAATAGAAAACAGAAAACAATCATTTTTTTAATTTTTTGACAAATTGATCGAAGCGATCCACCCGTATTTTCCGAGAAATAGAAGTATGTTCCAATTAATTATGGGTATTTAGGATAATTAATTATAGTACTAAAATGTACTAAAAATGGTTGAATTATGTTCGTATTTTACAGTAGCTGTGTAATATTACACTACTAAATCAAATTATGCTCTAATTAATTATTCCGTCAAGACAAGGCTATATTCACTATATCTGTCGATTTAGTGTCAAAAACAAAAATCACAAAATATGGACCCGATAGGTGGCGCTGTGGTCGAGTTATTAAAGAATTTTATTTTTATAAACCGAAATGATCCATATTTACAAAATATGATCGCGTGGTGTACAAAAGTGTTTTAGTATTATGCTACCGTCCAATAGGTCGCACTATTTTTTGGTAGAACTCAATTTTGACATATGAACATCATTTCTATTTAGATTTCGACATACAAGCATTTGTCTGTGTTATTGCATTCATCAACTCAATATTTTGATTGTTTATTGCTAATAAAAGGAATTTAAAAAACAAGAGATATTAGGACTTTTCATGTCTTAAAATATATTAATGGCACCAATATTTCCGTTCAAACCTCTACTTTCGAATGTTTAGCGCCGATTTTGAAAAAACAAGATGCCTGCTCAATATAGCAAGAATAATAAACTCAGAAATAGATAATAAGGAAATTTAATATTTTGTCTATTTAAGTACAAAAAAGGTCAAAATCAAAACCAAAGGGCATTTTCACCACCATGCGTGGATACAGGAATTTTTATTAAAAACGCAAAAACAAGTTTGAAGTAACAAGTAGAGGCCGCAGTTTTGAAAAAATTAGATTGTCCGCAAATTTATTTTAAATTAACCCCTTAACGGATAATTTAAAAAAAACGTCAAGAAAAAATAATTTTTTTGTATTATTATAATATTTATTTGAACATATTTTAATTTATATTGAAAACCAAAACTAACAAAACATAAAATTTTAAATGGCAGAATCGGGCTAAAAAAGCTCTAAACTACAAGCCATATAGTAAAATGTATAACAATGTTTTAATTACAAAAACCAAGCTTAATAAAATAGATTTAAAAATAGGTGCTCGAGTCCACATTTCTGCAAGTATCATATGCTCGAATTATCTTGAGCGTGCGCGTTAATTGGTTGAATCGATAAGGGACAAGGTAAAAACTTGGCCAAATTGAACCGATTGTTAAGCTGTTAAGATAGCAATAAAATTACTTTTTTTACCAATAAAATCAAAATATTAAGTTGATAAACGCAATAACACAGTCAAATGATGCTTGTATGTCGAAATCCAAAGAGAAATGATGTTCATGTGTCAAAATTGAGTTCAACCAAAAAATAGTGCCATCTACTTGACGGTAGCATATACATACATATTAAAACAATTTTGTTGACCACGCGAACATATTGTGTGAATATGGATCATTTCGGATTATAAAAATATTATTGAATAACTCGACCACAGCGCCACCTGTCAGCGTCACCATATTTTGTGATATTCTTTTTCGGCACTAAACCAACATATACCATAGGTAGGTAAAATTAAATTTAAAACAAGTTTTTCGATATCGAAAAATATCTTCGCTATTAGAATATTTTTTAAAATTTAAGTAACCTTCTCCTAAAGGAATAACTGCATGGAAATCGCGAGTTCCTGTTATGGTTTTCAATTTTTCGAACCTACTATTAAGTCGGATTTTTTTGGAGTTATATTCTTCGTCAGGTCAAAACTCAAAAACGATATCAGTCTTTAAAGTTTTAGCCCATTTGAATAATTCTGCTGCATTTGTTATGATACCATCATATTTATCAGTAAGACTGGCTCTGAATGACATACTCTTGATAGTACCTCCTACTCCATTGCATGGTCCCTTTCCATGTGCAGTATCATTAAAATGCCATTTACAGTCGACTCCGTAATCCTCTTTGTGTTTAACCAAAGATGATCTAATAACAAGATTGGAAAACATGAACAATATAGTTGGTACACCCACTTTTTGATTATAAATCCAAATTTGGAAAAGACACCTAGCGGACGATATATAATTGCTCTAAACCTCAGAAACAAACCATTATAAATACATTGATACGGTGTCGAATTATCGAACTAATTTTCTTATGTATAGTAATAAAATAATATTTCGGTGAAAATTCTATTTCTTTCATTCTCGAGTAAATACAACAACAAATTAAGTTTTTATTGTTGTTTTACTCGAGAAAGAAAGAATACACATTTTCAGCGAGATATAATTTTAACCATACATATGGTATGTATTGATATACATACAATAAAACTAAAAAATTTATTTACGAACGATGCAATGGTGTGACGATGAAAGAAAATGAAACAACTTTGTTTTCTATTTGTTATGAAATGTATGTATGTACATACACAAATTAAAAATTAAAAATACATTTCTTAAGGATAAATACATTTATTGAAATAAGAAGTTCATTTAAACGAGTACAATTATGTCTATGTACATATTGTAAAAATTACGAATGATAATACCTACCTACCTTTTGTTTTTTTTTTTTCAAATCATCTAGGTACATATAATAATAATTTTAAGGTCAACAAAATTTAAAAGGACAAAATAGATGTTGGTTGTGTAGATAAATACGAGTATAAAAAGTAATTTTGATGGTTTATTTTTTACTGTGAAGAGAAAACACCATAAATCATCCATAACAAAATTTGTGAATTTTTTTAGCATGTAGATGAAAATGCAGAAAATGCAATAAACAAAACCCATGAAATAATTACATGATCGTAGGAAAATAAATAAAAACAGGAACAAAATTAATTTAATTTTTCAACAATATATTTCAAATTTACGTATATACTCGAATATGGAAGAGAAAAAGCCACATGGAAGCATATTTAGGAATTAAAAAATTCATACTTCCATTAGGCGTAAAAACTCTCCCAAAACGATGACGTATGTTTAAAGGTACCAATAGTGAAATAATTATTTAGTTATAATATGTAATACAAATTGTAATGATTAATGATATTTATACATTCTAAAAGCGAAAAATGTATTTTTCACAAAATTTAATTTTTTTTAGCTTTACTGTTATTTCAGATACATGAAAAATAAAATAATAAATTCAGTAAATTTTTAAAAATTTTAAAACTGTCTATATATAATTATAAAATGAAACTATATAATATGCAATAAAGTTTTATCTTCATTAATCCAAATTAAGACATAGACACAGTAATTACTCTTTCAAAATTCTCAGTCTTCGGTTGTGTTTGTCAACAGGGACATTTTGATTTGTATTTGAATATCTTTTTTTACTGTTGTTGGTGCGCGCTTCTTCGTTTTAATTTTCTCTAATAGCCATATGCAGTTTTTTCGAATTAATACCAGAATTAAAAATTTAAGTGCATTTTGCTTGTGCTCCTTACAGGTTCCTGTGAACCATGTGGAATATTTTCCGTCTGCGGTGGTTGCATCTACACATTTATCATAAATTGTTGGTAAAAAATGTTACGTGAATTACAGAGATTTCCAAAAAAAGTCTGTTGGATTTCTTAAATAAATTTCTCCCGAAGAATTTAAATAATTTCTGAATTTTAATAGATATTCGGATGGTAATGATAAATTTTCGTCTTGTTTGACCATACATTCCAAACAACTTTCGCAATTCGATTTTTTCGTTATTTTATAGATTACATATCCCAAAAAATACCGCAAAGATGGTAAATATACTTCACATGATTAGTTAATAAAGTTTTCAACGAATGCTATTTCATTAAAATCCGAATCGTCAAATTCCTCTACGTCATTATTTGGTCAAAATGATTAAAAAAAAATATTTTCTGCTGTTTCAAACTGTAAACGAACTTGCTCGATATTTCATTCAAAAATCCAAATCGGCCATTTTATAGAGAATTTAGAAACCTTGCAAAATGACACTAGGAAAATTTCTGTACGGCCACTCCTTATCGAGTTATTGGAGTTTTAGAGAAAACGTATCAAAAAGCGTAGAAGTAAATTTTTTTTATCTTGTAAACTTAGCACTCTACGATAAAATGTTAAGTCACTTTAACACTAAAACTTCAAGAGAATTGGGTTTTTAAATTAAAAAATCTATATTTCAATAAACCATATTTGGCAAAGAGGCATAACATCTTAAGCTCTATTATTGCTTCAAAGATTAAGAAAATAAAACGCCAGCGCAACTATAGCTCCGTAAGGCAATATATTAATAAGCCAAAAGATTTATGGAACTATTTGAAAGAAGTCATATTCAACAAAGCGATTGGTCCGAATTATATTTCAGCACTAAGACTACAAAATGAACTTGTTACATATAGTTGCACAATTGCTGAAATATTTAGTCAATATTTTCTTAGTTTAAAAGTGAATATTCATTTTTAATGTTGGCCGATTTAGAATTCCTGCTTTGCACAATTATGTACTCATTTTTTAAAAATTTGCAAATTTCTTCATTTTTGTTATTTAATGCACGAACCTAAACCTACAGATTTTTGGCTATATTTAATTATAGGTTTTTAGGCGATAATTCGCAGAACCTCTCATCTACTTTTTAAATTCCTTAAATTTGGTATGTTTTTTAAATTCTAAAATTCTTGAAATTATTTAAATTAGAGAGAAACATTACTTGAGCGCAAATCGACGAGAAAATTCAAATGTTCATAAAAATAAGGTGTCCGTTTAGCCGAGGAAGTTTTATTTGATAAAATAAAAATTGGGAAGCAATTTAATCTAAAATCCGAAAATTCTGTAAATTCAGATTATTCTGTAAATTATTTAATTAACTTGAACTAATTATTTTACATTTTCTAAATTCTTTTCTTTAACTAATTATTAAACAGTTTATAAAACTTTAAGAATTTAAATCTTTAATTAATATTAAAAAAATTTAAAAATTTTTAAATCCACGTTTCTTCAATTTAATCCTTTCTGCAATAAACTTCTTAAGGAAATTAATGATTAAGAAAATTTAGTTAAGATGTTAGCATAATCTTTTTATTTTTAATTATAATCTGTGGAGTAAAAAGTGTAAAGCTTAAATTGTTCAATAAATAACTTTAAATTTTAATGATTTAAATCCAATCAATTGTTTTAATTTAGTAAGCTCTCCAAAATCTCTAAATCCTTTACAATTTTTAAGTTATTTAAATCATCTAAATTCTCTTTGAATTGATTAAATTTTACGAATTTTCTAAATTCTGAATTTTTTTTTTTTTTTAGTTTTGAAGTTCTTTAGTTTCTGTCTGTAACTTTAACTCTTTAAATTTTTTAAATTCTATAAATTTTATTTAAAAAATTTAAAATTTTAAAGAATTTTCATAAGTTAACTACAATATAGAATAAATTCCTGTAAATTCCTTAAATATAAAAACAACTAAAGTTTTATAAGATTTTTAAATTTTAGTCAAAATCAGTTTAGAATCCCATTTCTAAGGCACGTGCTGAATTTTATCAATATCGGATAAGAAATGGCCATTTTCCTTCCTAGTTGGCCATATACCAGAACTTCATCCACAAATCATTTTAGAATCCCATTTCCATCGTACATGCTAAATTTCATCAAAATCGGATAAGAAATAGCCAAGTTCCTTCCCAGTTGGCCATTTTCCAGAATTTCACTAAAAAATCAGTTTAGAATCCCATTTCCATCGCGCATACCAAATTTCATCAAAATCGGATAAGAAATGGCCAAGTTCCTTCTTAGTTGGCCATTTTCCAGAACTTTATCCAAAAATCAGTTTAGAATCCCATTTCCATCGCGCATACCAAATTTCACTAAAATCGGATGAGCAATAGCCAAGTTCCATCCTAGTTGGCCATATTCCAGAACTTTATCCAAAAATCATTTTAGAATCCCATTTCCATCGCCCCTTCCAAATTTCATCAAAATCGGTTAATAAATGGCCAAGTTCCTTCCTAGTTGGCCATATTCCAGAACTTTATCCAAAAATCAGTTTAGAATCCCATTTCCATCATGCATACCAAATTTCATCAAAATCGGTTAAGAAATGGCCAAGTTCCATCCTAGTTGGCCATATTCCAGAACTTTATTTAATTTTCTATCGTCTCTTATCGGCGAGTATTACAAAAAAAATCGTACGATCGTTAAGGGTTAACAAGTAACTAACGCAAAATGTGAAAAAAGTCGTTTTTTTATTTTGATTAATACTTGTTCCTTTAATTGTTTTGTAAAACTTTGATCAATCTGTCCGAAAAAACGGTTGGATGGATCAATTTGAAAATAATACAGGGCTATTAGGAGTACATTAAACTGTAAAATGACCTGGCAACATTAGTATTTTCATCAATATTTGTAAAGTAACGGTAGATTTACTAAGCCAACCTAAAAAGTCGTTTTTTGTACTTTTTTCAAATCAGTATTGAGGGAGAAAAAAAAATTTGTTCTCAACTAATCATTAAAGGGTCTTGTAGGAAATTTACTGAAGTTTTTAAGGCTGCCCTAAAGTTTACTGTGCAGTCATTGGTTGCTGAGATATCGATGATCAAAGGCAAAAGGATCTTTTTTGATTCAAAGTCAGATATCTCAGCAAAAAGTTGACATAGAGAGACCAGAATGAAATTAAATTTACGCCTAATTAACAGGCTAACCGACCTATGCATTGGTTTAACTTAAAAAAAATTTCCCAAGCCCATGGCACCTTACAAAAAAAAAAAAAAAATCGAATTTTTTTTCTTCGCGCTCTTTCTTATGATTGCGTGATAACGGTATCTCACAAAAATTTTCCGTTCAAAAGTCTTAAAACTAGAGATTTGAAGCTTTAAAATGCTTTTCTTTTCATCTCTGTACGACCGTATTTTACTAAGATACAGCTCTTCAAAAAACACTAAAAAAGTTAGTGTTCCTTTAATTTTTTGGAGTAGTGTATTAAAAATAATTAATTAATTATATCTAATTTGAATCGTTAAAGATTACGCTACCAGTTTTCGTACAATAATTTAAGAAGTAATAGCCATTTGTTCCTTTAAATTTCAAATACATCCCTGAAAAATAAACAATAACAAAAATTCGAGTAAAACGTCAAAAATCTAGCAAAAACAAACATGCAAGTGAATTTTAATTTTTTGTTTGTAAGATGTGTTTTAAATATGTTACCATGGTTACTACGACTTTTAAATTATTGTATCTAGCATGCTTTTAATTTGCAAAGTTTATTTATTCCGTCTCTAGGTGACAGCTACTTTGCTTTACCGCCTCTTATACATAAATTTGAATTTGGTATTTGAAAATTCAGATTTAAAGACAAGGATGAAGGTTCTTTCTTTCTCTGTCACACACTAAATACTTTTTAGGTTTCTCCATAAATTATATTCTATCCCCTATCCATGTATGTATATATATCGCTGACTGCGATCGAGTACCGTCGTTTTCAAAACAAGTAACAAACATGTAAAACACGATTACTAAGTTTATAAACACAAACAAACACTGTTTACAAACCCTGATTTTGTGTAAATAAAATATGCAAAATAAAATACACTGTAAACGAGGAAATTAACTCTATTGAAGATTAGACTGTCATGATTTGGCATGCGGAGCTCTCATGCAGAGCCTAGAGTTTACAATATTTCCGATAGGTATCGCATTCTCCAGTTTTTCAATCGTCAATTATTGCCTAAAATCACACCAATAATGAGAAAACACGAAAAATTGTGAAATCACACCTCTTAGTAGAAAATATGCATCAATAACGTGCATATTAGTCTTTTTTTTGGCTTACAAATCAAATTTTTTTATGCGATTTTAGTACCTGTTTTTAGAGTGTGGAAATTGTATATTTTTGAGATGTTTTCATAATAAATTATCTGGTTCACGGGGAAGCTGGGAGCTTGGACTTCAAAATTTATGAAAAAAGTTTAAACGTGCGAAGTTGCAGTTTGATTGGGTAAACATTGGGGCTACAAACTGACAGACATATAGACTAACAGACACTACTTCGGAACCCAATTTTTCGGACGTAAGGACCCCAAAAACCTCAAGGTCGGAAATTAACATGACAATTTTTTTATTCTGTTTTATTTATTTTTTTATAGTAGTTAGTCCAAATAGTTTTTGTGTAAACCTAATACATTTTGAAACATGTATTTGAAAAATAAATTTTATTTATTTATTTATTTTATTTATTTATTTATTGTAGACTAAACGGAACAAAAGAACACAAAAAAAAAATAATGAAGCTGCTTCCATTAGGCAGAAAAACCTTTTAAATTTTTTCAAACAATTTCCATCTCATGCATACACATTCTATTTTGAGCAATAGCTCATTTACAATAAAATGTACAGCAAGAGGTGAAATAATATTAAAATTTAACAATAATAACAATAATATTAAAAATAAATTTAAAAAACTACGTATTGCCCATCAATCACGCCACTCCAAAAATTTTGACTTAAATAATTTGGCCGATCCTAAACTCTTAATTTCCAATGGAATTGAATTCCAAAGAGAAACTCCCCTAACGTAAAAGGATTTGTTTAGCGACCTACAACAATTTTTGGCCTGAATCAGGCGGAAGTTTGAGGAATGAGACCTGCTAAAAAGTAACTTCCTATAAAGATAACAAGGCTTCTTAGCTTTGAGAAGTTTAAAAATAAAAAGACAAACGCGAAGTTCGTAAAAGGTAGATAAACTACATCCTAAAACAAGGCTAGAGTAGGCAGAAATATGATCGAATTTCCTAATACCAAAAATAAACCTAGTACATGCATTGAAACATCTTTGGAGAACGTTCATATTTTCCTGAAGCATACCGAATAAAACTACGTCACCATAAATAAAATGAGGAAGAAGATAAGACAAAAACGTTTTTTTTCTAAACTGACTATCAGAAAATCCTACTACTTTATACAAACAAATAAGCATACCAAAGACCCTCTTACTAATACTAACTAAATGGTCACCCCAAGAAAGAGTTTTATTAATAACTAAGCCTAAATCTCTAACGGTATTTGAATACCTAATTAGCGAACCCTGCAGAAAAATACCAGGAAAGGACGAGTCTAACGATTTTTTATAAATTATAATCGACTGAGGTTTATTCGCATTTAAAACGAGTCTATTAGAGACCGACCAACTAGCGATATTACTTAAGTCATCATTTATCAGAGAAATATTCCTATCAATAGAATCCTGATCTAAACCACTATTTTTATAAATTTGGACGTCATCAGCGAAAATGTGAAATGAACAATGGTGAATAGAGGAATCTATGTCATCAATGTACATAGAAAACAATAGAGGACCCAGCACTGAACCCTGAGGAACGCCGGAAATTACAGGAAGAAAATCAGATAAAGAATTGACGAAAAAAACAGCCTGAGAACGATTAGAAAGATAGTTAAAAATTAGTCTGGCAGCGGAAACCGAAAATCTAAACTGAGATAAGAGTTTGTTAAAAAGAATTCTATGATTAATAGAATGAAAGGCCTTAGAAAAATCTAACAAAGTTAAAGAAGTCATTCCCTATTATTCATATTACGCCTAATATCATCACATACATTTAATAACGCAGTAGAAGTGCTACGAAATTTTCTAAACCCAGATTGGAAGAAACTAACTATTGCTATTTAGATGCGATTGAATTTAAGTTTTAACAACTATCTCGAAAGCTTCAGAGAGAGAACTTAAAATGCTAACTGGCCGCAAATGGGATAGCTCTGAAGGATTACTGATCTTTTGGGATGGGGATTATTTTACTTAGCTTCCACTGATCTGGATAGGAAGAGGATGTGAGAATAAAATTAAAAATAAGTTTTTTTTTTTTTTTTTTTTAAATGCTGCCAATGGCTTTATTCTTGAATCTTTCTACATAAGAAACTAACAAGAAGTAATCAAATCTTAAGCTAAAATTATTACATATTTTAAGTCTTAACCAATGTTAATACTTATTGTTGGTGCTCACAATTTAATTAATTTAGATTATACTTATACATACATATGTATAACATCAACATTTAATAAATTTACAGGTTCACAGGTTCATCAGTCCGAGTGGATCTGTTCTTTTCAGTCGCCTAAATCGTGGCTGTTTTAATATATCCCTGGCCAATTCGTTGGGATGCGCTTCTAGTTTTGAATAATATTTAGAACTGAATTCTTTAATTGTTTCTTTAATGGTTTTAATCCCAAGGGCATCATGTATATTACTATTTCGAATGTACCACGGAGCATTAGTAATACTTCGAAGTATTTTCGCTTGAGTTCGTTGCAGGAGCTCTCTGTTTGAAGCGCTGGTGGATCCCCATAACTGAATACCATATGTCCATATGGGTTTGATAATCGCTTTGTACAGTAAAACTTTATTGGCTAATGACAACTGAGATTTCCTTCCCATTAGCCAATACATTTTGGCAAATGTCAGTTTTATTTGGTTGCGCTTAGTTTCAATATGGGTTTTCCACGTTAACCTTCTATCCAGGTGCAAACCTAAGTATTTGACCTTCGTTTGTTGAGGAATATTTGTATTGTTTAATTTCACTGGTGGGCAGGTGCGTTTGTTCAGCGTGAATGTGATGTGAGTTGATTTGTTTTCGTTCACTTTTATTCGCCACGTCTTTAGCCAGTCCGCGATTTTGTTTAAATGATTCTGCAACTCCTTTGAGGCAATTTCGGGATTATTGTGTGACACCAGGATGGCCGTATCATCGGCAAATGTTGATATTGTTACTTTGTTGGTTACAGGTAAATCGGCTGTGTACAACAAGTATAATATTGGCCCTAGAACGCTGCCTTGCGGGACACCTACATTAATATCATTTAAGCAAGTAGTTGCGCTATTTTGTTTGACAATGTATTGCCTTTGAATAAGGTAGTTTCCCAAAATTGAGTGAAATTTCTTCGGAAGAAGCTCTTTAATTTTGTATATTAGCCCATCGTGCCATACTTTATCAAATGCTTGTGCTATATCCAAGAAAGCAGCAGAACAATATTTCTTTTCCTCGAAGGTGATTTTGATTGCGTTTACAATTCTGTGAATTTGCTCTGTGGTACCATGTTGGTTTCGGAATCCAAATTGATGGTCTGGTATAACGCGCCGTTCTTCCAATATTGGTTTCAATTTTGTTAGTAACATTTTTTCAAATAGCTTTGATATTGTGGGCAGCATGCTTATTGGGCGATATGATGAGATCTGCGTTTCATTTTTTCCAGGCTTATGTATCATTGTGATCAAAGATATTTTCCATTTTTGAGGAATATAACTGGTTCGCATGATCGCGTTGAATATGAATGTTATTAGTTTTATGCATTTGTCTGGCAATTCCCTTATCATTTTTCCAGTAATGAGATCATGTCCTGGTGCCTTTTTCGGGCTTATGCAATTTTTAATTGTATTCTTAACTTTCTTCCAATTATACTTTATAGGTTTGTAGGATAAACCACCATCCATTTGCTGGGGTAGCACGAAATTATTATCTTCTTCGTGTGGTGTGAATACTGTTGTTAGATGATCAGCAAAAGCATTGGCTTTTTCTTCATCACTTCTCGCCCAATTTCCAGTTGGTAGTCTAATCGGTGGATTCGAATTTGTTGGCCTTTTTAAATGTTTTGTTGCCTTCCACAAAGAGTAATCTGTCCTCTCGGTTGCCGAGAGATCACTTAAATAGTTCTGGACGCTCTGGTTTTCTTCTTCCCGCAAAGCAAATCTTAAGGCCTTGATAGCTCGATTTAATTTCCATTTCAATAACGGTGATTTTGTTTGCTGCCATAGCCGGCGAATTTTCCGTTTTTCCTGGATTAGTTCCTGTATATTATGAGACAGCTTATTAACTTTTTCGGAACTACTTATGACAGGTGTAGCCCTTTCAGCTGATAATGCCATGATGTCTTTTAAATTTTCGGCCGCCGCATCAATATCAGCTGGTGTGGTCAGAGGAATATTAAGTAGGCAATTTTGTTCGACTAGCCTCCTATATTGATCCCAATTAGTTTGCTTGTTTGTAAGACGGTTGGGTGTTTCGTTCCTTAAGACATCGGTACTCACTGTTACTATTACCGGTGAGTGATCAGAAGACAGATCATAACAATCGGTGGCCTTAGCATATGTACGTGGAATGCCCTTAGTTACACAAAAGTCGATTAAATCAGGAATTTTCTTTTTATCCGTCGGCCAGTAAGTTGGATTACCGGCAGATAAATAATCCAGGGACTGTTCCTCTATTGCTTGATAAAGTTGTTTGCCTTTCGGCGATGTTAATCTGGAGCCCCAATGAGTATGTTTGGCGTTGTAATCACCTCCCGCAAGAAATTTATTACCCAGCTGGCTGAAATAATCCAAGAACTGGAGTTTTTTTATAGCATGTTTTGGAGGACAGTACACTGCCGATATGACACAGTTTCCAGACCACTCCTGAAGACAGATGCTCGTTGATTGTATATGTTCTTTCTCATATTTTGTCAGCTCATAGTGCTTTAATCTTCTTTTAATCAATACAGCAGTGCCTCCATGTGCTTTCCCATCTGGGTGCTTGGTGTCATAAATAGAGTACCCATTAATTTTGAAATAGCTATTTTTGGTGAAGCGTGTTTCGGATATTAACATTATGTCAATATTGTGCTCAGTGAGGAATGCTTGAACCTCCGCTTTATGTTGTGCTAGGCCGTTTGCATTCCATATAAGTAACAAATATTTTGAGACGAAAGGGAAAATTCGCTTAACGAATTTTAAATTGACGTTATCCAGACCAGAAGATTCCGATTTAACATTCCAAATGGCAGACTGTAAATCCTCGAGAGAAATATTTGAAAACGAAAACGAATTAGGGGACGCATTAGAGAACAAATCGACGGTACTACTGCCATATCGCAATTTTGACTCAATTAATGCATGATATAATAATTTAAGAACCGACAGCGGACAATGCGCTCGAAGGAGATACATTTTCCTAACCGACGCATGAAGATTTTTTTCTAAATCATTTATGTAGCATTTCCAGTTGAGGCCACAATCAACATTTAGATCCAAATATTTGATGTTACTCACCGATTCAATCAGTAAGCATCCAGGAGTACATGGAATCATTTTAGGACATTCAAAATCGTGAAATACTAATTCATTACCACACGAACAATTTTCATTTAAATTAAAATATATAGTTTTAGTTTTTGAGCTAAGTAATAATCTATGAACTGCAAACCATTTACTTAAAATCTCTAAATCATAATTAATACTAGTTACTATCGCAGCATGGTTAGAATAGTTATAAGTAAATGCCATATCGTAAATGTAGCATATGCTACAATTTTTCCCTTGAAATGCTGCCTGAATATTAAATTAATATAGATTAAAAATAATACTGGGCCCAGCACAGATCCCTGAGGGACTCCGGCATCCAGGACAACAGAATTACTCAGACAATCATCAATGTGAACTCTTTGTGTACGACTGGTGATAAATGACCTAAACCAATTATACATACTACCTCTTAAGCCAATATTCCATAATTTATATCCACAAAAAGAGCAGCCACCAATTTACTATTATTCAACCCTACATGAAGTGGATTCATTAATTCGATTAGAGCAGATTCAGTACTATGTCCAGTTCTAAATCCAAATTGCTTTTTCAAAATTTTTTCATAAGATAGATAAAAGTGAAATCGGGCGATAATTGCTGATGGAAAGGCGATTACCATTTTTGAAAAGCGGAATAACTGTTGCGATTTTTAAGGCATCAGGAAATACACCTTCATTAATACTACGATTAAATAACTTAGTTAATGGATCTACAATATTAAAGACAATCCTTTTCAAACTTATACTTTCTCAAACGTAGATTTTTCTTTGAGAGAACTAATAATTTGAAATATTTCAGTAGAAGTAAATGACTGGAAAAAAACTATCAATTATCGGCTCATCATAAATTAAATTATCTAAAACAGAACTACGGCAAATTTTAGGACGTGTTTGAGCAACAATATTATAGAAGTACTCGTTGAAACCATTTGCAATATCAGAAGCTGATGTAATTAAAACATTTGAATCATCCTTTATACTGCCAATACGTTCAGAAGAATTAATCTTATTCAAAATTTCATCTACAAGAATCTATTGTTTCTTGTTGTTACCAGATGCATCATGAAATTTTTTAGTATAATAGCTAGTCTTAGCTTCTTTAATTAAATGTTTTAATTTAACAGAATAATTACGATAATGTTTTATTAGTTTATAATTTGAACTGTGCTCTTTCAACTTACCATGAAGAATTTTTTTTTTTATCTTACAAATCAAAAAATTATAATTCCAAGGTTTTAATTTCCGATACTTCTTATTAGGTTTAACTAAAAAAGTAGACTGAAAAATATAATCTGTTAACAATGAGACAAAACAATCAAATGCTCTAGATACATCAACAATCGAGAAGACAGAGTCCCAAGATTCAAATAGTAAAAATTTGTTCAATAACTCAAAATCGATATATTTTGATATATCACACAATTTTTTCGGCATGACTTGCCTAACATTAATCACTAGATAAATAAATATAGCACAATGATCAATTGTAGATGTAATATCAAAATAAGAACCCCTGTAAAATACATGATCAATACACGTTGACGAATTACCTGATGTAAAATAATAAACTTGGTATCGAATGAGTTTGAATTAATGTCAGGAGAGCACAAATTACTGAACGGATCTAAACAATTATTTGAATCAAATCTTTTGTTTTTTTAGTTGACAGCTTGACAAAAATAACATCCGCAGATTTATTCGCAGAATTAATGCGTCCAATTTTTCCTGATTTTATAAAACAATGTCCAATATCATTTTCACAAAAAGATGGAATACCGAATCCATTTTGTACAATATTGACAACTGCTTGTTCGACATTATCTATTGATACTGCAGGAACTCCAGTTATTTCGATACAGATTTCTCTAGAAATGTTTTCAAGATTCTCAATACAAATCTTGTGATTACAAAGTTCCGCTTTCAGCTTACCATTTTCATTTTGTAGACATTCGATTTTTTGAAACACCTTCTCGAAATCTTTTAACTTCACAAATATTTTGGAAAATTTTTCTTTATTATCTTCCTTCATACCAATAAGCTTATTGAATAATGTAGTTAAGGTCACACCAGAATTTGTTTCCATCACTGTACCTTTAGCACGATTATGTACACCATTTACATTTTGTGTAGCACCATTATACAGCTTGTGCAAGCCCAAGATTTACGTTTAGCTGGACTATCCAACTTAGATAGGTGCAAAACAGCACAATTCGCATGAAATAGTTTTTGACAAACTGCACAATTTACATTTTCAAGGTTATCACCACCACGAGTAACTTTTTGTCCACATTTATTGCACGATAATAATATTTGCCTGTATAAAAATTTGTAAACATTTTTTTTGGTAAATAAAAAAAAATTAAAAATCGGTCGTTTTATGTATTTAATTTCCAATTCATGACATCTTTCAAATGTGTTCCTTGGTGGAACTCTTACCTCTCGCTTAGTCTTTTCGACGAGTTTCCCCTTATCCCCCATCACTGGTCTCGACAGCACAAGTGACACAGTTACGAAAAATGCGCTTACAAGTATACAGTGGCAAATTTACAATTCATTGGTACAACAAGAAATAATTTTGATTTTTTTAGGTTAATTTACAATTGCTGTCAAAATTCCTCTTTAAAGTTTTGCTATAAAAAAAATAAATAAAAACCTTGTCTTTGTCTTTTATATGGTTTATGATTTTTTTTTCTCTTTTTGGCGTATTTTACTATTCAGTAAAATATTCCCATGGAATACCATCTTTATTCATGTCATGCACATACAAGATATAAGCTCGGACTACTTGTTTATTATTCTGTGAAAAAGTAGAGTAATTTTTCCCAATCTGTCAAACTCTTATACAGGGCAAGACTGTAGTAATTCTGATGAGTGAATTTTATAGCCTATATTAAGCGTTTTCCATTGGCGAAAACAAACTACTCGCAAGTACTTGTATCTACTCACAACTATTCATGCTCATACGATGGTGTAGAAAACAGAAGTAGTGACGCATAAAATTTGCGCTAGGTGGATTTTAGTTTCGAAAATTCCAATAGATGGTTTTTAGACCTTTTTCGATATTTTTCGAGAGTTTCTTATTACGTTCGAGTTTTATCATTTTTCGGTGATGTAAAATGTCAAAATTAATACAAAATTATTTTGTTGTTGATATTACATTTTTAAGAAAAATGGATTTAAATATCAACGCTTTCCTTTCATTACATGTCCATGTTTTTTGACATATTTTCAATCTAATTTTAAATATCGCCATTACTATAATTAATAACTTTACAAAAGACAAAAAAAAACAACTAAACAGAAGGCTGTGTTTTACTTGTGCCACTCAATTTCTCGTTCCATTGGGTATCTACTCACAAGTACTTCCAAGTAGTAAATTTTTCTCATGGGAAGACGCCTTATATGACAAAAACTACTACGAGAAAACAATTATAATTCGAGCAGACCCTAAGGGATTTTTTAAATTTAATATTTTAGTTTCCCAGACGAGTTATTGTCTATTCACGCAGATTAAAAAATACTGGGTTATCTACATACGTAGGTACATGAAGCACTTATATGTAAGCTAGATTCCCATTCAATTAAAAAAAAACATGTTTTGTATAAACGAACTTTAAGAAGCTTATTGATTTGTTAAAAATATATTCGATTTTGTATATAAACAATGAGTTTCTCAATGATCATTGAAAACAATTTTCTCTTAATTTATAATATTCTAAGTTATACATAATAGGTTTATGTTATGTAATGTATTTATTTGAAAAAGTTTTAATTATGTATTTATACGAAAGAAAACATGGAGTTATACTAGAAAATACTAAGAATTTCATTTTTATAAGCCACCCAAAAATCGAATCGGAAATAAAATTTAAATTTAACAACAATAAAGCTTTTTTGGTTGATGCTGTTGATTCCCTAAATCAATATATTATATTACCCACAAAACAAAATACACACGCACATACTGTATAAATTGTAAATAAAACCCATCAAACTATCAACAAAACATATAACATAATAGTTTTTCAATTTGAAAAGCACACAAAATATCTACGTATACACACATACACGTATTATGTTTTTTGTATGTTCAAAAGGAAGAGCTAAACAAAAAACAAAAAACAATAATGAAATTATCATAATTTTCATATAAATATGATAACAGCAAACAATAAGTGAAACCCTAAAAAAGCACAAAAAAAAAAAACATCCGAAAAACTTTTATAATATATACTGTGCATAATTTATATAAGTTTTTGTTTTGTACTTACCGCCCTTTCATTTCTTCGGTTGGCCAATCACCAAAACCCCATGGCATTTCGGTTGTTCCTAGTATTAATCCAAATACAAAACCAAATAACAGTGATATAAACATTCCAAGTCCCAGTGATATAAAACCAACTTTCTAAAAAAAAACAAAAGAACAAAAAGATTAAAAATACAAACAAAAGAAAATTCCAATTTTCATTTAATAAAAATAATTTTCCATTACAAATGGAAAATCAAAATGGTAAAATATTCCCCCCATCCACATGACAATAATCATTTCATAATATCAGTCTATAAAATAGGTGTGGCTTATGATGATTCGAACACAAATTGAATTCAAGTGATTTTTATGTGTTCCATATATAAAGATATATAATGTCCTGTTGAGGTGAAGTGGCCAAATCTCCGGGGGCTACAAATCGTAAATTACTGCGTAATGAGCGTACACATTACATATTATGTGTTTTCACATAAGAAACACTCTATTTATTTCAATATTGAAAGCTTTTCAGTTATTTTTATTTTTATGAAGCTTCGTATAGTGTAAAAATTATAAACTAAAATATTTTGTTTGCAATTACAAAAACACAAAATAATAATTATGAATGATGCGCTTTGAATAATTTTTGTGTGCTTTTTTTTGTAAGGTTTTATGAGTGAAAAAATATTATTGCGAATGAAAAGAGCTTATGTATAATAATTTGTAAACAAAATAACAGAATTTTGTGTATAGAGTAAATAAAATGAAGTAATCAAAAGATGCTGGATGGAAGCCTTTTTTTTTTATTTGTGTAGATTTAATAATTTTTCTGAAGAGTAAAGGTACAATTTGAGAAAATATTATGTTTTATGTATACTTGAAACTGTCTGAAGTGCTTTTTTTATGTTTGTTACTATTTTTTCAAGTGTGGACGCGTATTCTTTGTGAACATAAATTTCTGAAGAATATTACGTTTTATTTTACAAATATTAAATTACTATAAATACCTTTGATATTTATTCGGTCGCTATGTGAAAGAAGTAGCTAAATTGATGGGCTTGTTTTATTTCAAACAATGGATTTTCGGCTAAACAAATTATTTGAGAGGTTGTGCCTGACAACAAATCCTTAAAATCTATTTCTTCTATTCAATTATGTTCTACATTTTTAGGCATCTCAACTCAAGCAAAGCGCTAGAGTGAGAGAGATGCCTTATATCCCCCGCTTTGATGTACGTTAACAAGTATTAAGTCAAAAAGTGCTTATCCGATTTTCATGAAACAAAGAGAGACTTATAGTCGAATAAATTTGTGATAAATCCGCTATAGTGTACTTTTTTTTGGTTTTGAAATTTCGTTTATTACAAAAAATAGCGAGTTCCAAAATGAGCGAAAGTAATGAAAATAATAGTGCAAATACCGTGACCAACTCAATAAGTGGCGGCGCGAATAGTGAAATTGGTGTTAATGGTGTTGGCTTGAATAACGGTAATATTGGATCGAATGGTGGAGGTCATATTCAATGTAACGTGATTAAGCATGACGATAACAATATTTCTGGTAATGACCATAGATGACTAGCAGTTTGATAAACGAAGATTTGTATCACGAGACGTTAACGAAATTTCCATGTCGTTTAGATCAAGGAACCTTATTAGATCGCCAAAATTCTACAATACAGAATAAAGTAGCGTTGAATAACGACAACGAGCATCTTGAATATCAGCAAAAACAAGGTTTATTGAAAAAGGAGTTGGAACTTAAAACTAAAGAAATTGAACTTTTGAGATTCGAGAATGAGCTCCTTGACTAGTTGAACCCTGAACCAAAGACTAGTGGATCACCGTTTAGAAATGTAGAAGGATCTCTAAATACTTTTAGTGGAGATGACGAATATACGGTTAAAAAGTGAATCGAGGATGTCAACGAAGCAGCTATTGGCATTGGGTGGAACGATTCCCAAAAAGTTGTTTATGCTAAAAAGTTATTAGGTGGCACTGCGAAACAAAGCTTACGTGGGAGAAATTGGAGCTATTCTTACAAAAGGAGTTTAAAAAAGACATCATTAGTTCGAAAGTGCATAAGGAAATGGCAGAACGGAAAAAGTTACCAAATGAAACTTATCGTAGTTATTTGCTAACTTTCCAGGAAGTCGGACTTACTGCAAACGTTGATGATGCATCATGATGATCCATGTCATGGCAAACAAAAATATATTGCTTGGTGCTAAAGACATGATTGAATTCAAATCAAAGTTCGATTTTTATGCCGACAATAGGAAAGGAATGTGCACACGTAGTGAAGATGCAACTATACCAAAAACCGGATCAGAGAAGCCAGCCTCAAGTGATCATCGTAATACTAGATGATTTAATTGTAGAGGCATAAGGCATCGTGGAAATCGTTGCAAAAACAAATCGAAAGGGCCGAGATGTTATAAATGTGATGATTTTGGGCACGTTGCACCAAATTGCACGAAGCTGATACCCGGAAAGAATGACAATATATGTGCTATCAACTGAACTAATTTGACATCCGCCACAAGTGACCTGAAGGAGATTATGATTGGTAATCATAATTTATATGAAATGGTGGACAATGGATCGGATTTAAACTTTATGACGCATAGAAAATATACTTCACTTGTAGCTCCAGATTTTGAGGATCATATAACAACGTTTAGTGGTGCAGGTTCGAGAGATTTAAAAATTTTAGGACGTTTTTCTGCGAATTTACTGATTTGTGGAAATGTTTATCGTACATTTTTTTATATTGTTACCGATGATGTACTCCCCGTGGATATTATTTTGGGAAAGGAGTTAATAAACCAAACTATCACTATCTTAACTCCAGAAGGTTTGTAATTAAAAAATGTATTCCTGAAAATTACACAATGATTATTGAACGTGGAGACTTAACACTAAACGTTGGCGTTTCTGAAGGCGATAAATGAAGATGGTTAACAGTTATAATCCAAAAAACGTTCAACCGTCCGATGATGTAATGATGAATATCTTCCTGATTGATGAGACACCAGTAGCACAAGGCTGTCGTCGGCTCCCGCCACTGGAATTGGAGATAGTCAGGAAGCAAATAGATGAGTGGATTCAAGAAGGTATCGTTCGTCCGAGCAAATCCAATTTCGCCAGTCCGATTGTGTTATCCAACAAGAAGGATGGTACAAAACGATTATGCGTTGATTACAGGTGGCTCAACAAGGTGGTAGTTAAAGATCGGTACTCGCTTCCACGCATCGATGACCAAACTGACCAGCTCCAAAGCGCAAAGTATTTGTCTACTTTGGACTTCTGAAATTGGATTTTCCATGCACCCATAGCTCCGGAATCAATCAAGTATACTGGTTTTATAAGGTCTGTCGGGTTGTACTAATTTCTGAGAGCTCCGTTCGGATTATGTAACTCTCCAGCAGTATTCCAGCGGTATATAAATAATGTTTTTGTTTCAATATGCTTAGGAAAAAATTTTTGCGTTTACATGGACGATTTAGTGGTTCATTCTAGCACTCCCGAGGAAGCCATACAACTGATCTCCTGATGGTTCTCAATGTAGCTGAAGAAAATGGCCTACAAATTAAGTGGTCCATGTGCCAGTTTCTTTGCGCGACGACTGAAAATTTAGGGTATGAGGTTGGAAATGGTACCACCAAACCATCTGCAAGAAAAAAAGGCGACAAATAAGTTCTCAAAGCCAAAAAATGTGAAGAGCTTGCAAAGTTTTCTTGGATTAACTAGCTATTTTCGGAAATTTGCGGTGAGCTTTAATCGCCCAGCCACTAACCGACATGCTAAGAAAGGAAAATGATTTCAAGAAAGGAAAATGATTTCAATGGCTCTTCAGCTTCAAGAATTTAACTTTCAGTTAGAACATCGTCCTGAAACCAGAATGCGTTATGTCGATGTATTGAGCCGCAATCCCGTGTTAATGACAGTTCAAAGCGATTTAATCACAAGGACTAAAGCTGCTCTGCGAGAAGACAAAAGTCTAAAACCTATATTCGAGCTTTAAAAGTCAGGTGAGTTCGATAACTATTTTATTAATAATGGTCTTCTATTTAAGATCATATTTAAGAGCCTATCATTAGTCATGCCGCGGGCAATGTACAGGGAAGTTATTAAAGTGTATCACGAACAACGCCATTTTGCGGTAAGAAAGACATCCGAACTCATACAACGAGAATACTAGATTCCCAATTTCAAGGCAAAGAGGAAGCACCGCTTGCCATTTACCATCTCGATCATTTAGGGAGCTTGACATCAACAAGAAAACAATATAAATACACCCTAAGCGTGATTGGTGGGTTTTCAAAATTTGTTTGGCTCTATCCTACAAAATCAGTTACTACAAAGGAGACTATCTGCAGCAGCTAGACTTGCAAAAGGTGGTGTTTGGTAATCCTGAGCATATTATCACAGAACGGAGAACAGCCTTTACATCAACGGAATTTGAGGAGTATTGCAGAACCGAAAGCATCAAACATTCAATCATCACGACAGGTGCACCTACGGGAAACGGGCAAGTAGAACGAAATAATCGCTTGATTATTCTAGCACTTACAGAACTTTATCTCAATGACGAACAAAATTGATATAAGTGCGTCGACCAATTACAAAGATACTTGAATAATTCGGTTCAACGTGCCATAGCGATGAGTCCATTCGAGTTGCTAACGGGATAAAAGATGAGGTGCGCTGAGATAGTCGAGATAGAAATAGTCGAGCAAGGAGAATCGTTACTATTTAACGAAGAACGTCAACATTTAAGGGAGGCGGCTAAACAAAATAGCAGCATGATGCAGAAAGAAAATGTACGGGATTACAACAAGCGACGAAAGCAGGCGTACACTTCTAGGCTAGGAGATGTTGTAGCTATTAAAAGCACGCAATTTGTGTCTGGTTCGCAGATCAAGGCAAAATATTTAGGACCATACGAGGTTCTGAAGGTGAACGGCTAAGATCGCTACAATGTGGAAAAGACTGGCAGTTCCGAAGGTCCTATTAAAACGTCTACTACCGCATAATTTATGAAGCTATACTACGATGGTGTATCAGATGATGATACCGAATTCGATGATGAAGATACCAATTCATCCGGGACGGATAAGGGAGCAGGAGAACCGTGTGGGATCACCCTGTAATATATACTTGTGGAATTTTTGGTCAATTTGGATTTATTTGTAACATTAATCCGGCCGAAGCAAGATTGGAATGAGTAACTTGTAATCCTTAAACTCACATTGGATCGCGAACACATCTCGGAGGACCAAGCTGAAGAAATGACTGAAAATCAGAAGGCTCGACCAATACAGCGTGGTCCAGAAAATATGGGAATCACCTCAAGGACCATTTGGAAATCAAAAGATTATTCATTTTATTACCGAATTGAGTTCGAGAGACGTGGCTCCCCCCATGCACATATGCTTTTATGGTTGCAGGGCGCTCCCACATAGAAGCCTATCGACTCTGTGAATGAAGAAGTGGTAATAAAATTCATCGATCATTACCTGCACCTGTGATTATGCAGGCACACCCACACGTACAGAAAAAAAGCTGGTATAAAATGTATAGGTTTGGATGCAATCCGTCAATTTTTGGAACGGTTTTCCCCTCTGATGGACTTTGGTGCATTTTTGTCATCAATAATTATTCACTAAATGAATATCTCTTCACAATTCGATCGCAACTCAAGAAGGATAATCTGTACTACAAAAGACGACCATGTGATGTACTCATCAATTCATATAGCGAGAGAATCATTCGCCTGCAACGATCAAATATGGACATACAATTTGTTCTATGCCTATGCTCTTTGCAGTTACCTAGTAGACGGCATCAATAAATGTGACCGTGAATTGAGTGATCTTCTATACTTAAAATAATTGAAGATGAAAAAGCAGGTAACAAGCCACCTAAGGAGTGCCTCCAAGATGTTGGGGCCGCATTCCATCGAAACAGTCAGCACGTTAGTGCTATCCAGTGAGCGCTCTAATTTTATTCAGGCTGCACCACCTGAAGAGAGAAACAGGATTTTGAAAGGTCATAGGGAACTCATGGAAATGGATTCGAACTTCAGTTCAGCGCCTAGTGTGAATTTTCTAGACTTGCAAAAAGAGGGCTGACGTACCAAATGAGGGCATTGAAGCTTCGGAAAATGACAATATCAGTCGTCTTCTGCCACTCAAAAGCAAGCCAGAGTTTCCTAGACGGCGTACTCGTCGCAAGGTCATTTGCTTCAGGCGATTTAATGTTATGAAGAAGGAAAGCCACTATTATCATAAACTCCTCGTGCATTATATTCCATGGCGCAACGAGCAAGAAGAATTTGTCAATTGTAAGCAGAGGGTTCTTAGCCTAATGACCATAATTACAGCGAACAGAAAATACTTCAATCATTTTGATGATGACTTCCTGGACCGTCAGATGGAGCGAGCTAAAGAAACCCGTGATAATCGATCAAACGAAAATGAGTTTGGTGCTTATGAAAACCGCGCATTTATGGAAAAGTTCCCACCCCTAATCGGGTAACTGAAGAAGAATTTGAGAAGATCTTTGAATGCTAAACAACGTGATTTCATCACCCATGAAGATTTAGAATCTCTAATAAATAGCCCAATACATACTTATCTCAAAGTAGGGGCTGGAGTGGAAAAATCAACTGTCATTAAAACTCTTTACCAAGCATTACTACGAATTTTCAATTATTTTGCGGGTGACAATCCAGACCAGCCTCCTATTATACTTACTGCACCCACTGGAAAAGCAGCATTCAACATATTTGGAACCACACTTCATACAGCATTTCAACTTCTAATTAATTGTAAGGAGGCTACAGAACTATCAGTCGACGCGACGTAGCGAATAGCATGGCATCTATACTCTCTCGCCTTCGTGTGGTTGTCATCGTTGAGATTTCTATGATTGGTGAGCACATTCTGAGAATGGTCGACAAGCACACCTACGAGATATTTCGGAGATAAAACCCGAATCTTCGGTGGGATTTCAATTATTGCAGTTGGAGATATTTATCAACTACGACCTGTTCTCGCCTCAGCTCTATTTTTGTCTAGATGCAATGATCCAATTGCTGAATTACTAAACGTTCTTCTAGGGCATAATTTTAACGTTCATCAGTTGCCCTTAATAACATGGCGTCAGGAACAATGACTAATGAAGATTGTACTCTAATTGAGGCTCGTACTTTTCCTTCCGTTAATGTTGACGCTAAAATTAAGAGGCCAATTCATCTTTTCTACACTAACTCAGACATCAATGACTACAACAATTTGGTACTTTCTCTAACGGATGATAATGTTAGTAGAGTAGGAATGAAGCATGTCAAAAGGCTATATATACTCAGTTGTGTTCAGCGCAACAATATAGGTCTCTCGGAAACGGGGACATTTCAGATGGACGGGTCCAATTTTAAGAAAAATTGATATGGGAATTCTCGTTAATAATCCACAACAGACAAAATCTCTTCGATTTTGGAACGAATTTGAGAATGAGAGAACTGGTAGACATTTACGAGTGAAGCAGAGGCAACTGATGCAGAATTTGAAAATCAATCCTTTATAGACTCCAGTTGAGCCTCACATGGAGATCATTAAGCGAAAACAAAATGGTAGCCTGCCTTCAAGTGATTCGTAAATAATTTCAATTAATTCCTGCAGAAGGTACGCCAATTCACGAGTTACAAGGATCAACCTATGAATCAGTCGTGGTTCACTTGAAAGGTATTCGTGAGAGGGCGCTGCTTTATGTATCTTGCTCTCGAACAACAACTTATTTAAAAAACTTCTCCTCCTTCAAAAACCGATCCACTTTACCTGGAAATGACACGGCACAGTTCGATCCGCCTTACTCCAATGTATCTGCATCTTACGAACCGATCGAAGAGACAAGTTTTACTAATGTTCCATAACGTACAATCGCTTCACCGACACTGGAAGTCGTATGAGAATGACGACAAATATTTATGAACTCAGACTTTTTGCTAATGGCTGAGTCGTGGACATACCCATCTGAGTTAGTAATCTCGAATCACATCACTTATAGCAAGCTGTGATTGTGCGAACCGACGCTATACTATAGGAAGTCGATACTACACTTTACACACGTCAAAAATTGTTTCAACATGACATTTAGAGATATCAGAATAATTTCTGTGTATCGTTCTCCTAAATATAACCTCTCAACTCTAATGTACACATTGGAATAAGCTTATAGCATGATTAATAGTTCGTGCACTCTAAAGGGAGGGACTTACAACGTTAAAGAATTCGCTCGCTTCGGTCTTTTATGTGGCTTTCCTTTGGAAGATAGCTCCAGCATATACGCATCAATGACTAGTACTCACGAGCCCCTGTGGGTCAAATTCTGTACCAAAATCTTTAAAATAAATTATAAACTTAGAGTAATGTCACAAGTCGATATTACATTATACCTCAACCAGCCCACGACTTCCTTTATCGCAGTTACCTCAGCTTGAAAAATGCTGTAGTAGTCAGGGAGACAAAAGGAGAGGTTTAACATGAGTTCCTCGCAGAACACCCCAGCCCCTACTCTTCTTTCCTGTTTTCAACCATCAGTGAAGAAGTTTTGGAACCAGGAGTTTTAAACTTCTTCACTGATGGTTCAAAACGGGATAGAATAGTAGGGGCTGGGGTGTTCTGCGAGGAATTCATGTTAAACCTCTCCTTTTGTCTCCCTGACTACTGCAGCATTTTTCAAGCTGAGGTAACTGCGATAAAGGAAGTCGTGGACTGGTTGAGGTATAATGTAATATCGCTAGGTATAATGTAATAAAGCGCTTCAATCATACCTTCTATTCATACCTCTTAACGAGATGACAGATCAGCTCAACATCCATATCATATGGGTGCCAGGACATTTCGTTTGTACGGGGAACATTAAAGCCGATGAACTGCCTCGACGTGGTACAACGGACCACAATTCAAATAGCAAAAAGGATATTGAAATGCCTCTTGCGGTATGTAAACTGCTGCTTCAGGAGGAAGCCAGTAAGTTGACGAATGACAGATGGTCAAATAGTACCTCGTGCGTAATAACTCCGCAGATCTGGCCAAAGTTGAACTTGGCGAGATCCAAACAGCTGATCTCACTTCAGCGGAGTCAGGTCAGTGTGGTTGTTGGAGTGATTACGGGGCACTGTCTCATAGGCAGACATGCGAGTAGAGTTGGTTTCTTCTCAAAGAACTGTCGTAGTTGCGAGGACGAAGAGGATGAAGAGACAGTACTTCATTTTCTTTGCACCTGTCCTCGTCTGGCACGAAACAGACTGAATTTTCTAGGGGCAGCCCTTTTCAACGACCTGGCGGAGCTCAGCGAGAAGCACGTCAGGAGTATCCAGTGCTTCATAGCAAGCTCAAAGTGGTTTCAATGAGTTGGAAGAAATTTTTTTTTTTTAAATTTGTGGTATGGCTACGGACCTTTTTGTGTCTATGCCTGGTCCTGGTGGACCGCCACCCAAACCTTACCTAACCTAATGTCAATAAATTAAAAGAAAATCAATAAACCATAGTTTTTTTATATTGATATACGGCATTGTTGAGATGCAGGTAATGCGATTACATCCTGTAATGGGTTTCCTACTTTTTATTTTAAGCAATATAAGTTTTACAGCCCACTTGTAGTAACTTACTAAATTCAATATGGGCGATATTTGTTTCTAGAATCAATTTTAATTTGTCCCATACATGAGAAAAAATACAATTTTTTTTACAAACTATTTGAAAATTTGGAGGGAAATTTTAATCTGCAACATTTTGCCCGGTAGTCGCATGTCCAATAATAGCTCATTCTCGTTTCATTATTAAAATGTTCTGTTTGGTGAATCAACATAATTATTCAATAAAAAAAATCAAAATCCGGCTTAAAACAATGAAAACTACGGCGCGGAATTTTTTTTTTAATATTAATAGGACGCAAACTCTCCCATAGTAAGTATTCAGATTACAATTAAGGGAATGTAATGAATTGGAAATTTAAGAAGTTATTTTCATTGTTGTGTACAAAAATACAAAACAACAACAGTATATAGTCGTATAATGAAAAATTCCTTGGTTCATTAAATGTTTTTGTTTTCGTACATATTTTTCTAATTTATTTTGGTTCTAATTTATCTTAATTCAAAAATTTTAATGATAATGAAAAGTTAGAGATAACTTAATTTCCTTCGTTGGTTGGTGTAAGTAAGTATATGTGTGTTGTTCAGAACAATTTGCTTCTTGTACTTCCTTATCTACTTTAATTTTTTGCTATTTTTTGTGTTATCATTTTTCCTAGTCGTCTTAAATAACAAAACAAAATTTCCTTAAAAGATTTTGTACGAGAGAATTGTCTTTACCGGATATGTTTTACTATAGGTGGGTGGTGAGTGGTACGTATATATGAGGTATATTAACCAGTAGTCCGACTAAATAAAAATAAATAAATCAATAAGTGCTTAAGAATATTTTTGTTCTGTTTTGTTATACATATGTGTGCTTTAACTTGTACTCCATAGTTTTATTTGATGCTGGTACCAAATTGATAATAAATTCGTATTTTGTACAACATCTTTCATTATCATTAGATACTCACTCAATATATAAAGTACATAATGTGAACCAAATGATGACTAGTAATACCATATAGATATGTAGTAAAGCCAAAAGAACAACATAAAGCTTTTTTTGTCAAGGAAAATAAGGAAAGTTTTGTTATTAAGTTCTTTTGTAATAGATCTGGTGTTTATAAAGATATTTTGTTGGCAAAAAACAATTTTTGATTTTATAAAATACGAAAAATATTGGAAAAACTGAAAATAATTTTTCTTTATTCGAATTCCAATTGTTTGGTAAAAATAAGTTGGAAAATCGACAAAACTATTCACTTTATATGAACACTTCTATAAAACAATTTGCGCTGATGGTGAAAAAAGCTCAATACGATTTTGTTATTATTGTTGTCTGTTATTGTTGTGCTGTGCATAACATACAAAGAATACCAAAGTTTTCCGTTTCTGAAAAATGTTTGTAGGAAATTGTTTGTGATTTTGATTGTAAAACGGAATTGTAAATCAATTGACACTTTCAACAAAAGCTACTAAAGTCGGTACTGAAATTAAATTTGTTTTTGTGTTTTTATTATTTTGGAAGATGAATAATGGGGCATCTGTTAAGCGGGACACGCAGAAGTAAATTCATAGAAACCATATGATATTTGATTAGTTATGCTATATAGGCAAATCTGATATTTTGCGGATCAGAATATGAGTATATAGTTAGTTCCAGTTGGTTTAATAAAAGCTTTAAAAATATTATCTAAAGAACTAAAAAAATAAATATTTTTTCCGTAGCTAACTAATGTATTTAGGAGAATCACCACATGAACAAAACATTTAGTGAATTTTCACTTAGTGTACTTGTAAAATAAGACATGCGACATAATTTTACGATTTCTTAGATCTAAAATCAAAAACATACTATATGCGGGAATTTTGGGTTTGTTGAGTAAGTAGATATAAAAATAAAACTAAGAGTGTAAGAAAATAAAATATAAAAATATACGGGTGTGAAATATCTGCTAAACTAATTTTTGTTGCAGTAAATAATTTTTGAAGAACCACTCATATTTTGAAAACTCTGCTAAACTAAATAGGTATTATAAAAAGAACTCTAACAAGTATAAGAGGAATTTACGTGATAAATAATAAAATAGTTGTAAGTGATGTTATTTTCAATCACTTTGTAAAATTGTCTCCCTAGATTTGTCATTGGTCTCGTCAATATTTTTCAATCAAATGGAGTCTCTTCAGTAAACTATATGATTACCATTTGGAGAATTTATTTATAACTCACAACCTTAAAAAGTATAAACACATTTATAAAACACTAAAAATCTAATTAAAACATAAGGTTATGAAGATAGGTTATTCTATGCCAAAAGGCTGTAGCGAATAACCTTAAATTTCGAAATTACAAAAAAACAACTTAAATAAAATATAAAACCATCGAACAAACACAAAATATAATTTTATTTTATTTTATAAACATAAAGCCAATATCACGATTTTCAAACAACCAATCCTTAATCAAATTCATAACAAATTTATTATTAAACTGCACACTTAATAGGAGTGGCAAACGATTAAAAAATATGGGGGCCGAAACTAAGTAGTACTTGCAATAAGCTTCACTAATAAAAGCCGGGACTGAAAGGAAATATCTGTAATTATTACGATTGTCGTAAACTGTACTTAATCTAAAAATTCGGTGCCCACTTTTAGAGAAGAACAATTTTAAGACTTTAAAAACGTTTAGATGTTGCAATGGTAAAATTTTATATGCCAAAAAAATTGGCCAAGAACGATCACGACGATTCTTAAAAAACATAACACGAATAATATATTTTTGCAAAATGTATAATGGTCCCAATATATTCAAATAAACCTCGCCCCAACAAGGTAATCTATAGGAAAGCCTAATTCAACACATGCATAATAAAAATTTAATAAAACTGGAGATGGGCATAACTGGCGCAGAATATATATGGCACGTAAAGAAAAATTTAGTTGCTCTTTGATCTTTTGAAAGTGAATTTTCCAATTTAAGTTAGCATCCAAATGCAAAGCTAAAAAAAAAATCAACATATCCATTTTTATTTATTTATGTATACAAAAATTTTGTGTTAAATACCACTCTCATGCATCCACTTTCGGTTTTGAGCATATGCTCATTCGCAACAAATTGTGGCGTATGAAGTGGCTTAACATTGTAAAAAGTAAAAAGAAAAACTGCAGGATTATAGACCGGATCATTCACAACACAGCTGTTTTATTGATTTACATCATTCGCTTAGATTTTCGTATTTTTCTCTCATGCGCCACTTGAAATTCTGAAATTCTACGTTGAGCGGTATCAGCAAGGGATCCGTGTGATGGTAGCATTCTGCCATTGTGCTCGATCCGAAAGTTTAAAAAATTTTTTTTATTTGGTTGAAACTTTGAATTAATATACCAAAGCTAGGTATTTAAAATTGTATATTATACATGTCCGATTGGAATTCAACAGTTACTACAGTTAACTAAATTACAATTCTCCACATGGTAAATAATATTTGGAACAAAACTCGAATATGGATCCCCAGCTAATCTAAAAAACATAATTTTAGTTTTATCGCTTAAAATCATGGAATGATCATCAAACCAAGATCGTATACTGTTTTCATATGAGAATTAATATGGCTGGATAATTCCGAAGCACTTGAACCATAATAGCTTAATGCCATATCATCAGCAAAAGCAATAATTTTGCCCTTTAAATCCAAATTAAATATAGAATTAATATAAACAAGAAAAACCACAAGACCGAGGACCGAACCTTGCGGAACTCCAAAATCAGCTTTAAACGACATGCTAAACGAATAATCAATCTTTACTTTAAAAAACCTGTTGCTTAGATATGATTTAAACCATTGATAAGGTACACCTCTAAAACCACACATGTAAAGCTTTCGTAAAAGTAATTTATGGTCATGCATGTCAAATGCTCTCTTAATATCAACAAAAACAGCACCAACACACTTTTTCACATTTAAATTAATATGAACCCCATTCAAAAAATCAATTAAAGCTGACTCAGTATTCCTTCCAGACCTAACGCCGTGTTGACAATTATTTAAAACATTGTATTTAGAAAAGAAGGCATCAACCCGCAACTTTAAAGCCTTTTTCAAAATTTTCATAATTGTGGGCTGGAAAGAAATAGGACGATAATTATCCTTAAGTAGTTTATCACCCTCTTTGAACAATGGAATTACAACTGCAGTTTTCAAAGAATCGGGAATACTCTCATTCAAAAAACTTTGATTGATAAAATGCACTAAAATTGGAGATATAATTTCTGTGTTATATTTTAACATATTGGGACTAACACCAAGAATGTCTCTACTACATATTACTGGATTTTAAACCATTAATTATACCAACAATTTCAGTAACATCTACAGGATTAATAAAAAAAAAAAATTCTGAGATAATGACTTCGCTATGATTTGAACATGACATATTATTGAACAAACAATTGGTTGTTCTTAAATAAGGCACAATATTTAAAAAATAAAAGCCAAAATCATTTGCTATCGATTTACAATCCGTAAGAATCACTGAATCACTTGACATAATTTTATCAATAGGATTACTACCAACACTATCACCTAAAATTTGATTAACAACCGACCATGTCTTCTTACTATCTTTACCACAGTGTTGGAATTATTGTGATAGTATGTGAATTTGTCAGAAAGTACTTTATCATCAACTTTTTGGCATAGTTTGAGAAAATATTTCTGAAGCACTTTATTTGCAGGATGCTTCTGACACTTTTTACTAGTTTCAGTTTAATTTTAGAATTATGTTGAATGACATTAGAAATACATGAATCAGATATGGAGTTCACCATAAAAAGGAAACGTGACAAAATGATAGCCGGATCACTTTCATCGAGTAGTCTAGAAAAATCAAACGTAGAGATCTTTGAGGAAAATATAAAATTATCAAGCCCACGAGTATTAGAGGCCACAGCATTTTTCTTTAAGACATTAGCAGTACCATTTACTTCTAAAAATACTCTGATTAAATGATGATCCGATAGCAATAAATTATATAAAGACGCAGAAACCTTACAAGAATAATCGGAATGGACAAAACAATGATCAATACATGTCGAAGAATGATTTGTTACCCTAGTAGGTTTATTAATTAATGATAGGAGGCCATTTGATGACATTAAAAACATATATTCATCACTCGAAGGTGGGCAATTTAGAATATCTATATTAAAATCATCCACAATAATAACATTCTTTTAATATTCTGAATAAAATCAGAAAATTCACCAACAAAAATTGAAACAGAAACGAATTGCAAACGATGTACACAAATAAAAATATTCACATTGTTAATACATAACGACAATTTAATTATGTCCGCCGAATTTAAAGAAACCGATTCGCAAGAACAGTTCAGTCCACTGTTATAAAATCACTGCTCTATAATTATTATTGCAAATAAGTTGTATAATAACAAAAAAAATGTCGTGATATAATGTAAAATAAAGTAAAAATAATTAAAATAGTTACTAAAAATAAATTATTAAAAATAAAATATCTAATAATAAAATAAATACAAATAAAAAATAGAAATAAATTAAAATCCGAAAATAAATTAGCAAGGTTTGAACATAATTAAATATGGATCGAGCATGAACTGAACCAAAACTGTAAAAAATTGAACAGAAAAAATTGAGGTGTGGCCAACACACGACTTTCTTTTACGAACAGCGAATTTTGAGAAACATTATGCAAATTTCTTGCAATTTTTTTTATAATTTTTTAAATTTTTTTACATTTTTTGTTATTTTTTTTTGTTTTCATTTTTTGGAAACATTTGTATTAAGTAGTTGTTTGTAAACCTTATACTTTTAAAGATATTTGCAAAATAAATTTTCTGGCCCAAGGGAGTAGCCACTTCCGGTTGACCGAGTAAATTTCAATGGGACCTCTAAATTTATCAAAAAAAGCTTAAATCTGAAGTTTCAGTTCGATTGGTTAAGCCATCTGGGCTGTATAGAGGATTCAGACTGACAGACAGACATCATTTCGAAACCCACTTTTTCAGGCTCAGGGGACCTCAAAACAGATCAATCTTCGATAATCTCAAGGTCGAAAATTTTTATGATTACTGTACTTTATTTTACTCACGTAAAAGAAAGTAAAAGACTCTAAACATGTTAAATAAAAAAAGTTATAACACTTACGTATGGTTTGAATAAACTAAATTACAGAAACAGTTCCACGTAACGTGAATCGTATTACGAAACAAATTGCCAACATTCGGGGAATACAAATACCAAAAAATATTTCATATGTTGTGATGTGTAGTGATAAAACGTGAAGTAAAGTACTTAACCTAATATCGTTGTGAAATGGTGAGGTTCTAGTGAAGCGGTTCTGCATGAAAAGTTCGTCTAACATCATCCAGATTTATCCAAAATTACACCATCTCTGGTCCATAAGAAGCGAAAATTCAGCTCTTGCTTAACTTGTTCCGCCTCTTTATATAATATCGACTGGTTAAGCTGTTAAATTATGCATAATAAATATAAGACTCGGTGTAGATGTTTTAAAATCAAAGTTTAGATTGTTTGTAGATAGAGTTTTTAAACTTTTCATTTTCTCTAGAATTTTGGTTTTAATCTCAAGAGTCGACAGTTTAACGATATGTCTATCAGTATATGTTTTTATTGTTGAAGTTGTTGCTGTTGATGAAGAAGCAGCTGTTAAATTATCCGTCTTGAGTTTAATGACATCCGTGATAAGTGATTTGTCGAAATCAGGTTGCAAAGTTGACAAAATCCTCGTGACCAATTCGTTGTTGTCGAAATTATTCTTGGGAACTCCAGCGATATACAATATTGTTTACCAGTTTTGGGAGGTCACATGAAGCTTCTAGTTTATTTACGCGATGGCGGAGTAGGAGAGTGTAGAGTTAGTGTTTTTAAGTGACATTTCTGCTATTATTAACTCATTAGGTGAGACCGGGGGAAACATATAAACTGAGGCAATGATTTAAATGTGTACTTTTAACATTACTAAGGACATCTATAGCTAGCTTGATTAGTTTATGATCAGTTATCAAAAAATCATGAATATGTGAGTCATTTTTAGTAGGGGACTAAGCCTGAAAAATACATGATCAAGGCACGAGTATAAGGTAGTGATAGAGAAACTATTGTAACTAACCCTAGTTAGAGAAGACACTTCACATTCTAAGCCAAATGAAGGAAAGGCAGATAGATAAAAATCACGATCCTTTTCCTTGGATTTATCCCTAGAACTACCTTTGAATTTACACTCCAATATATCTATGGTAATATCACCTATTAAAATGAAATGTTTACTTTTAATATCAGCACAAACAAGATCGATTTCATCTAAAAAATAAGAAACCGGTTCAAACTGGAGCCGATATGCTAAAACAAACATTATTGAAAATTTGTCCCACACAATTAACACTTTCAACACATCTGCAGATTGCAGCTTCTTCAGATTAAAAGAATGGTTTAGTTTCTTCTTTACAAATGCAGCAACCTTCCACACGATAACTATGATTGCAACATGCATAAAAATTGTAACCGTCAATCGAATACATATGAGCTTCCCTGCTAGAGATCCATATTTCAGTAAGAAAAATTACATCTGGGCGTTTCCCCAAACTTTCAATATAAGTTAAAGTGACGAGGTCCAAATTAGCACTCAAACTGCGAATATTTAGAAGAATGTAACTTAAAAGAGAGTAAGAATTATTTTTACTATGTGAACTATTAGATGTCATATTGAAAATTTAGCTTATTTGCAACATTTACACTAGAAATTGAAGGATTTATTATAGACATTATTTAGAGAATAAAAACCAAGTTTAAAATAAACAAAATAACCACCCATTTTGGTAAAAGTGAACCAAACCATCCATGCAATTTATAATGCAAGCGGGGCAATCATTAATGTTATCTTTCCTTATCAGGATATTTCCATTTATTATCCACAGGAATTTGTACTCTAGCTGCGCTTTAACTTCCTTCGATTCATAAAATAAAATTCTTTTTGATAGCGTTAAACCCTGATTTATATAAATTGGTGATGCTTGGTTTACAGTTGGGTTATGAAAATTCGTTTTCATTTACAACTTCAAATTCAATTGATCCTTGAATTTAGATTTAGCTGACATGATTTCACATTAACAGTACAGTATTCCAATACTATGACATCGTAATTGTTTTTTAATTTTAATTTATTTCGTTAACAGTTCGTAATCATATGGCTTTCAAAATTTAACTTGAGACCAGTGTTTAATAAATATTGAATAAAATCGAATTTATTGTCGTTTTTGAACACCGGAATACGCGTAATTTCAAGCACGTTGTTCAATAAGTTTCACTTTATGTTTCAAATTATTTACCGTTTCAGTATCACTTAAACTCGTTTTGTTATCAATTTTCCAGTCTCTTCAACTTCATTTCTTAGATAGGAATATTCCTCTAAGGCATTGCCTAATTTTTCTCAATTTCAACAAAACGATCATTGTTTTGTATAAAAGGATCATACAGCAATTTGTTTTGACTATCTAATTTAGAGTTTATTGAATTTAACAAATCAGCAATGGCGGAGTGTTCGGTGTGTCTCACTTTAACTAGACTTTTTCCAAAAAGATCAAACATCTTACAATTCCAGTCTTTTTTGTTAGATTACAAATTTTGGAATTCACTTTTAGTTAAATTAGCACAATTGGCTGTTATTGTAGCATTTAACACGTGAGACACACACATCAACTCTCAACGAAATTTTTTTTGAGCAAGAAAAACATTGAACCGACATTATTAAACACTAAATGAAATGGATTTGAATCTATAATAACGATGTGCACCCAACGATCGCCGAACAGAAAACGGAAGCTTGTTTATCTATGTATAACTGATTTGTGAGTCCCAATTTTGCTTTTATCAAATAAAACTTCCTCGGTTAAACCGACACCACATTTGGATGAACATTTGGATTGGCTCGTCGATCTGCGCTCAAGTAATGTTTCACTTTAATTTAAATAACTTCAAGAATTTTAGAATTTTAAAAACTTAGGTACCAAATTTAATGAATTTAAAAATTATATGGAATTTTGATGAGATGCCTGCGAATTATCGCCCAAAAACCAAAAATCAAAAATAGCCAAAAATCTTTAGGTTTAGGTTCCTGCCCTAAATAACAAAAATGATGAAAATCAAAAAAATTTTGAAAAATTAGTAATTGTGTAAAGAAGGAATTCTAAATGGGCCAACATTAAAAATGAATAATCAATTATAAACTTTTTTCAAGCGAAGTCTTGGATACGTTAATTTTTAGTGTGTTTTTTTATTTGTTAACAAAATTAAATTGTTTCCTTATTCAGAGTTTATATACGAGCATGAAAAAATAAGTTAGTTATCGCTGAATCAAAGCCTAGTGGTGATATTTCCATATATTTTAGGAAATAAGGCCTTTGGACATTATCTGTTTTATGAATTAAAAATGAAGCACACTATAAAAGAGCAATAAACAGCTGGTGGTTATTACTGTCTTAATTTTCTAATCACACGTAAATTCTTAAATTCTGGCAATGTTGGAAAACAACAATACAAACTTTTAAAATTATGTTTGACTTTTGGGCGATTATTCCCAGCATCATTAAAGAATTTAATAAAAAGTTTGATGAATTTCAAACAATCAAAGAATTTTAAGATTTAAGTAATTAAAAGAATTTATATAAATTAATTAACTTAAAGAATTTTTGAAAAAAATCAAGATTTTTAAGAAATTTCAAGTTTTCTTTTATGAAATTCCTTAATTCTCTAATCAAAATTAAAATTTAATGAGTTTAAAGAATTGGAGAAGTTAGTTATGTAGTTCAAAGAATTTTAAAAATCTAAGTTCATTAAAATATTTTTAGGAATTTTAGGAATTAAAAAAAATAAAAGGATTAAAAGAGATCTCAAAGAAATTAAAAACTTTAAAGAATAAAAAACAAGGATTATAGAAATGATTATAGAATTTAAAAAAATTTTAAATTTAAATTAATACAGGATTTAAATGTTTAGAATTTATAAAATGAAGAATGAGAATTTAAGTGAACAATTAATTAAACGAATCTCACGAAGGAATGCGAATTGAAAGTGGCTACTAAATTTTCAGAATGAACAAAATTCAATACGATAAGTTTAAAGGATTAATTGTATAGAATTTAAAGATGTTAAAAATTTAAAAGAATTTACTGATCTTAGAGAATGTAAATAATTTTAAACACACCACAGAAAAAATTAAAAATTTGAATTATTCAAATTAGAAAAAAATCAAAAGAATTTTAAGTATTGTAATAATTGAAGTATAAATTTAAAAATTTATTGAGTTTTAGCGACCTAAATTTAAACGATTTAAAAGATTAAAAAAATTAAAAAAATTTATAATTAAAAAAAAATTAAAGAGTTTAAGTAATCCAAAGAATTTGATAAGTTTAAAGATTCTTTAAAAATTAGAAAAAAACAGAATTTAAAATGATTTTAGAATATAAATATTTTAAATTTAAAGAACTTTAACAATTCAAAATTTTTAAAGCATTTTACAAAATATCGAAAAATTTGAAAGAGATTATGCAAATTAAAAAATTAAATTTTTCAGAAACAAATGCAATGATAATTTATTATAAATAAATAATAATGGTTTTGATATTTTATTAGATTTGAATAATTTACAGAATTATTTGAATTTATTGAAAAATTAAAGCAATATCACAATTTGAAGAATTAAAACATTTTAGTGAATAAATAAATGTGATTAACAAATACAGAATTTAAAAATGCAGCTAAATTAGATAATATAAACAACTTAAATATATTTTAATAAGAAGTTATGGATATTGACGAATGCCCAATTACCAAAATAATTTTGGAACCAATCTCACCATTTAATGAAAACAATTTCAAATATTAATTTTAATATTTAATAATAATAATTTTATTTATTGAACAATTATATTCTTTGAGCTTCTAATTCATACTGTTTAAAAATTTATTTATTTTTCTTAAAATTGTTAAATTTCTCCCCTAACCACAATTACAATTACATAATAAGACTAAATACATATAATACAATTTTATTATTATGAATGAAATACAATAATTAATATATTGGGAAAAATGAGTATAGAATATTATATGGCACTATCACAAACATCATCATCTCAGCTAGCTGGAGAAATCACTGCACGATGGATACATATAGCACGGTATATGTATTTGGTAATTATCGTTACTCTGTGTAAGATACAAATCGATCGACAATACATTTTACTTCATTTGCCTACACACACATCAATTCGTACACCGGACGATTAGTACATTGCAAATTTATGCAAATTAAGTGGCTGCGCGTATACATTTGTTATTGCAGCTACAAAGTTTTAAAAGAATTTAAACAGCTTTACGTATTTCTAGCAGTGTTGCGAAACGCTACCGGTAACGGAACGAAATACCGTTATACCGGATTTTTTTCAAGTAACGTTAAAATTACCAATATCCAAATTTTTTAAACCGTGTTTACCGGTATTTTTACCATAACAAAAAAAAAAACATTTTGGTATTTCGTTACATTAAAAATTTAAATTTTAATTCTTAAATCATTAACTATGATCAAAAAAATTAATATACAAAATAATATGAAAATATCTGAATTTGAAAATTCTAAAAATTATTGGAAATACTAAACGCAAATAAATAAAGAAAATTTAATTAATTAAATAAGCTGGTTGTTTTTTCTTAGAGCAAGTTACATAAAATAAAAAAAATGTTTTTTTAACGTTATAACGTAACGAAATAATATTTTGGTACAATACCGGAAAACGGAACGATACCCAAAATAATTGTTGGAGTGTAACGAAACGTATAACGTTATACATTTTTTTCTCGTTTCGCAACACTGATTTCTAGATTTCATTACATTAAAGAATTTTGGGAATTTATTGAAATTTACAACTGTTTGAAAATTTGAAACATTAAAAAAATTAATAAAGATAGACATTGTAACAGTACTGGCAGTAAACTGTCAGCTATTAACAGAAATTTACCAGCATAGAACTACGAACTTTTTGTTTTGAGATTATCAGTACGAAACCAAACTACCCACAGAAAACGCAAGGAAAGGTTTTCATTTTTAGAGTAAAAATACATTTTGTATTAACTCTCGGGTTAAAGTACGGGGGGGATTTTGATATTTCTACTTTTTTGGTAGATATATTATAAATGACTGGCCTCTTCATTTTTCTGATTGATAAGTCGAAAATATTGTGAATGCCATTATTATTAATATATTGTGTCTATAAAAAGCCGAAAGAAACTTATTGATTTAATACAGACAACTACACTTCTCTTTCTACAATTCTCAACACGTAATTGATTGACAACATACAAAGTTAAATTTTGTTTTTGTATTTCCGATCAAAAAGCACTATTAATCGATATATAAGTTTGACGCAAAAATATATATTCGCACGTTACGTATATTATTTGAATAAAACTAATTATTTTTAAACTACCAAACATGAATTTTCCATTAATTCAACGTTTTTTTGGTGTTTCGATAATATTTTTTTTCCACAAAAAACATTCGATCACACGATCAAAAAGATAATCGTTAAACTCAACTGTTGATCACACGATCAAGAAAATACTAGATACACTCTGTGCAACAAACTCAAAAAAACTCCCCTCACAAGACGAGTTTTTTCTTCGCGCGTTTTTTTTTTCAAATTTTAGTGTCTACGCTAATTACATTATGAATATTGATAACAGAACAAAAAAAAAAAAAATTCAGTAATTATTTAGGGGTATAAAACTGACAAACTTGGAATGCCGTTTGCTCCGCTGGTCGTTACAAATCGTGGGGACGACTCACAACCAGGAGATGTCTCAAAGCCGGGCAAGAAAAAAAACCATAAAAAAAAATCATAGGTATTAAATGACCGTTAATATAAGGTGGAAAAGAAAAACATCAAATTTTGATGTCCTTCATATGATACACGCCAATCGACTTTCCGTTATCGTCGGCCACCTCACAAGCCACATTACCGACCAGATTCAGAACAGTGCACTTAATATACTTTGGAGCCAGTTTTGATGCAAATTGTTCCGAAGCCTTGCTCTGAGAGAAATTTCTAACGTAAATGGTCTGACCAATTGTAAGGCACGGGTTTTTGTATTGCAAACTGTGACTAGACTGAACTTTATTTCTTGCAATTCCCAAGTGCTTCTGAACCTCCTCATAAATATTAATGAGATACTTTTCGGAGATGTTGAAAAACTGACCCGTGCAATATTGCGTGCTGACCGAACACTAAAAAGTGTGGCGAATAATGGGTTGTATCATGAGAACAGTTTCGCAATGCATGGGTAATGGCGTGAAGATTTTCATCCCAAATTCTTTGATCGTCTTCTATGTATGAACGCAACGAGGCGAGCAACGTTCTATTAATTCGCTCAGATGCGTTAGCCTGCGGTGAGTACTATAGCCGTGAAAGTATGTTTAACTTCATATTTGGCGCACAGCATCTTTAAGATTTGAGACTCGAATTGACGTCCATTGTCTGTAACAATGACCTCTGGTACTACGCCGTTTGCTCCGCTGGTCGTTACAACATTTCAAAAAATCATATAATTTACAAAATTTAGCAAAGAAATTAAAAATCGAAAAAAATTATAAAACATCCACAATTAAAAAAATGATTATATAATTTAAAAAAGTACAGAGTTTAACGAATTAAAAAAAAAAATTGAAATCCAAAAGAATCCAAAAAGTTTAAGCAATTTGAAAAATATATTACAATTTATTTGAAATTTAAAGGATTTGCAAGGTTTAAATAACTTATAAGACAATAAGTTCGATATGTTGATTTATATACCATCCATAGACCAAGCCTTTTATAATAATGTATTTAAGAATTGTAAGCAAAATATCTCGCACAGAGACGCAATACTAAAAATAAGCAATGCAATACATACTGATTAAATAATTTATTTTTAACTATGTATATCTATATACATTTTTGATGTGAAAACATCTTTATCGGCAGGAGTAGGTAAAAAATTGTATAGAACTCGGGTTACGGAAACAAAAAAGCCGAACAAAAAATATTCCATGTATGTGTATATATCGACAAGAACAATAAATAAATAAAACGTAAAATCAACGCAAAATCTACGCATACATATGCAATATACAACATCATCCGGCATTTTAAAAACATCGTGAGCCGAATACAAAAAAAATTAAAAAAAATCCGCCTACTTTAATTTATTTGGTTGTAAAAATATTTTCTATATATGGCCGCAGCAGCAAGTGTTTTTGAAAATGAAAATTACAAGCAAAGGGACCACAAATTATGCTTGTGTAGTATAATGCACAAACGGCAAACCGGCATTTCAAACCGTCAAATCAAATAATTCGTTATTCGTAAAATTTTTTATTAAAATTGATTTAATTTCATTCAAAAACTCCAATTTTACGGATTTTTGCTTGACGGCCGGCAAAACATAAAATTGGGGATTTTGAATAAAATTAAATTAATTTTAGTAAAATTTTTTTAGAATAAGGTGGAACTTATAGATTAGAACTCTATGTTAATAATTTTCATATTGCAAAGTGGAGCAACTTAGCCAAAAATTGAGTTTAACGGTTTTAAATGCTGGTTTTCCGTTTTGCATGCGGGGCAATGCCTTAAGTGACTCAAAAAAATGAAATGGAAATAGCGAGCTGTGAAAACTGCATATATACCTACATTGTGCATAATAAAATAATAATTTTAAAATTGTTTAATTGGTACGCTTTGTTATTAGTGTTTTGCCCTACCGCCTTTATAATTGCTATGAATTTACGGTCAACATTTCGCCCTAATAGAACCGCTTTAGTTAATTTATTTTAAATTGATCAATGACAAAGCGATGCATATTTGCTTTGTTCAGCGGGTTGCCGTGACCATTCATTATTATGGACTCTTGAACAAGATTGCCGTGTATGAGTATTGATATATTTTAAAGCGTAGAAGGCAGATTTAGGTGATTAACTTAACAGAACTGTACTTTGCTCATGCTCAATTAATGTCGGTAAGGTTCGTTCTCCAAATTCAAAATCGAAAACCTTATTGACTTTTTGAACCAAAAATGTAACTTAGCTTATACACTGAGCGAGTCTCATAGAAATGGCTTGAAATGATTCAATAGATATTTATGCATAAAAGTATTCACATAAATCTTTTGCGAGTTGAGGGTGAACTCGCTCGTTGATTTTTTTATTAAGTGAATTATTTTCTATGTATGTTTTATAATTAATAAATGAATTATACGGTTTCGTCGTCATATATTTATGTTTGAATTAAATAATTAAAATTTAAGTGACTAAATTGATAAATTTAAGAATTTCGCGGACATAGAAAATTTTTTAAGGATATAGACAAATATGACAATAAAAATTTATTACAAACCTGGATTTAGACAATAATCTAATATTAAAACTTGAATAAATTAAATCTAATTTAATTTGAAACTTTATACTTGGTTAAAGTGTTTTAGACCTAGAGTTATATATACACATCAAATTTTGTTACAATAGCCACTAGCGAACAATAGTCGTTCTCAGTTTGAATGTTTCTTGCAGCTTTTCTCCAATAGAGGTAAAATGGACATAGACAAGAATAACTCGTATGTAAAAAAACCAAAAATTTTAAAGGATTTTAAAAAATACCAAAAATTAAACTGATTATACAATTTAAAAATTTTAAACAATTTAGAGAATTTATCACAATTTCATAAATTCTAATTTTATAGAAAATAAATAATCAAAATACCTTTCAGAACTATCTGAATTTACAGAATTTTTAGAGAATTTGAATAATTTAAAAAATTTAATGCAGATTTAAACATCTAAAATTAACGAATTTATGTAATTTGAAAAATTTAAAAACTTTAAGGATTTTGAACAAATTTACAGATAACTATTGAAAAATTTAAACCAGATAAAAAATTTGAAAAATATAAATTATTTAACGAATTTAGAAAATTTAACCAATTTTCGGAATTTAAAAATTACGAAAGAATCTAAATAACATGAAAATTTCAACAAATTTAATGCATTTACAAAATTAAAAGAATTAAGTGAATTCAAAGAATTTAAAAATTGTTAATAATTGTTAATTGATTCTTTATAAATTTAAGTGATTTATAATTGTTAAGAGTTTTCAGAACTAATTAAACGATATTATTAGAGTTCTTATTGTAGAAAATTTAAGGCAAATTAATAAGAGTGTTTACATTTATATTAATTTTAGTAAGGTTATGATTGTAAAGTATTTTTAGGAATTTATTCTATAGTAGGTATAAAATAATTAAATTGTTTAAATTTTTTAGAACCATTAAAATTTAAATTCTAAAGGTTCATTTGATTATTTTAATTTAAGGAATGTAAAGAATTAAAATATTTTTCTTGAATGAATAAAATGCTTAAAAACTAAAAAAATAATATTACTAAATTGATAGTATTATCTTCAGAAAATACGTACAACTTAGAAAATTAATGAACTAAATAATTTTTTAATAATTTTTTTTTCTAACAAAGAACTTGAAGTAATCACTGACTTTAAACAACTTCATATATTAAAAAAATTTATCGGTCTTATATAAAACACAAACTTACTGAATTTTAAAAATTTTAATGTCAATATAGAATAGAAGAAAATTTTGCAGTATTTACATTTTATCAATCAAGAATTGAAAGCATATAAACTACTTTTAATATTTTATAAATATTTGATTAAAAATTAAACTAAAGAAATTTATAAAAATTTAAAAAATTTGCAAAATGATGCTATAAGAATTTAAATATTGATTTAACAATTTAAAGAGTTTAAGGAACTAGAAAAATATTTAAATTATCTACATATAAAAATTAAAACTTTTAAACAATTTAATATGGTTTATTATAAATATAAATGTTTTAAAAATTCAATGAACTCACGGAACTACAGATATTAGAGATTTTAAAAAATTTAAAGCAAAATTGAAAGAAATTTAAGAATTTATTTTTGTTTAAATTAAAGGTATTACAGAATTTATAGAATTTAAATAATTTTCTGAATTTAAATCAATTAAAAAAATTGTATTACTTAAAAATTCTAAACGTATTGTTATTTATTATAAATTTAATGGATTGATAACGTATTTAAAATATTTAAAGGCATTTATTTTTAAAATTAATTAAATCGTTTAAATTCCTAGAATCTTTAAATTTTTTAATTCTATTATTTTAATTATTTTTTAACTGAAATAATTTAAAAATTAAAAAAAATTTAAAGAATTAAAAAGCTTGAAAAATTATAAAAAATAAACAAATAAAATAATCTAAAAAATTTAAAAACTTAAAAAATTATTGAACTGAAAAAATTAATTATGAATTTAGGCGATTTAATAATTTAGAGAATTCCTTTTGTAAACTAAACAATTTAAGAATATTGTGATTTTAAGAAACTTAATGTATTAAAAGGGTTGATAGGTTTAAATAACTAAATATTATTACAGAATTTAAAGAATGTTGAAATTCGAAAAAATTATTGACTTTTAATTTTTTTAAAAATAGAAGGATTTTAAAAAAAATTTATAGAAATTTTAAGGATTAATAGAATTCTTCAAAATATTTAAACTCTATATTTACATTTTAAAATTGTTTTGTTATAAATTAATTTAAAAGGCTTTACTAAATTTTTGTATACCTGCAACATCTTAAAATGGGCCGTATTGTTATATTGAATGTTAGATAATGGAATAATTTTTATAGCGCCATCTTTTTAAATGGTTTCTAAATTTATGGCGAAAATTAATTAATGGAAAATGGCCAGATGTTTAATGAGATGACAATAAAATAAATAATCGTCTATTTATCTTTCGTTAAACAACATCGCCCATTTTACCTACAAGAGAGAAAGAAGGCTAAATTCTTAAATTTCATTACTATACTTTTATTACGGTGTCGAATTCACCAAATTTTAATTTTGGGTAAAATACTACTAATCATAATATTCTTAAATATTAAAATATCAATAATATATTATTTCCACATGTCTCACAGGTTTTATTTTTTGAAGGATATAAAATTTTGAATTTAAAAGACTGTCTCTCAAAATTTTTGATCTCAGCCAAGCTGTATTTTTCACAGATTAAAGTGTCATTATCAGCAAGTGATTTAACGTTAATTTAAAAACTTAAAAAAAATTAATTTTTTTATTATCGAGATACTAAGAAATACAGATTCTAAAAATCACCAAAATTTTAAAAACGGAAAATTGTTAAAAACTAATTATTTTATTATTTTGCATATTCTAGCATTACAAAACCGTTGAGAAAACCAAAATCGGTAAACCCTTTCCGAAAATATGATCAAAAACGTAATACATACCAAAACTCCTTGAAAATGAGAAAACCTTGAGAGAGTAAAAGAGAGAGAAGAAAAAAAATGTTTTTCTACAAAAAAAAATGTTTAACCTATAAATCGAATAAATATAGTTTGAACAATTTATGCGTCATCGCGTCCAACTCATGTACGATTTCATATGGAAATGACCCATTGAATACTTTCGATGAGTTTGATATTGAATTTTAGTTTGACGCATTGGAACATATATTTACGGAATTAAAGTTTGAATCCGAACAGCTGCAGGATTTCTGCTCATTTCCCGAGCTACCTAGTTTGATATCTGTAATTCTAGACGTGTAAATAGCTGATTCAATTTCCTCCATTTTATTATTGTTATTGATCTCTCTTTTTAGACAATTTTCGATTACATGACCGCTTTTACGACGATATATACAAAATAATTTAACATTTAATGAATCGGAACGCATACTATTGAATTGTGAATTAGGATAAAATGATTCTTCACGTTGGAATTTTCTCGAATTGGATAATTTATTTAAAACAGTATCTGGCTCTACAGCTGCACCAACACTATTTGAAAAATTTCTAGATTTGTAAGAAGGTTTATTTTTCTGCAGGAAGCACTGGGAAGTTTTGTGATTATTTCAATGATAATTCTGACAATATATTCTATTATTCAAGTTTGGTAGTAGTTTTTGTAAAATTTCTTAGTCATTAGCTTGAGCTATTGGCTCAAAAGCATGGGTTCTGACGATAATTTTCACTGGTTCGGTTAAACCGAGATTAATAAATAAATTAAGTGCTAAATCCTTATTGATTTTGTTTATCTATATACAAATTTCATTTAATTTATATATTAAACTTTCTATTTTATTTGCAACTGCACCTTTTTTCCCTTGCCCTGACTTAACTGAATTAATTCGGTAGAAACTGTTTCCCATTAAAATTGGGATTCTAAAATTTTCTTTAAACCGTGCCAGTCTTTAATTTCTTTGTATTTTACTACATTAAATGCTTGAGCATCCGGTTTTAATTTAATGAACTGCATAAACCTTTCTTTAACATCCTTGGTGCTTAATGAGCCCCATACTAGATTGAATGTTAAAGAAAATGCGTTCTTGTGATTTACCAGAGAAGGTTGGAATTAACTTAAATTGTTTCTCTATTGAGGTCATTTTTTTTATATTGATATTGCTTTCAGAATTCGAAACAATTTCAATAATTTTTTTATTTTGATTCAACAATTAAATAACCGTGTTATGGTTATTATTCAATTGTAAATGAATAATTAAATTACTATTCACTACTAATTCATTGGAGCTTTTTACATCATCTGAGTTTTTCCATTGTTGCTTTGTATTGTTATATTAGCCTCGAATGAATTTCAGAATTTGAAATTGATAAACACGTTATAAAATTATCATTAAATTATAATGACGAGAAAAAAACAAACGCGGAAGTCTAATTTGTCTTAATTATCTTTCGTTTTCGTACGACCAACGATAGCTCTATCATTAGTGAATTCTGGGTCTAAACCAGAATCATAATAATCCGACTCACTGCTTTCACTAGAATATAAATTATTAAGTTTTTTACAGATTATCGGCGACTACTGAATTTTGTAGGATTTTCTGGATTCATTGATAAGACAAATTGTATTGTAGCGATTGAATTGTCTTAGAAGAATAACTCCACTCAATTTAAAAAAATATCGCCTAAAAACGAACACAAATTAAAATATAGCACCTTTCATTGCCCTCATCATCACCTTCTCAGCTAAAAATGTGTCGGTTTTCATCTTCGTCGTTACGTATTTTGTATTAACCAAAAGTGACACAAGCGCTCTAGTGTGGTCAATAAATAGCCACATTTATTTTGGGTTTTATGTAGAGCAGTGGATAGGGTTTTTTAGTACATAATAAACCATTAAAACTAAAAATCACATTTTTTGGGTTGTGTCACTGTTGAAGCGGAGGGTGCAATTATTGATTTGTCCAAATTTTTTTGTTATTGATTCCAAAAAAAATTTGGAACAAATAAGAAACGAGCTTTCAAGCTAAAATCGTAAAGCGAAACAGGCGTTTTAGTTGTTTTGTAGTTTTCACTCGCAAAATCAAATATCTTTATTGATTCTTTAACAGATTAAGTCATAGTTAATCGCGTACTAATAGACACCGAAAAATATCAATAAAAAATTTTTAAACATACTCAAAGCTCCTATTCCGAGTCCAGCTCAAAGCAGTTCTAATTCATTTTAATTTTTCATAAGTCAAATAACTGATTTTGACCATTAGAAATTTGAAAAACATTTTGGCACAAAAATCCGCATTTTTAAATCAGCTAAAATATAAACGAAAGCGTATAATATACACACACGCAAAACAAAAAAAATTTCAAAGATTAAGTTATATTTATGCAAAATTACTTTATAATGTAAATCTCAATATCTCTACATAACATATTCTACCTGCATACATGAAGTTTTTTTTTGTTCTGAATACATTTTAATCTAAAACTTAGTGAATAGATACAGAGGAAAAAAGCTTTAAAAATTATTATAAATTCTTCGTTATGATTCTGATTTTTGCTATTTTATTATTCATTCATTTCAACCTCTTACTCTCTCTCTCGTGTTTCAGCATTTACCTACATCCTGTGCAGTACATACAAACACATACGTAATGCATTAGAGATAAGATTTTCTTGCAATTTAAATTTGTGTTTTTATATATTTATGTGGAATAAAAAATAAATGTAAAATTTAATATACATGCAAGATTATGTGTTACTGCACACAAAAAAGACGTCACAAGACAAAAAAGTTATGGGTCATTTGATAACCAGAAAAGCTAAATTTTTTTTTTTTATTTGGTAATTTCTTTGCTACTTACTATTAATTGTCGATCCGATATCATAACACCAAATGTTATTGACATGACTGGTCCCATCAGCGGTGATACCAGCATAGCGGCTACAATATTTGATGGATTATTTTCGATTAAACCGAGTGCCGCTAACGAATCAGCCGTCACTATTAAAAGTATATAATCAAATGATAGGGCACCACCAGATCGTACACCATCCACAACTTGTTTCACCGTAAGCTTTGATTTTATTGATTCAACAAAATTATTCCATTTTGATTCTGCTGCAGTGTCCCTGAAAAGTATATTAAACAAATATTTTACTTGATTTAAATGAAATCCTCATATATCATGAAAAAGTGTTAGTTAGTTGTCACAGCATGCAAAAATTGTTAATATTTTAATAATTTTATTTATCATGTTTGTCGTTTATATTAAAAAAAAAAAAAAAAAAAGGTTTTATTATCTCACAGAAAAAAAGGGAAATTCTCCATTTTCATTTTCATCTTTTGCGGTTGTTTTTGTTGTACATATCTTTTTAATAATATTATTTTTTATTAATAAATCTTTAAATACCTTTCAGTTTTGTCGTATGATGAAAATTTATCGAATTTGTGATACAGTGAAGGAACAATTTGGTTATAGGCGCCATGAATTGTGAATAAACGCACAGAACACAATTTTTTTTGGCAAACTTTTCCTTTTTTTATAATAAGCTTAAAAATATAAATTCTTGCTAGCTTTCTAAAAGCGATAAACCTTACTCATTCTTGTAAATTTAAATTAAATAAAATTATTAAAGCGTACGTCTCACAATGTATAAGCTGCTTTTCAAAATAATGCTTATTTTATAATAAGGAAAATTTTAATAAGAAATATTTCACGATTCTCGAATCTGAAGGACTATTAAAATCCGAATTTAGATCATTTTTAACTTTTGAAGAGCTTAAGTATATCAATTCTTTGGATAAAACACTCTAAAGAAGGAATACTGCAATTTAATCATCAAACATTGTTTGTTTTAATTTTTAATACGGCTTGGTGGATAGGATAATTAGCGCTATATACAAATTAATGCAAACGCTTTAATACTTTTACTAATTAAAAGTTTCAATAAACCATAATTCCAAATTTAAGCTTCACCTATTTAAATCCAAAATTTGAACCTAAATAAAGTGCAAATTCCAAACAGATGTAAATGCTTAAATTGTACAAAATATTAGATAATGCGTGCTTCATAAAGAGACTTTTTATAACTAGCAACTGCGTAGTTATAAAATATTTATCTTTTGAGAAAAGCTTAATCTGTCTATATAATATAAAGTATCAGTTTGCAAGTTATTATTTCGAAGCTTGTATTTTATTATATCAAACATTTTGAATGCGTTATCGTTTTGATAATTTAAGAAAAAAAATTATTTATTAAAGTTATTCTGCTCGTATTTCTGATTGTTTGAAATTCTCTAAATCATGCGCAAAGTTTAAAAAGTTGTAGAAAATCCAATTTAATTTCGGTAACCCTAATTATAATTGTTTCCGTAATGATTCAAACTTTGAGGTTACAATATTGTTTAATGCTTCCAATATTTATTTGTACATTTAAAGCTGTTACATTTAAAAAAAAGGAAAAATTATTCTAAAAGTCTTAGTCTCTCTAAAAGCTAAGGGCAAAATCATGATATTGATAGCTTGAATTTAATTGTTTTTATTATACAGAAATTTAGAAGCTTAAAATATATTTTGAATAACCTTTGTGTGTTTTCCAAAAATCTTTTAAGACTGCTTATTATTTATTTTCTAAGTGACAGCTGTTTCGAATTAAAAGCTTAAAAATGTAAAATTTTCAATCATTGGAAATTTTATGTTCTAAATTATCCTACATAACAATTTTGAAAGCTTTGAATAGAATATAAGAATATTGTTTGGTGGACGCGAGCTTGCAACTGGAAGTTGGCTAGATGCATTTTTCAAAGCTCATATTTGCAGAGAAAGATTGAAACTAGAAATAAATTTGATTTAAATTTGATAAAAAGGCACGTCATTCGTTATTTTTATATTAAAAGGAATTGTTTATTTGTTTATTTATTTTATTTTAACAAAAGCTTCTATTTTTTATTAATATTAAGAATAGTCTTCCTGATGATTAAATTGACAGGCACAGTTGCGTTCTAATACGTTTGCACTTCTCCTTAATTTAAACCCAAACGAAGTCTAAAATTGTAGTACATTGCTTTTCCTAATCCTTTGGTTAAACAATCAGATATCTGATCTTTTACTGAGACACCAACTATCCCCAACTTTCTTTGTTCAAGTTTCTCTTTCAGGAAATGATACTTGATATAAATATGTGTTGATCGTTTGGTTTTAGGATTATTTGAGATATAGATACATCCCAGATTGTCTTCATGCCACTTAATAGGCCATTCCAAATCGATTTTCATATCAGTCAATATCTTACTCAACCGAATTACCTTACAGGCAGTTGTTGATATTGTAATGATTGGTTGTTTATCCATAAAACTGTATTTGCACAAACTTGTACTAAGAAACCACTGGTCGACTTTCTATCGGAGGTTGAATTTGACGATGATAAACAACTCTAAGATCAGCGGTTCCCGTCAAATATCTTAAAATATTCTTCAAATGTGACCAATGTTCAGGACCGGCTCTGTCTTGATATTTACTAACGTGACCAATAGCATAACAGATATCTGGTCTTGAACCTAACATGAGGTACATCAGAGTACCAATTAGTTCGCGATACGGTTGGTTAGTTTTATTTTAATCAGTGACTGGTTCCAACTTTAAGCCACTTTCAATAGGGGTAGAGACCGAATTACAATCGGTCATTCCAAATTTCTCAAGTATTTTCTCAATGCACTTGCTTTGGTCAATCGTTAATATACTACCCTTCACTGAATCGATTGTGATGTTGAGATCCATATAATTCTTAACTTCACCGAGATCTTTTATTTTGAACTCCTTAAACAGCTGATCCTTGACCTGATTCATCTGCAGTTCACTTGAACTGCATAATAACATAGGTATCATCAACATATATTTTAAAGCATGATACATTATTTGTATCTCTATGATTAAAACTGTATAAGCAATAATCTGATTTTGATTGCACGAATCGCAGTGATACGATAAACTCGTAAAATCATTGTTTTAATAACGGTTGGTAATCAAACAACAGGAGCCTATCTGTCAGTATAATCAATTCCTGCGTTTTGCACAAAACCTTTAGCAACTAATCGAGCTTTCCTTTATGTACCTTTATTCTTGAATATCCACCGAGAACCGATCAACTTCATGCCTTTTTCTTATTTCACAGTAATCCATGTTTCATTTTCTTCCAATGAATTTATTTCATCCTGTACAGTAATGTGCCACTCTGACTCATGAATATTTCCGATAATGTCCAAATAATTTTCAGGAATATCATTTTCATAAGTGCCCAGTACACTTAAAGCATGTGTATCAGTATATCCAATGAACACATCGTAATCAGATAAATATTCTGGCCTCTTAATTTCACGATTATACCTTGTACGAATCGTATTGTCTGGTTCTGTTAATTGTGCTTCATCTTCTTCATATACTGTAGCTAAGGTCATCGAAGAATTTAGTGAAACATTTTTCTCAATACTAGTAGACGATACAGGTGATAATATTTCTGGTGTTTGAGAAGATGCTTCTGTTTCACTGACTGTTATTTTGCCATTTAGGGCCCCTTCTTTATCAAAGTTGATAAACCTCTCATCGAATTTAATATAATCCAACATGTAGCATCGAACTTGTTTCTCAATTGCTTCGGTATATAAACAAATGCACGACTTCCAAAAATTCTCAACTTTGATATTTCTGGTTTACGTTTCTACCATATTTCAAAAGGTGTTTTATTTTCTAAAGCAACAGTAAGACTTCTATTTACTAGATACGTAGCTGTTTTGAGTGCTTTGCCCCATAATTCCTTTGGCAGTTTGGCTCCATTAAGCATGGCCCTTGCCTTTTCTACGAGAGTGCGATTCATTTTGTCGCTAACACAATTTACTTTTGCACTTTAACTAGGTGTAAATTGCAGTTTGATATCCCTTTCGTTACAGAGACTCTTTACTATTGAAATGCGTTTCTGCCATTGCTTTATAAGTTTTGAAACAATGGAACACTTCAGACTTGTTTCTCAGCAAAAGTAATATCGTTCCGTGCCTGTAATCGTCGATAAATGTTACAAAATATCTGTAACCATCAAAGGTGTTAGCTTCTGCAGGCCTACAAACGTCTGAGTGTACTCTCTCTAATTGTCTTGAAGTTGTCGGTCTTTTTTGCTGTACAAGGACTTTGTGTCATTTTGCTTTTTACGCAGCTTTCGTAGGATTTCATATTATCGTTCAACTTGTCCTTAATACCTTGAATTATTTGATTATTGACAAGCTGCATTAACTTCGGTTGTTAATATTTCCATACCTTCTATGCCATAACCCAATTTGTTTGTTATAACTTATAACTATACTTACAGCATTAGCACCCACATTTGAATAAAGCTTCGGTAACTACTTTATCGTTCATGATGATGAAAGCTTTGCTGTTCTTAAACAACACGACACCTTCTTGATTCTCTATACGACTGACTCTAAATTTGATAGCAAATTGGGTGTAATATCTGGTACATACAGAACATTGTATAACATTCCCATTTCCTCTCGCTCATTTACAAGAGTATACTGATTTTCATATGTCCATCACTAACTGCTTTCATAGACACTTTATTCTTGGCAATGCCTACGGGGAAGGGTGGTAATTTCTGAGCATTCAACAACACATTTTCTTGATTAATCATGTGATCAGTACATCCAGAATCCAAACAAAACCAAATTTTGTTTTGCTTGAGATCATTATATGGAATATTTCTATCACTAACTTGTAGTGCGAACGGTTTATCACCACTGTCAGGCACTTGAATTAAATTAGAAATTAGCATGTTTTTTTATTTTTTGGCTTCAAAAATTGGTTGCTTTGTGACCTTTCTTTTTGCAAATAATACAAATAAGAACGGTACCACTTGGTCTATTTACAATTTCTTTGTATTTAATGCCATTGTACTGTCACTTGTTGCTGTTTTAGAATCTCTGTTTTTACGTTTACTTTCGGCCTCTAATAACAACGTTTTCGCTTTATCCAGCTTGATTTTCGTCTTATTTAATACCTCAATTGCAGTAATAACCGGATCATATCAATCAGGTATCTTTAATAATAAATGTACAACCACTTGTATTTCTTTCATTTCATCTCCCGCTGCCTTAAATGCTCTCTCTTAAATATTTTTGTAAACGGCAATAGATACTCTGCGATTACTTCATTTTCACCTTATTCCATACATAGGTACTAATTCTATCAAGCAGTAAACTTGTGTGGCAATGCTTTTTCTTTTAAAAATGCTAAGTAAGGTACACAACATATGTATACAGATTTTTTGTCACATACATATTCAAGGCGGCTATTAGCCAAACATCGTATGATGATTTCTTGAGTCTTTTCATTTTTTTTTCTAGATATTCCGGCTTTATTACATCATTCAGTTTTGTGGTGATATGCAATTTGACCCCTTTGGCAGCTAGAGTAGCAGCGACTCTAATTTTCCATGACGGGAAATCCATTCCAGCGAATTTAAAAACACCATTTTGTTGCGTGTCTGAGAACTCGATAACCTGTAAGACGCAACAGAGTTTTTAGCGACGAAAGGAATTAGCATGGCAATCGTTATTGTTATATTCAACGAAATTTTTTATGTATTTGTTTTTTATTTATTTTATTTCAATAAAAGCTTTTATTTTTATCTAAGCGTATTTGGTCATTTTTCAGTTTGTTTTTGAAGAATAGTCTTCCTGATGGTTAAATTGACAGGTACAGTTGCGTTCTTATACGTTTTCAGATACGTTTCCGTACTGTTTAATCCTATATGTCCTAAAAAGCTTTAAAAATTGCTTAACAACAATTTTCAAAATTGTAGCAGCTTCTAACTAGAAGGTTAGAAGACACAAAATTCACGATTAATTGAAAATTTCCCATTCCTGATTTAATTTTTGTTTTTGGCGTAAAGTAGCAATTAAAAACTGGCAGAGTTCATTTTTAAAAGACTAAAAATTATGGAGAAGCTTAAATCTAAATTTTTCTTAAGGTATTTTATTTTTTAAAAAGCACTTAAGATTTTTTTTTTTCTAAATGACAGCAGCTTTGCATTAGAAGCTAAGGAGCGCAACATTTACGATTCATTGAAAGCTTCTTATGTTTCAATTTAGAATTTTACAACCTTTAGGTATTGAAACTTTTTTAATAAAACATCAAAAATATTTTTTGTTTGGCGCAAGCTTACAAGTGAAAGATGTCAGGCAACATTTATAAATTCTGAAAAATTATAGAGAAGCTTAGAAGAGATATAAATTTTGTACAGCCTTTGTGTTTGTTCTAAAAAGCTTATTTTCAGGATGGCTTCAAATTAGAAACTAAAAAACCTAAAATGTAAAGTTAACTGAATTTTATTTATCTTATATGAAATTTAATAAACTTCGGTAAAGCATTTGTTAGTTAAAAGGTTGCTAAATTTGATTTAAATATATTAGATTGGGAGACTAAAAAACTTGGTCTGACAATCAATGAAACTTAAATAGAGAAAAAAAATTTTGAATCGGATTTGTTTCATACATATTTTTACAAGCTTTTGTAATTTAAATCATTTTATTTTAAATAAAACCCAATATATTATTTTTGATGAATGTATGGCCCAAGTTTCTAATCGAAAACTGAAAGATGTTAACGCCACATCTTTACAGACGAATATCTAGTTATGGTGATTCCAAAATAACTCCAAAATCAAACTAGAATTCCAATTTAGTGCTATAGTGTTAATACTTTATTTATGTGTACCAATTTTTGTGTACATTAGGGTTTCAAACTTTGCTGGACAATAACAGCTGACATTTAGAGTAAATCTAAAAAGGTTAAGAAATATTACATTTTCTTATTATAAACTAATTATGTATACTTAACTTAAATTAACGTAATAATCTCTTATTGTTTTGAAAATATTGTTTATTAGAAATACTTTATTTATTTATCTTTTTAACAAAACAAAACTAAATATTTACTTGTCATCAAGAAAAAAAAGATTGACATTTCATGTTGCTCGTCTAACTGACGACAGTGATCCATACGAATTAACATTGTAATTATAAGTGTTATAATTAGTACTAAAATCTATTGTTATGTAATGACATTTACAATAATCAGAAAATTATTATTACTACTTGAACAGCGGTCGAATACAGACATATTAATAAATATAAGATTTGTAACGAAATTGTAGTTATTTTTTTTTACCAAAAGAAATTGTAAGCAATGAACGTATCGTGCAAATCCCAAAGCCAAATTGGTTTATATTTGAGAACAAAGTGCAGTTGTGGAAAACATTCCAATTTGTGATTTGTCAGTGGCTTACAATTGCTGTTTGTTGTTTTTTCGGCTGAATTTAGTTCAGTCCCGAACAAAAGATACAAACAAAGCTCATAAAATATACAGAAGCCAAGATTCTAAAAAGCTGGCTTCAAAATAAATGCAGAAATAGCTCAAAATGTATTGTTCATAAAACGCTTGCGATTTGAATTATTAAAATTCCATAAACTGACATAAATTAACGAATCAAAAGTTAAGATTCAATGTCCGTTCAAGTAGTTTCAGAAGGTTTTAAAATTGAATGATAATCTATTTCTCGTAATAACAGCAGCTTCAAACTAGAAGCTTAAAAAGCTCAAAATACACAATTCAAAAGATATCCAATAAACCTCAAAAATATTGGTTGTTTGGCGAAAGCTTGTAATTAAAAGTTGTCAGAAAATATTTCTAAAAGCTCATCAATTTCAGAGTAGCCCAGATTAGACATAATTATTGAATACACTGTGTATACTGTTTAATCCTGTATATTCTAAAAAGCTTTTAAATTGCTTAATAATCATTTTACAAAATGCAGCAGCTTCGAACAAGAATGTTAGACGGCACAAAAAAAGGTTAGAAGACGCATTCTTGATTTAATTTTTATTTTTTTGACCTAAAGTACCAATTTAAGTCGGCATAATTCATTTTTAAAAGCTCAAAAACGTTTGAGAAGCTTAAATCTAAATTTTGCTTATTGTTTTCTGTTTTTTAAAAAGAATTTAAGATTTTCTTTCTAAATGACAGCAGCTTCGCATTAGATGCTTTATGCTTGCGGATCCAATATTTACGGTTCATTGAAATTTCTTGTTTTAATTTACAATTTAACAACTTTGTAATTAAATTTTTTTTAATAAAATATCAAAAATATTGGGTGTTTGGTGCAAGCTTACAACTGAAGGCGGTCAGGTAAATTTATAATATTCATATTTTATAAAATTATGGAGAAGCCTAGAAGCTTGTGTATATTCTAAAATGCTTATTTTCAGGATGTCAGCCGCTTTAAATTAGAAGCTTTAAAACCATTTCAGGGCTAATGTAAAGTTTTCTTTTGTTATATTAAATTTAATAAACTTCAGTAAGCATTTTTGCCAAATCTGATTTAAATTTATTAAATTGTGAGATTAAAAAGCTTGATCTGATAATCAAGGAAATTTAAATAAAGAAAAAAAATTTGAATCGGATTTTTGTAATTTAAATCAATTGGTGTTAAACCCAATATTCTCTTTTATCAAAAGCTGTCGTTAATAAAATCTTCAAGTCTAGCAAAATATTTATTTTTAATGTACGTACGGCCCAAGTTTTTAATATAAAACTGAAAGATACCAAGTACAGAAATCAAATATAAAAAAGCTCATGAACTATGGAAAAGCCAAGACTATTAACTGGCTTCAAAATAAATTCTCAAATAGCGCAAAACGTATGATTCATAAAAATATTGCGAATGAACACATATCTAAATAAAATAAATTTGTTAAGTCAAAGCTTAATAGCCAATTAGTTACATAACTTGCCATTCGAATATTTTTCTGAATATGTATATTCGATTAAAATTCTGCAAATCGTTTTTTCAAATAATCGGACAGTTACAATTAACCGCAATTGGCAGCTAACCGTAATCTTAAATCTATCACCAACGACCTTTATTTATAACTTTTAAATTCAGAAAATTTTTACTAATATCTAACGGTAAAATCAAATTTTAGAGTTTATTGTGCATGGTCGCGGTACGGTAACTGATTCGAGTGGCTTTACTTTGGTCTTGGCAGTCACCAAGCGACATAACTTGATATCCTGTTCATTAATTGATTCGCCCTATGAGGTTCGTGCTGAGGCAACAAGCACTACCCTGAGTTTGGTGCTGGTGCTCTGGGTCTCGTATTACCTTGTGATGCGGTAAGTACATATCGGTTTCGTTTGGGGTTTCACGCATTTTTCTCATGTGACCTAAATGAATGTACTCATTCATAAAGTTCTTGTACCTTTGCTCAAACTCCATGGCCAATAGTCTGGTTTTTGCGATGTGAAAAGATCCCCCTAACGAGCTTGGATCACTTTTAAATGGTAAACGTAACATATATCGACCATCCGAGCCTCGAGAATAATTACTTAAAAACTGAGATTCACATTGTTGTTTGTGAAAGGCTCCTTCGTCGTCACGTGAATCTCGAGAAATCTCGTCCGACTTCCAAAGTTTCCTTAGTGATTGGTCAATCTGCACATCAATGTTGAGTACGGTAACTTCGGCTTCCGTCTTCTTAAACGTTCCTGATACGATCCACCCTAGTTTGCTATTCTGGGCTACGACTTTATTGTTCTCCCGAATTTGACCATCAATGATTAGTGACCAGAAATGGTTTATTCCGATTAATACGTCTATCTTGGTCTTGTGTGTTGGGCTAGGATCCGCTGTTCTTTCGGTTTGTAATGCGCCAATCACCGAGAGATCTATTTGTGATTGAGGAATCGTACTAGCTACCTCGGCAGTAATGTACGTGTCAATACATAATTCAAATGCTGACTCGAAGTATGATTTGACTTTAATCTGTGCTTTCCCTCTGGTATGGCCAATCTTGCGCTGCCCCATTCCTCGTATAATTACTTTGCTTTCATTCCGCGGAACGCCTAATGTTTGTATACACCGTTCTGTTATAAATGAGGTTTCAGCACCAGAATCTAGAAGGGATCTACAATAATGCCATTCTCCAATTCGATTTTGTACTCGTATCAATGCAGTTGGTAAAACTGTTTTATAGTTAGTCCGTATCCGGTGTACATCCATGCTTAATATGGTTTTATCGTCTTGGCTTGATGGTGTTGTGGTCTTCGAGCTTTGATGCAACTTGGTCGCTTCTATATTAGACGCTGTATTGATAATAGTTGTCAATGAACGTGATTCATTTGATATTTATAGTTGTGCGCTATTTTGAGTTACGATATGAATCAAAGTATGGTGGCTTTTTTGGCAGTGGTAAAAAAATTCCCAAACAATTGAAGCATCGGTTCTCTGTTTTGAAAAATTCTCGCCTTTGTGGAACTGTCATTTGCCGGAATTTGTTGCATTGAAATGTATAATGCTCGTTATTCTTACATAATGGACACGTATTCACCGCGTCCGTAACTGTTGATGATGTATGATGTGACTTGATTGTCCGAGAATTGGAAGTGATACTATATTATTACCCTCTAATGTATCAGCGCGGTCTGTAAGAAACTCCAGAAATTCGCTAATCTTTGGAAAATCGGTTTTTGCTGACTATCGTAGCCACAACGTTCGCAATTCTTCATCAAGCTTATTCGTCAATGAATATATGATCCAAGGATCTCGAGATTCAGCTTCACCACCAAGTCCCTTTAAGGCTCTAATTACTTCATCGGTTAAATTATACATTTGTCGCATATTTTGGGCAAGGGGCTTATTGATTGGCGGTTGTTCATGAAACATTTCAATGAATTTATTTACGGTATGTCTTTTCCGGTCATATCGATCCTTAAGTTTGTTGAGCGCCAAAAGGTAATTGGCCTCCGTGACATCCATATGTTTAAGAAGTCTGGCAGGTTCCTCTGACAGGGAATTAATTAGAAATTGAAATTTTTGTACCGGGTGCAATTTATTGTTATCATGAATCGATGCTACAAATAATTGATAAAAGGTTTGCCAATCGGTATACTCTCCAGTAAACTTTGGAATTCTCAACCCTGATATTTTAACTTCAGCCGACAAGGATTGCGACAGCATCGATTGGTCACTCGTTCTACTAGTATCACCGGACTCATTTCCCATTAATGTAATATTGCGAATGTACTCGTTCAAACCAATCATAACTGCGGAATACATTTCTTCGATTGAATCGTATTGAGATTGATCATTTGCATTTAATCGATAAATTTTTTCTTCAATTAATTTAAACTCGGTAAACAATGACTTGGCGTAGTTCAGCCGGAACTGTACTTCTTCTACTTTCACCACTTTTAAATCGATATTTTTGATAAAACTTTTTAATTTTGTAAAACCACCCCGGATTGTCGACCGACTCTTAGTTGCGATTTCTATTTCGGTCGCCATTTGTAATTGATTTGATTGGTTAATGAAGTTATCTTAACGTGATAATAGTTGATGCGGTTAACTGTTTAACTAAATCACGTGGCAAACAATACACACACCGACACTGTCAAATAGCACTTAACTAGAACTGGCTTTAACGACTTATTGACGGCTTTGACTTCAACGACCTTGGCTACCTTGACTTCAACGGTACAAGCACGTTTTGGTTTTTGACTCGGGTTCCAATATTCATGTGACTATTTATAGAATCTGATTCGATTCACTGATTGGTAATAAATCCACTTAGATTTACTCTCACTAATGTCGTAATGACTGATGAGGTTAGGTAGCAGACGATGTCCACACGCAATCGACTTACTCTTAACTGAATTTAATTCGATTATTCACTGGAATATTCACTGGATATTTGTAAATTTATTTGAAACGGCACTTGAAACACGATAAATTTGCATTGACGGTAAATTAATCAATTTGGTGATGGTAAAACAGGTAGCGGTATCGAGACCGTAAACTTACAGCGGTATTGCGATGGTAAACGAATTTGCTTGACGATGAATTTTCATGTGGTGCCAATCATCCGGCTCGAAGGACCATGTCAATAACTCAGTTTTATGATATCTACGGTTATATAAAATTTCAGTAATGTAACTAATTTGCAAATTTTTTTCTGAAGTAAAAGCTCTTTGGAACAAAGCCACTTTGGATTAATTTAGGAGGTTCCATTTTCCTTAATATCATTAAATCATTTGTTATTTAATTGAATTGACCCACTATAGTGTTAAATAAAACTACTTGAGGGCTGAAAGGAAGATTTTCTTATTAAAAGCTTATAATCTAATATTACAATAATTTGTTAAAAGCCGGAAGCTATTATCAATATTTGTTTTGCTACCTCAATGCTTTTAAATTTTGTATTTTTAACAGCCAATAAATGTAGAGTCCAAGGGATTTTAAGCTTTAAATTGTGTTAAATTCTGCGAAGTGCAACATTTACGATTCAATGAAAGTTTCTTGTTTTAATTTACAATTTTACAACCTTTAGGTATTAAAACTTTTTTAATAAAACATCAAAAATATTTTTTGTTTGGCGCAAGCTTACAACTGAAAGATGCCAGGCAACATTTATAAATTCTGAAAAATTATAGAGGAGCCAAGAACAGAAATAAATTTTGAACAGCCTTTGTGTTTGTTCTAAAAAGCTTATTTTCAGGATGGCTTCAAATTAGAAACTAAAAAAACCTAAAATGTAAGGTTAACTGAAATTTTTCTTTTCTTATATGAAATTTAATAAACTTCGGTAAAGCATTTGTTAGTTAAAAGCTTGTTAAATCTATTTTTACAAGCTTTTGTAATTTAAATCATTTGGTTTTAAATAAAATCCAAAATATTATTTTTGATGTACGTATGGCACAAGTTTTTAATCCAAAACTGTAAGATTCATAATACATAACTCAATATAAAAAAATGGAGGTGTGGCCAACACACGACTTTCTTTTACGAACAGCGAATTTTGAAAAACTTTTATAATTCAAATTTCCCGCAAACTTAATTAAGATTGTTTTTATTATTTCATGTTTTCTGTAAATTGTATATTTTTGAAATATTTGCAAAATAAATTTTCTGTTTTACGGAATCTGGGAGCTGGGAACTGGGACCCCAAAATTTATGTAAATAGTTTAAACATGAAGTTGCAGTTTGATTGCTTAAACCATTTGGACTACAAATTGACAGTCATATGTATATACCAACAGACACCACTTCAAAACTCAATTTTTTGAACTCATTAGTACACACGTAAAAGAAATAAAAGGTGATATTTATGAATTTAAATTTTTTCTTTTAATTTTTTGGAATTTGTATTAGTGATTTTTTGTAAATCTTATACTTTTTAAAATATGTGCAAAACACATTTTCGGGCCGAGAGTGGCCACTTCCGGTTGACCGATTTGGCAATTTAACATATATGTAGGCTAAATATTTTTATAACATACAGTACGTCACTGAAGTGTGCAAATTAATTATAATTAGCATAATTGGGCTAATACACACAATAATTAAAATGACAAATGCAAGAACTGCTGTAACTCCTTGTAAACCCTAAAAAAACAAACCCTAATAAGTCGTTAAAAAAGTTAAGAAACATGAAAAAATGATCCACATTCAATTATGTAATATTTGCATTAAAAACCGGAAGTATGTCACTGTAGTGTGCAAATTAATTATAATTAGCATAATTAGGCTATATATACACATATATTTATGTGTTGGCAAAACAATATTTAATTTTTTTTTTATAAAATTTTTAAATTTTTTTTAAATTTTTTTTTTTAATTTTTAATTTTAATTTTTTTAATTTTTAATTTGTTTATTTTTATTTTTTTTTGATTTTTGGAAACATTTTGTATTAGTAATTTTTTGTAAACCTTATACTTTTTAAGATATTTGCAAAACAAATTTTCTGGCCCAAGGGAGTGGCCACTTCCGGTGGACCGATTTGAAGTAAAATTCACTGGGACCTCCCAATTTATCCAAAAAGCTTAAATCTGAAGTTTCAGTTCGATTGGTTAAGCCATCTGGGCTGTAGAGAGGACACAGACTGACAGACAGACGGACTGACAGACAGACATCATTTCGAAACCCACTTTTTCGGACTCAGGGGACCTCAAAACAGATAAATCTTCAATAATCTCAAGGTCGAAAATTTTCATGATTACTATACTTTATTTTACTTACGTAAAAGAAAGTAAAAGCTCATGAAATATGGAGAAGCCAAGAATATAAAAAGCTGGCTTCAAAATAAATGACGAATTAGCTCAAAATGTAATGTTCAAAAAATGCTTGTGATTTGAATTATAAAAATTCCCTCATGAACACATATCTAAACAAAATAAATTTGGTAAGTAAAATCTTGATGGAAAATCTTATTAGTTACATAACTTGACACTCCAATATTTTTCTGAATATGTAATATTAAAATTTTGCATATCGTTTTTTAATTTGGATAGTTAAAATGTTGCAAATTTTTAACCACCAATAAAAATATCCGTAAACTGACATAGTTAAGATTCAATATCCGTTCAAGTAGTTTCAAAAGGTTTTAAAACTGCTTAATAATCATTTTCAAAATTGCAACCGCTTCAAACTAGAAGCTTAAAAAGCTCAAAATACACGACTCAAAAGCTATCCAATAAACATCAACAATATTGATAGTTTGGCGGAAGCTTGCAATAATAAGCTGTCAGAAAATATTTATAAAAGCTCATCAATTTCGGAGAAGCCTCGTAGCTTAGAAATATATATTGAATACACTGTGTGAACTGTTTAATCCTGTATGTTCTGAAAAGCTTTTAAAATTGCTTAATGAATTATTTTCAAAATTGCAGCAGCTTCGAACAAAAAGGTTAGAAGACACAAAACTCACAATTAATTGAAAATTTCCCATTCTCGATTTAATTTTTATTTTTTTGACGTAAAGTACCATTTAAAAGTCGGCAGAATTCATTTTTAAAAGCTCAAAAATGATAGAGATGCTTAAATCTAATTTTTTTTTTTTTTTTCTAAGGTTTTTTTATTTTTTGAAAAGCATTTAAGATTTTCTTTATAAATGGCTGCAGCTTCGCATTAGAAGCTTAGGAAGCTCAACATTTATGATTCATTGATAATTTCTTGTTTTAATTTACAATTTTACAACTTGTTGTTATTAAAATTGTTTTAATAAAACATCAAAAATAATGGTTCTTTGGTGCAAGCTTACAACTTAAAGCTGCCAGGTAACATTTATAATATTCATTTTTTATAAAATTATAGAAAAGCCTAGAAGCTTAGAAATAAATTTTGAACATCCTTTGTGTATGTTCTAAAAAGCTTATTTTCAGGATGACAGCCGCTTTAAATTGGAAGCTTAAAAACCATTAATTTCTGGGTTAATCGAAAATTTTCTTTTGTTATACTAAATTTAATAAACTTCAGTAAAGCATTTGTTGGTTAGAAGCTTGCCAAATGTGATTTAAATATATTAAATTGAAAGACTAAAAACTTGATATGACAATCAAGGAAATAAAATAGAGAAAAAAAAATTTTAATCGGATTTTATTCTCTTTTGTCAAAAGCTGTGGTTAATAAAATCTTTAAGTCTGGCCTCCGACTCTTAGGATGCCTTGTTTATCAATAAATGGACTGGTTTTATTAATGATTTGGCCACATTCCAAATTGTTTATCTCAATGCGAAATGATTGCCGTTGCACTATACTTATGAGTTTGAGTTTTGCGGTGTTCAGTTCAGTGACTGATAAAAATGAACCACTAGTACGATTTAACTTCGGTTTTTTTGTATTTGAAATAAAGCGTAAAATGTATGCTAGTACGCGCTGCAACTTGATGAATGATGAAAACTTGTCCATAAATGACGTATTATCGATGCTGACATGTGATGTAAGTATTTTTCTTTCAGGTATATGTTCCTGATTAACCTCAATACTGTCTTCATTTGGTATGAATTCGTTGTGTGTGGCTAAAATGTCTGGACCATGCCACCATAACTTTTTGAATTAGTCAACTCAAAAGGTGAAATACCTCGAGATAATAGGTCTGCTGGATTCTACCGCGATCCAATATGATGCCAGTCGTCTACATTGGTTAATTGTTGTATGTTAGCGACTCTGTTCGCCACAAAATTCTTCCATCTCGACGGTGATGCTGCAATCCATGAAAGGACGATTTTTGAATCGGACTAATGGTATTGCCGATCAAATTTGATGTGCATTGCTGAGTAGACCTTGGCTTGGAGTTCTGCTAATAAATCTGCTGACATTAGTTACTGACTAGACTGACATTAGTTTCACTGGTTGATATGCTTCGTATGTAAATACAAGCGCCGTAGGCGGATTCTGATGAATCACAAAAACCGTGTAATTCCAACCTTGTTGATGATAATCGAATATGTCTGTCTATAGTCAGATTATTTAAATAATTTAATTGTTGTCGAAATTGCAGCCATTTTGTTTGTAAATGGATTGGTAAAGATTCATCCCATTCTACTCGAATTTGCCATAACTCTTGTATGATGATTTTTGCTACTAAAATCACTGGAGCAATGAGGCCAAGTGGATCGTAGATAGTAGCAATGTCTGATAAAATAGTCCTCATACCAAGTGTTTTTATGGTATGATCGTCGTCGAATTTTAGCACCGCATTTTGTTCTCGAATTTCTTCATGAATGTGTTTTAATAATTGTGATGAATTAGTACACCATTTCCTGAGTTCGAATCCACCACTTAATATCATTTGATTGAGTTCGGATTGTAACTGAACAGCTTTTTGGAGTGACTCTGCTCCAGTGAGGATATCATCAACGTAACAGTCGTTAATGACTGCGGTATGCGCCATTGGAAAATTATCTGCCTCATTGCAGGCTAATTGTTGTAAACACTTTGTTGCAAATTAGGGTGCAGATGTGGTACCATACGTCACTGTTGTCAGCTTGTATATTGAGATTGGACAATCACGGCTGTCTCTCCAGATGATCTGCTGAAACCTTTGATCTTGTTGATCGATCATAACTACTGGATGTTTTCGAAATCTCAATACTGTTGAAAATAGATCATTTTGGGTTGATGGACCGATTAAGAAATGGTCGTTGAGTGATGTGTTATTGCTGGTTTTAAATGATCCGTTAAAGACCACTCGCAGCTTTGTTGTGGTGCTACTCGGTTTCAAAACAGCATGATGTGATAAAAAGTAATTTGGCTGTACTACCAAATTTGAATCTACTTTCACCATATGACCCAAATTTTGATACTCTTTAATGAAATCATGATACATTGATTTTAATTCCCGATTTTTTGCTAGTTTGTTTTCCAAAAGATGAAACCGTTTAAGAGCACCATTAAACGAATCACCTAACTGGAAGTTGTTTGCTTTGTTGACTTAATTGAATGCTATCTTCTTTGCTTGCTAGGTTGCATATTGTAATATAATTCGTAGCTGGTTTGGAACTTGATAATTTACCAGCGACTATCCAACCAAAACCGTTTTATGCAAGATGGGAAGATGGTCAGATAGTTTGATTTGTCCAACACATAACAGTTGGAAGAAAATCTCGGAGCCTAGTAACATGTCGATTTTACCAGGAACATTGAAAGATGAATCTGCTAATTTTATTGAATCTGGAATGTTCCATACGTTGACGTCTTTAATTTGAATATTTGTTAAATTATTGGTGATATGGTTTAGAATTAAAAACTCAAGACTACATGTATAATTGTTGAATCTCGATTGAATAGTGACTTTTACACCTTGTTGAACCTGTACTGTAGATTGATTAACTCCACTAACTGATGTTGATTTTTTGTGCCGTTTAAGACGTAACAACTGACACATGTGCTTTGATATAAAATTGGATTGTGGCCACAATCTAATAAAACACGACTATGATGAGCCGCACCAGTTGAATCAAATGCGAAAACAACTGCGGTTGATATTGTAGTAAAACTTGTGTTGATTGAAAATTGTTCTCTGACTGATGAGACGTAACCTGTGGTTTTGATGTTGATTCATTGACCCTTTCTACAGCTTGTGTCACTGGTAAATTGATTTGATTCACTGTTGGATTTTCTTTTTTTTTTTCATTTTCACTTTGCGCTTTGTTGATTGATGTGGATTTACTACTATTGGTGCTGAAAGATTGTGCATCTCGTTTCTCAAAATGTAGTAATGTATTGTGGTTTTTGCTAAAACATTTACAAGTACCAGCTGTGCACTGATAATGTCTATGATATGGGCTGAAACAATTTAGGCACAAATTCAGATCTCTGACACGATTTATGCAATCATTAATTGAGAGTCTGGGAAATTGTTGACATCGATAAATTGGATGATTTTGATTTCCAATACAGCAATGTTAACATAATTTTGATGATGATGATGTGGTTGTTTCAGCGTCTGATTGTGTTTGCGTATGCAGCATTCTGGATGAATTTGATTTATTGCGACAAGATAATAACTTTTCATAGTTTGTGAATTTCGAACTATCTTTCGGTTTTGCTTGCGGAAAAATATTAAGCATTTGACATCTCTGTTCGATGAATTGTTTTAACTCCTCTAGCAACGGAAATGTTTCTGTATTACAAAAATGCTTGTTTTCCCATTCACGACGCGTTGTAGAATCAAATTTTGAGGTTATATGACACACTACAATTGTGTTCCATTCGTCTACTGGTTGTTTTAATTGTTTTATAAAGACGTTGTTTAAGTCTTTATTAAATTACGGGATTCGCTTGATCTCCGTTTACACCAGCTGTGGTGTTTTAGTAATTTCCGTTAACAGAATAACGCCAGAAATTTAATTTCGGCCACACAATTTGGTCGATATGTGCCGTGAATTTATTGACGGTTTTTATTGTTGTACAAATAATCGGGGGACTAATTGTCAACACCACTTCGCGGACGCGAACTTGACTTTTGTTGCGGATTAACTTCACAAAAACTATATCGCACTTGGTTATTCTTCACTAGAAATTATAACACTGGGAAATGATATATTAATTAATATTATATTCACACTTGAAAAGATTTCCAAAAATATGAATATAATGGCGACGACGTGTCGCATTAAAAATCGGGACGAGAGTACTTTTTGTATATGAAAATTGCGTGTGTCACAATTACCATTGTTAAGATTTTTCAGCAGTTAAAAACTGAGACTGTATTTTTGTTTAAACAAATTGTATTTTGCTGAATGAGTTTGAGGATGACGACAATAGATGGTGATTATTTCGGTGTTGTATTAAATTTATCCAAGATATTAATTTAATACAAAATAGTGAACTGTACTCAAATATAGGGAAATATATTTATTGAGTTGAGCACAGACATAAACCTCAGTAAGTTTAACTATTCTGTTCGAGGTGTCACTATTAACCGAAAAGAGACTGTTTAATTACAATTATATTTGAAAGTTGAAATGCGTTACATTTCAAATAATTGTAGCGATAAACGAATTAAATTAGCGATTTAAATGAGTGGGTCGCTACAGTTTCAATATGCGCATGTGCCTGATCGTTGTATCTATGAGATCGCGTAGTAATTCTGGTGGTTCTCTTGTCAATGGTTGAATGTTTAATAATGCCATCACATGTTTTGTGATGATCATTTTGTGATTCTCATACCTTTCGATTAACGTTGTATATGCCACTTCGTAATTAGCTTCTGCGATTTGAATTGAACTTATCAAATCGAAAGCGTCTTTTGTTAATGCGCTGCGCAAATAATGAAATTTTTGTATTTCACTTAACCTATCATTTTTGTGAACCAAAGCGTTATATGTATCGCGAAAAGCAAGCCAGTGTTCGTAATTCCCATCAAACTCGGGTATCTTGATGGTTGGTAATTGCTAATATTCTGGTGATTTATGGTTGCCGGTGTGCTCAACTTGTGGTGATATTACTGTTGGCAATGCCTTTTTTATCATTGTATTTGCTTTTGTAATGACTTCAAAATATAAATCGTGGAATTTTTCCACTTTTCCCTCTACATCCTATTCATCATCTACCAATGCTTCAATTTGCGCTTGAATGTCAAAAAATGTTTTTTGTGCTGATAATGCTGTATTCAATCTGGTTTTTAATGCTTCAATGTCTTGGTCGTCGCAATTGGCCAAATAATTTTTTATTGTGGTTAATGTACCAAACACGTGTCCGCGTTTTATGTTGAGTGTTTTTCGATCAGCCATTTTGTGATTATACTTTATTGTTTGTAATATATCGAAATAGCTTGATTTATGCCGATTGTTGCTTGATTATCTGGCTCGAAGGACCAAATAATGTTTTGAATAATACCAAAGCAACCTTGATTATACAAGCCATAATCTAAAAAACGGAGGTTTTATAAGGGAATCATTGTCTCATTAAAGAAAAAAAAAATGCGTTAAGGGTAAACATTTTTTGTACTAGTTTTGCACTAGTGCAATTTTTGGTACTCTAGCTTTTTTGGTCGAGTAACCCCTCTTTTTACGCACACCAACAAATATGACAATGACATTTCATGTAATGACATTTTGATTTATGACGATTTATGACATTTCGATTTGTCGTAATGACATTTTGATTTTAAGCGGCATTTTGAATTTGGTTCATAATTGGTTCATTATAAAAGAATAATAAATTTAAAATTGGTATATCTATATATTAATCCGTGAAGAGAAAACTTTGTACCTCTTTTACGCCGAAACTACCCAACCGATTTTCATAAAAATTACACCATTCGAAAGGTATTCTTTTGTAGGTGTGTGCAATCTTTGTTAAACGAAAATCGGTTGGATAGTTCAGGTAAAATCGACTGACGTTGTTTCCTTTACAATACATATACGTACAAGCCAAAAACGATCAAAGTAGTACAATAATACTTTAATTTTATTCTGTGAATGAATGAATGAAAATGATTTTGTTTTTATGTATGTAAATAAAATAGATTTTTTTTTTAATTACACCCATCAACGAAAATGTTATACATGTAACTCCAATCGAAAATATTACACATGTAACTCTAATCCCGTAAATGTTATACATGTAATTCCAACGTAATATAAAAGTGTTCTTTATACAGAGAAATCACTACAAAGGACTTCGACGGGACCAAAAATGGTGTCCGTTGTAGTGAGGTTCCTTGAACTGAGGGTTTGTGATTTTTTTTTATAAGAATTTTATTGGGATTCTATTTCTTATCCGATTTTGATGAAAATCAGCATTCTGGAATATGGCCAATTATGAAGGAGCTTGGCAATTTCTTATCCAATTTTGATGAAATTCAGCTTGTACGATGGAAGAGGGATTTAAAAATTATTTCAAGATAAAGTTCTGGAGTATGGCCAATAAGGAAGGAACTTTCCCATTTATTATCCGATTTTGAAGAAATTTAGCATGACGATGAATAATGAAATCAATTTAGAGTTTCCATCCAAGTTCCTTCCTAATTGGATATATTCCAGAATTTTATCTAAACATCTTTTTAGAATCCTATGCAGTTCAAAGTAATGTAGCAGTAATATTTAGTACAGTTGTTGGTGAGCCACCCTTTGAACGAAATATGGTTTCGTTTTCAAAAATTAATCGTATACCATCAAAAATATCTCTGTTTTGCATTCATCATTGGACACTTTAGCTTATCCATTACTTTTTCCAAAAAGTGATACTGGCTGGTACATCAAAATTTCAAATATACCAACTACATCTAATTCAAGAGCGCCCAGAAATAAACTAACCATGCTTCAGTATGCAGCCTATCGACTTGCAATTAAAGAAGATTTAGCATGTTGCACCATTCACAAAATTTATTTCTACAGTGGATAGTTGATATGTATGTGAGAATAGAGAACACAAAGTTATATTTCATTCGACAAATATGTAACTGAATTATTTAGATGCAATGTTACTTGTACAACATTTCGGAAAGACTTCTTTGTTTATTACAATGACTTGCAATCCAAGTTGGCCTGAAATAGTTAGCAATATTGGTGTAGGTGAGTCAGCTAATTTTCCACCTGATATTGTTGTGCGTGTATTCAAGTCTAAACTGAAAGCATTAATTGAGGGCATTACACTAAAAAAAATCTTCGTTAAAGTTGAAGCACTCGTTTATACAATTGAGTTTCAAAAGAAAGGATTGCCTCGTGCTAATATTTTACTCTCTTTAAATGAGCAAGATAAAATTGTTAACGCTATACCGATATTGATAAAGTTGCATCTGCGGAGATTCCTAACATTCAAACACATCCTACATTACATGAATATGTTGTAAAACACATGATGCATTGTTCATGCGGTGTACTTAATCCAAATTCTGCATGTATGAGAGATGGAAAATGCACAAAAGATTATCCAAAACGATTTAATGAATTTACATGTGATGTATATCCATTATACAGAAGGCGTGATAACTGATAATGGTATTAATGCTGCAGTTCGCGGTAGTTGCCTCGATCATCGTTATGTTGCACCATACAATCCGGATTTACTTGCCAAATTTAATTGCCATTAGTTGAAGTATGTACTACAGTTAAAAGTGTTAAAAAATATTTATAAATACGTGTATAAAGGCTATGACAGTGCATCTGTTGAATTAGGTGCAGAGAGAAATGTACCAGGTCAAGAAATATAAATTGATAAAATGAAACAAATTGCAAATGGTCTTTATGTCGGATCAACTGAATGAAGCTGTATGGTGCATCTATGAGTTACCAATGCATTATCAATCACATATCATCGTTAGACTTGACATTCATTTACCGCTTAGACAGAATGTTTACTTTCGAGAAGAGCAAGAACGTCAAGCAATTGAAAATGCAAGACAAATAAAATTATTAGCATTTTTTGAATTGAATCGATCAGATCCTTCAGCGCATGAATATAAGTAGTAAACCCCCGCTTTACGATGGGCTCGCAATACGATTAAATCGCCTTACGATGAATCGACTCTACCAAAATCTAACTCACTTTACGATTAAAAATTCACTTTACGATTTACATTTTGCAAACAACGGGATATTATTAACAAATTTAATGTGACCTTGACTCGTCGATTAAGTTGTTTATGTCATGTAAAATGTGGTTCACTTTACGATTACGATGAAGTTAGTGGAACGAATTACCATCGGAAAGCGGGGGTTCACTGATTGAAATTCCTTTGCATTTTGTGTGGGATGATTCTCGAAAAAAAATGGAAGAACAGAAGGCGTGGAGTTGATAAAATCATTACACGCATATATGTATGTAGGATCACCGAAAGGCATCGAACTTTTCCATTTACGATTGCTTTTATTACAGGTCTGTGGTCCAAAATCATTTGAGGCTGTTAGAAAATATACAATTGAATTAAACACACTACTTTTGTTCAAACGTTTCATCCTCGCGGTTTTACTTCAAATGATGGTGAATGGCGCGAATATTTAAATGAAGCAAAAGAATTACATTCACCAAAACAAATGCGAAATTTATTTGGTTACATTTGTGCATTAAATGCGCCAGCCAATGCATTGGCGTTACGGCATGAATTTAAAGTATATCTTAGTGAAGATTTTTTGAAAGATAGCAACGAAGAAGTAGAGCTCTATTAGAAATTGAAAATATTTTGAATGTTCATAATTTGTCATGTCAAGAACTTAGTTTACCAGTTCCCACATATTTGCAGAGAACAGACGGAGCAAATGCTATTGATCCAATAGAACAAGAGTTTCTGTTTTGTGAGCATTATGAAACTGAAAATATTGAACAGCGTGATTTAATTGATCATGTGATTCGTGAAGTTTTGCATCATGTTACTGGATCTAATGTTTTTTGTTTAACCGCTCATACAGGTTTTGGAAAAACATTCAAACAGCAATCATTCAAAAATTAAATCCGCTTAATCTTCGTTGCATTCCAACAGCGTTCAGTGGCATAGCTTCAATCAGTGTTGAAAATCATCAGGAAATAATAAACAAACTATTTGGAGGGAAAACGACACTTCTGTGCAGTGATTTTCGGCACACCTTACCAGTTGCCCACTTGGATCACGTGCAACTTTAATTGAAAAATGTGTCACGATTTGGCATAAATTTGTGTATTTTCATAAAGTAACGTTTACCCAAAATATGAGAGCCTTGCCAAATGAAATTGAATTTGTCGAATTCTCGAAAAAAAATTGATAAAGATGAAGCCCCACTCCAGCAAGTATGGAGAAGAAAATAATATTATTAATGAGGTGTATGGAAATATTTCCGAAAACCTACTTTCAGATATTATATTGAAGTCAGTTATTTTAGCATTTTTAGGATGATTGTACTTTTACTAATACTGAAATACTTAATCGAATACCAGGTGAACAGTAAACATATCATAGCAACCTTTAAAAGGAACTGCACGCAATTAGAGAATTTTGACTCCACGTATACATTTAACATATGCTGGTACTGTTTTACTACATATTTAACTTTCCAAGAACTCAATTTCCAATTATTTGCGATGACAATAAATAAATCTCAAGGACAAATATTCGAATAAATTGGAATTTTATTGAGGCAGCCAATTTTTACACATGGTCAATTATACGTCGCAGCAAGTAGAGTTCGATCATTCGATGGTTTGAGATTTTATATTTCCATGTATTTAAATTTTATATAATTTGAAAAAGATGGGCAAAATAACTGTGTAGCCTTGGCGGGACCTGATAATGAATATGCTATGATTATACTCTGACAAAAGAACCTCAATAACGTTCAAACTTAAAATGTTATGAATTACGGTCGAATTTCGACCACTGGGCGACCACTAGTAATAATTAATTTGTCAAAATATTCAGTTTTATTAAATTTATATTATTATTATTATTGTTATGTTTATTTTGACACAACACACGAACACATGCAAACAATAGTGCAAATAATATTTTCATTCGATTCACGGGTAAAAAATAGGGTACTCTGTCGAGTGTACTCGAATGAGTGGAAAAATCAATTGATTTCGGCATAAACGAGGTTGTTTCCTTATTTAGCCGTCATAGCTGCTTACATTCAAGCATTCTACGGTCTATTAAAGTTTTTAAAATACTTTTATTTCAAAACCAATATATCACTTGTAAATTTGATAACCTTTCAAAAAATAATTTACAAATAAGCTGGTTTTCAAAATGAATCCAGCTGAAATATTTTTTGATATTTTTAAAGCTTTTTTTTACTTGTGTAACAGTCAAATATGTAGTATTAAAATAACTATCAAATTTAAAAATTCTAGTTCTAACAAAAATGAAAATGTAAACAGATTTTAAAATGTTTCAAACCTAAGCACTTCTTACTGTTATAATTACAAATAAAACCAACTAAAACCGAATATAGGATCTCGAGCTTTTAGACTTTCAATATGTTTCGAAATAACGAAGGACTTTCTAACATTGCTAGTTGTTTATTAAAGCATTTTATGTATTTTATAAATTGTTGATAGTAGAAATGCTTTCCCCATAAAATATTTAAATTAACTCATGTCATTAAATTGTTGTTTTCATTAGACGTAACTACGAAACCTTTACATATTTCTTACGTAATATTCTAACATTAGAAATTTTTGATAAAAGCCTCAAGAACATCATTAGAAATTTTTGATAAAAGTCTAAGAACCTAACATTAGAAATTTTTGATAAAAGCCTCAAGCTTTTGGAAGTTGAGTAATTGGCAATTAAGTTAAAATGATAAATATCAATACAAAATTTCCGTTCCTCCATGTTTTTAAATATTAAGTTTATAAAAAAGGCAAAATATATGGGGAAGTTCAGGTAATTTTAAGCTTTAAATCCTGTTTTTTGGGCATTTCAAATTCAAAAACTCTTATTTGAAATAACCGTTGCAACCGAGCCGTTGTTTACAGATCTTTCTGAACAAAAGTAATCCTTAATTAAATTCTCATTTTTGCGTTCAGCCAACTTGACACATTGATACAACCTTGACATGTTAGTTCAATCAAAAACCACCTGCCTTCAGGGCTTCCAAACATTGGATTTTGATTTTTTTTTTTGCTTTTTTTTCAAAAAAACACTTCTGTGCTTCTAACACTTATATTTTCTGGTAAATTTGTAAATGAAACAATCTATTTGTTGATTTAAAGGTTTTTGTAACATTTTGTTGCCTTTATTCTACAAATAAGAAAAACATACAAATCAATTTTTAGTTATTTCATAAACAGTTTTTGTAATGCAGTTTATTGGTGGCGCAAGTATTAGTGCTGCTTCAAATTTCAAGTAATTTAATCCTTCAATTTCATTATAGCAATAAAACTAAATTTTATGAGTTGCTATAAAAGTTTTCATAGTGTACTATAAATTCAATGTTATTTTTCTTTATTGCAGAGAAGCTTTCAAAATAAAAGTTTTGGATGCTTAGGACGATCAATTTATTTAAATAGCAAAAGGTCCTTAGAATAAATTAAAATAATTTGTAATATAGCGATAAGTTATATTTAGAAATCTCTTTTTTTTTAGCTTAAAGCCTTGATATTTCTGTAGTTTTTGTTACATAAAATCATCAATCATCAACATTAATATTTGCGTGATGCGAAGTAAACTATTTATTCCTCTGTTCACCTATATTATGAAATAGAAACTTTTATGCTTAAAAACTTAACTACGTATTGTGGCGTGACGAACTAAAAGTTTCGAAAGCTTAGAAAGCTCAAGAATTGTTTTATTCTATTTGTCATAATTAGGCTTAGGATTCTTATTTGAAAAAATGTTTTTTTTTGTCAAATACAAACCAAACATTTGTTGGTTAGTTATTCTTTTTAGAACAAATAAAAACGAATCAGCCCTATTTGAACTTATTTTAAGTTTTACCATTGAGCATTATATAATGCTTAACGATTTTACCACATATTTTATGGTTTATTCCAAATATTTTTAATTTTCCTTTAAGAATAACGAATTCGACTTCGAGTTTGAGAAAGCAAAAATATTTTATAAGCCAAATTTTAAATTTAGGCCAATAAACATTTTGTTTAGAATTTAAAAATGTTTTGCTTTGGCCTAAACTCCACTAAATAAATTAAGAACAAAATAAACATCAGATTAAAATAGCTCAATGGTTTACTGCACATTATTTGACGATCCGGAGTTCTTCTAGAAAAGCAAATTTTGTGATTGTTATTTGTTAACGTATGTGCCTTTATCAAACATGAAATAATCCCCGTTGTGACATTTATCAGATTAGAGCAAAATATGAAAATGTATGTGAAAGAATTCTACCCCATTTATGCACTTGAGCAACAGTTTTACAGCTATTTATATTTTAAATGAGCTCGAACGAAAATTAATGTTTAATCCGGAAAGTTCCAAGTCATTATATGTTTGAGGGAAATATTGAATGTAAAGTTGATTATTAAGTGTGAATTACTAACTGCATTATTTGACCAAAATGGTAGATTAGAAATCAATTTCGAATTACAATTAAAACACGATGGATTTGACCAAAATTAGAGAGAAATCTAAAGGTAACAAAATTAGCTTCAATTCTGGATTGGATTACGTCGATTGTGAATGAAATTTTAAGTATAATAATCAGAATTCAAAGATGAATTTTAGTAAAATATTATATGAGAAAAGTCAACATATGTTTGTGACTTTCACAAGCGATTACAGTTTTCAAATGTAATTGAATAAACTCTTGAGTAGGTACTTAAATTAGATTTGAACAACATCTTGTGATTAATATGAATTAAAAGCTAATATGTAGGTAGCAGTTTTCAGCAGAAACTTAGTTATAAATAGAATTTGAATTCCAATCATTGAATAAAAATTTCAACCAGCGCTTGAGTAAATATTGAGCGGTTTTAAAAAATTTTCCGGTGTTAAATCCATAAACATTAAGTTTGAAATTAAACAGACACAATTTTAATTGAGTTATAAACCAAACCATGATGCTATTTTGAGTGAAATTTAAAATAAAAATTAAGAAAATGTTTCTGGATTAAACTCCATTTTGCATCGGAAATTTAGATTAGAAATTGATAGGACATTCTTCTTGGTTTTGAGCAAAAATGCCAGTTTAAACTTGGTGTTCCAAACTAGATTTTAACATAATTTTAATTGCAATTAGGTAAGAATTGGGTTGCAATACGAGATTTGATCTCAAACAACCAACACAATATTTTATTTCGCAATGTTTTGAGAGGAATATAAATTTACATTGCGCAATAGATATACTGAGTGGATTTACAATTGGACAACAAAAAAATGAGAGCAAATTAGGTGGAGCAAAGAATATATATGTCTAGGCAAAACCACAATACATATTTTGAAACCAATTTGAATTGGATCAAAAAATTAGACTGGAAAAGAAAATAGTTTTAATGGATTCGAATAAAACCTTGGATACATCCAGAATAAAATTAGATTATAATTCCATTTGAATTTGAATAAAATTTGAGTGACATTTTAGTCCGAAATTAGGGAGCGCCCAGAAATCTTGCATTACAAAATCTTGCATTTTTTAAACATCATGCAAATCAAAATCTTGCCAACCCAAAATCTTGCAGTTACAAAATCTTGCAAGTACCAAATCTTGCAAGTACAAAATCTTGCAAATATAAAATCTTACAAATACAATATCTTGCATTTAAAAAATTTTGTAGTTTTAGTATCTGTAGCTGCCTTTAGTATCGAACATAATATTTATCGCGTATTTATAAAAGTTCAATATAATTAAAAAAAATAAAATAAAAAAAATTGTGCAGATAGCGATCCGGATAACTATGCGTCAAGAAATACGGCTAATATTAGAATTAGAATGGAAATCTCCATTTTTCAAAATATTTCAACAAAATATTCTGGATAAGGAAGATTTAATCTTCATTTTCCAGAATTTAAATTTTCGTTTCTGATTAATGAAGATTTAATATTAAAATTATAATGGAAATTTCCATTTTCCAGAATATCTCAACATAATATTCTGGTTAAGAATATTTAATCCTGGACATTTGATTTTTGATATCTCAAGCAAAATTCTACTGTATAATTATCATTATACTGTAGAATTTTGTCAATGCGATTTGTTATTTTGCATAACAATTTCCCGTACATTTATAGAATCGCGCGCGCAATTCTATAAATGTACGGGAAATTGTTATGCAAGATTTTGTAATGCAAGATTTTGTAATGCAAGATTTTGAAATGCAAGATTTTGTACTTGCAAGATTTTGTAATGCAAGATTTTGTAATTTAAACTGTACTTGAATATTGATTCTACTAATTGATTATTGTAGTTTCCCTTTTAGCAGACTAGTAACGTAATTTAAAATCAAAATGGATTAAAAAAAATTAAAATGTTTAGTCAGAAACTAAGTTCCAAGTTGTTTTCGAAGTTGAACAAAATCTAGTTTTAATATGTCAACTGCATTCGACAAATATTAAATTGATTTAGAGAATGAAATTTTAATGAGAGTAAATTATTTTGAATTCTAAACTAAATAAAATGAATTTGAGTGAAATTTTCAGTAGAAATTGTCTTCTTTATATTGCATTTGGAAAACACCAAATGCACTTTACGTGAACTGAGTTTAAATTCTAAACACGATTTCAACAAATTTTTTAGTTAAACTAGAAAATCATTAATTGAGCGAAAATTTGAATGTTTTTTTAATTATAATAGAAGCGTCGTTGAATAAAATCTTAGGTAGGAACTTACATTAGAAATACAATTTAAATAACAATTTGATTTAAGTAAATACATGAGCTTATAGCTAGAAACTTAAGTTTGGAATCCGGACTGCATTTAAAAATAGTTTAAGTGAAATTTAAAAATTTAGTTAAAATTATTCGAGCAACAATTTTATTTAGAGCGGTGTAAAACAAGATTTGAACAAAGTCTGGACTAAAAATTTAATTTTGATCCAATCTAGAGTTTGAGCAAAAATTTGAAAAATTTGAGTTTAAATTCCAAATTTAAGTAACACAAAATTATGATTGAAATTAAGCTAAAAATGTTGTGATATTCTGTTTACAAATTAAATAATAATTCCAACCTAGATTTGTATAAATGTGCTTGATTTGAAATTTGGAGTGCAACTTCAGCATTAGTTGTAAGTGCATTTAAGAAAAATTTGAGTTTAGATAGCCGAGTTAGAGTATAATTTAAAACTCTAGTTTGTAAGTAAGTATCGAATTATGTACTTGAATTTTAAGCAGTAATTGAATAAAATGTTGAGTAGAAATTGAATTTTAATAGTAATTTGGACTAGAGCAAAAATATAACTGTAATTTAGTTTTTAGTTCAAAAGTTGAGTTTGTATTTCGAATTGGACTAGTACGCGAAAAATTAAATATTAAGTTGCAATTATAAAATAGATTTGAGCAAAATTTTAGAGCACAATTCTGAGAAAGGTTGAGTTTGAATTCCAGAATTTTGATTCCAATTAGTTAGAAATTTTGTCATATTTTGAATACAAGTCCCAAACTCGATTGAAACAAAATTGACAAAATTGAAGGAGGAATTGAGTTATAATTTTGAGTGAAATGTAAAATACAAAATTGACGGTTCAATTTCAGCTGTCATTTTAAAATGATGCGAGAAGTGTAAGTTTGATATTCCAAACTAAATTTTAATTGCTATTAGAAAAATTGTTGCAATACTGTAACAAATGAATATGTAGATATCCATTGATGGAATATTTCATATGCTGGTGAACCAGGTAGCTTGGCAGTAGAACGTTTTTTCTATCGTATTGAAAGTTTGGCTAAAGCGAAGGGGGTCAGTCGTGATAAACTAGCTACCGATATATTAGTGTTCTGTTAAGAGGGAAACCTCTTGACTGGTACTGGGTTCTAACGGAAGAATATGGATATACGGACTGGGAGATTATTAAACATGCAATGGTACGACGCTTCCAGGATCGTCGTACTGACGGAGAGATCAGACAAATTTTAGAATTACGTAAACAACGATTTAAAGAAGGTTTTATGGATTTTTTCCAGGTGCTTCGTGAAACGTCAATGTCACTCAAGGTGCCTTTGCCAGAAATTGATCTTTTAAACCTATTATGTATTAAGAAATATGCGTAGTGGCCTACAAGCCGCAACAGCAGGACAATTTTTCCAGAAATTCTCAGATCTTGTAAATAAATGCGTCGCAATGAAGATACCTGGAATCGAATTTGGTGGGCACCTGAACTATTAATAAGTAACCGAACACAGGTTAGTGATGTTGATGGACACAGCGAACGCGTGCCCTCGGTTACATTTAACGAGGTAGATCTTGATGAGGCAAAACCGGACTCTTTTAGCTCGATTTGTGCAGTACAAACGGATTCACACCATCGTATGCCCATTAAAACAACTATTCCTCGGAACTCTGCGGTGGGCTAATCCAATCAGCGACACCCATATTGTTTGGGATGTGGAGTTGCTAATGCATTGAAACCCAACTGCCCAAATTGCAACAGCTCAGTTCCGGGAAACTCTCGAATGGAAGCCAGCGGTTCTGGGGGTCTGAGCTCCAAACAACGGTATACCGAACCCCCCAAAACATCCATAACAACAGTGGCAACGAACACGGCTCCAAAATTTTATTCCCGCCAATAGTTTTAAAATCAAATCCATATTTAACATCAAAAAAATTGTTCGATTCGCCAACAAAGGTCACACCAACTAGTAATTCTCGTTTGCAAAGGTCCATCAAATATTTTAACTTCCGAAGAAACCACAAAAAAAACTTGTTGCCGAAAGTATTAATTCAGCTCCAATTGATAATCGTCCCTACGCAAATATTTTGATTAATGGTATTCCGCACAAAAGACTCTTAGGCAGCGGGGCAAATATGTATAAGTGTGTTGGGTGTCGAGTCAGAAAAATTTCTAGAGCAACCCGGAGTACAATTTTTTCATCTGACGTCCACATTATCTACGGCTAGTGGGGAGAAACAACGCATCTTAGGTTACATTCCTGTTCAAGTTGCATTTGAAGGTAAAATAAGGAGAATGACCTTATACATCGCTCCAGGATTGACACAAAAATTATATTTAGGAATCGATTTTGGAACCTTTTTGGGTTGGCTCCAAAAATGGTGAATGCAATGGAAACGACGATTAACGATACTTTACCGGATAAACAACACCAACTTCTACCTAAACAACGACGGCTGCTTAACGAGATTATTGCACAATTTCCTTCATGCGAACGGTTAGATCTTGGTAGGACATATCTTATGCAACATAAAATTGATGTTGGTAACGCAGGCAGTTCCAATTAAACAAAGGCACTATCCCATCTCTCCAGCAATTCAGGAAGTTCTGTATAAAGAGATGGACAGGATGATATCGTTAGGAGTGGTCGAGGAAAGTGAAAGCGCCTGGTCATCTCCAGTAACAACCGTTAGGAAGGCAAATGGAAACGTACGGCTGTATCTCGACGGTCGGAGGGTCAATTCGGTCTCTGTGAATGACGCTTTTCCCTTGCCGTTGATTGACGGCCTTTTAAGTCGGTTGGATAAAACGAGATATATAAGCACCATCGACTTGAAAGATGCCTTTTGGCAAATTCCGTTAGAATCCGGTTCAAGGGATAAGACGGCTTTTACGGTACCGGGCAGACCCTTATACCACTTCACCGTGATGCCATTCGGGTTGTGCAATGCACGCCAAACTTTGTGTAAGCTGATGAATAAGGTCATCCCTCATCATTTGCATGATCAGGTTTTTGTATATCTCGATGACCTGCTAGTGGTTTCTCCTCAAAATAGCTAATCTAACTATCAATGTAGAAAAAGCAAATTTATGCTGCGAGAGTCAAAATACTTAGGTTATGTGATTGATGAGGGATGTCTTAGAGTGGATCCTGATAAACTGCGAGCTATAGCTGAATGCCCAGTCACAAAGACAACCAAACAAATTCGACGTTTTTTGGGGTTGACTGGGAGGTTGCGCCGATTCATCTCAAATTATTCCAGCCTTACAGCGCCGATTACCGATCTTCTTAAGAAGGGAACCAAAAACATTTGGAATGACGTGGCTCAGGAAGCGTTTGTGAAACTTAAGTCTGCTCTTATTACAGCACCCGTATTAGCAAATCCAGATTTTTCTAAAAGATTCTATATTCAATGTGATGCAAGTACCACAGGAGTAGGCGGCGTTTGGTTTCAGAAGTCTGAAGATGATGGAGAACACCCGATTGCTTTCGTATCACAAAAGCTTAATAAAGCCCAGCGCAATTACTCTATTACAGAGTAGGAGTGCCTTGCCGCAGTCATGAGTATGAAGAAGTTTCGGCCGTACATCGAGGGCTATGCATTCACATTGCTTACGGACCACTCTAGCCTACAATGGCTCATGAACCAAAAGGGTCTTTCTGGGAGACTCGCTCGCTGAAGCCTTAAGTTACAGGCATTTGATTTTATCATTGAGTATAGGAAAGGAATCCACAAGGTCGTTCCCGATAGTCTATCAAGGTGCCTGGAAACTATCAATGTAACTTCAACGCAAAGCCCGCTTCATATTAATTTAAATTCGCATGCCTTCGAAACAGATGAATATCTAAACCGTATCAAAGCGCTAAAAGAACATCCCAATAAGTATTCTAATTTTAAACGGTAAAATACATACAAACGGTAAATACATATGATGGATCGAATGTCGATTTTTCCAATAATAATTTATCATGGAAACTTGTTGTACCAACCTCTTTAACTGCTGATTTGATCAAAAATGCGCATAACCCACCACCAAAACTTTGAACCTCCTTCAAAGATATTTTCACTGGATGGGTATGGCTAATCAAGTAAAACGGTATATCAGCGATTGTGACATTTGTAAAGCGACAAAAGCAGTTAACTATTCAACGAGACCGGAAATAGGAGATTTTGTGGAGGTTTTCCAACCCTTTCAGTTCTTGTATATGGATTTTTTAGGGCCTTATCCACGTACAAGAAATGGATTTACGCATATTTTTATTGTGCTGGATAAATATTCGAGATTCCCAATAATTGAAGCAGTACGTAGTGCTACAGCTGTTAAGGTTGTTCAAAGCTTATCCCGGATATTCCATACATTCGGACTAGCAGAAATTATTTTGTCTGATAATGGAAGGCAATTCGAATCGATTGTCTTAGATGCGTTCCCAAAGCATCATGGCGTTACCCATCGCTTTACTGCAAAATATAGCCCACAAGCTAATACGTCAGAACGAGTCAACAGGTCACTATTATCAGCGATAAGGGCCTATGTAAGTGATGATCATTGATGTTGGGATGAACATTTGGACGAAATAAGCGGAGCATTGCAAAATGCAATTCACTCGTCCACAGAATTTCCGCCACATTATTTAGTTTATGGTCGGCACAAAATTACCCATGGTTCCTCATACAATTTATTACGCAAGATACAATGTTTTGGAGACCCAGAAGCTTGGATCTCTTTTTCAAATCAATTAACGATAGCACAACATATGGTACTCGAACATTTAAAATCTGCTAATGACAAAAATTCCAATAGGTATAACTTGAGAGCACGACCTCATCAATTTGAACCCGGCCAAAAGATCTTTATACGTAATTTCACGTTAAGCGATGCAACTAAACAATATTCAGCTAAATTAGCACCTAAATTTATAAAAGGCGTAATAACGATACGAGATCGCCTCGGAGAGTGGGAAAATATTAGGTATATACCATGCCAAAGATATACGCTAATAGGTGCGTACCAAACTTATTTTTGGATTGTCGTTATAAAATGTATTTTTATGATTGGTGTTGGCAAAAATTAAATCCCTTGTTGGAATTTAGTGAATCAATTTATTTAAATTTTTTTTGGGTTAAAACAAATATGGAATTCTTTTGCTAAACTATTATAAACTTAAGTTAATAAAACCAGGTGAAATAAAATCCTCTTAAGATCATATTTTTTACCACATAATTTGCAATTTTAGTTACATATTTTAGAAACATATTTTTGATTTTTTAGAACCTAAAAATCCTAAGCCTAGTCATAATATAGCAACGCTTGAATAAAAGTCTGAGAAACTTTTGTAATAGACGCAATTCTGAAGACAAATCATTAAATATTGCAAATAACTAGAAAGCTCATTAAATTCTGTACTTTTTCCATATTTAAAGTATGATTTAAATTTACTGATTTTTGAACTGCAATAAAAGGTCAAAAATGTTTTCGAAGATGAAAGGCTACCTATTAGCCTTCATTAGCACATTTTAAATAAGAGCTTTCAACACTCTAAAAGCATTTGTGATTCTTCGATTTAAAATTGTATTAAATCCAGCAAATAGTAATGATTTGCTTATAATGACAACAACTAAATGAGTAGTTTTCAGGCTTAAAGCTCATACCTGTTTATATCGAATTATCTTTAAAATTTTCAAAATACATTTTCAAATATTTACAGCACACCGCTGAATTAAATGTTTAATGTTTATTTTAAAAACCATAAATAGTTTCTAAAATTTGATAAGCTTTCAAATCCAATCTTCCAATTAGTTTCCGAAAGAAATATCAAGTTAACATTTTAAAATATTGAACTGTAAAGCTCCGAAAAACATAAAATCTACCGTTGAGTGCTTGCTGAATTACACCTTTGTGCTGCAAATAACTATCCAGGGTATTAAAATTTCCCTCACTATATACAATAAAAATTTTATATGTTGGGAATACTAAGTCATGATATTGTGTAGTCATATTGTCATATAGGTTTTTGTTGTTATAAAGCTTATTTTTATATAAATTAATAAACTACAACGATATATACAAAAAAAAATTCATAAACTTAATAATACTTAATTTTATATTTTTGTAGTTTAGATAAGAATTTAATACAGAGCTTTTTCTATTTTCTTTATATATACTTTGTGTTCATCTTGATGATAAATTACACTAACTCTACTAACTCTTCCTCCACTTGAATTTTTTATAGTTTATCTACGAGTATATATACTCTATATGTACATTAATATCTGTAACCCACCCATTGAATGAAAATTAATTTTATATCTGCCACTTTACTAAACTGGCTTATCTTGGTATAGCTAACTTGTTTGTGTAAATACTATGCGCGTGAAACCGACAAAAAAAATATTTAATAACTCAATTAAAACAAAAAATTGTAAATTTCCATTTTTCTGCATTAATATCGTGTTCACACAGTAGGAGTCTCTTTCTAATTAGTTTTAATTTTGTTATATAAATAGTCAATTATTAAGATATTCCACAGCATAGTCTACGGACTATATACACTATACGTACAAGAAACGAAAATGAATCCACTCACAGTACGAATTATTTACCACGGTACAAAAAAAAATTATTTCTAATTAACAAAAGTTTTTTTTTTTAGTGTTAGAGGTGTTCGGAATATTTTATTATGAAAAATGGGATTTTTTTTTGTTTGTTTGTTTGTTTGATTCAACTGGGCTATGTTTACAAGAAATAATGGGCTTTGAAAAATTTCGCAGCATGTTTGAATTAATTAATTTGTTTACTTTACTTTGCATTGTTTATTTTATATTAGCTACTTTAAACGAGTTGTTATTGGGTACTCCATTTACCTAACTATATAGCTATATAACTAGCTTGGTTTATGTAATAATATGCAGAGACAGGCATAACCTTTTTATTGTGTGTGGCTTTTTTTATCTTGTTTGCTTTGGTGTGTATTCTAAATTATGACCGATCAAAGCAACAAGTTGGGAAAGATATAAAATGAAAAATGGGATATATTTATGCGATAACACAGTAGGTTAAAGTCTTTAAGGTATATTACGTTTAGTAGACTTTCGAGATTTTTTTTTTTTTTTGTATCGTTTAGCTTTAAATTTTTTAAACTATACATCACCGACAATGTCTTCTTTATCGTACAATCTTTCTATTAAATAATCAAATTTTAAAACAGTGACTGGTTAACATAAAATTAGGTTGTAACTATATGAACGGTTTTTAAATAGTATCGCTGGTTAATTTCGTGGTAAAAAAATCGCGTCTAAGCAATATTTTTTAGAAAACCGTAAGCTCTTGTGAAATGTTAAACTCAACATTATTTAACAAGGATTAAAATTAAAGCTCAGTGAATCCTTGAATTGTTTGATTTGTGCAACATCTAAATACTATGGGGAACTTTATCAAAAGTTTAGTTTTATTTAGTCATATGAGAGGTAAATTTATTTAAATATAAAAATTCAAGTTTAAAATACCACTAACAGCTTTTGTCAGTTTTTATTTGTCATCAAAAACAAAAACTACTTTACGAAATGTTGTTATTATAAATAGTTATTTTTGTGAAAAAAGTTTTGAAGTTTCCATAATTAGATTTCATAAATAACAATTTTAATTAAAACTTTTAGGAGAAAACGTTGGTTTGATTCAGCAGAATAAAGTGGCAGCTTTCATTTAAGGCCTCTTTATTTATGTTTTAAAATAAAAATCTTCACATCAAAAGCTTCAAGATTTTCCTTAATTCTAAATTTACGACTTTTAAACAGTTAAATATATTCATATAAAATGGAAACCGAAATTTCAATAATAAATGAGCTTTATACACCTAAATAAAAGAGTTTTAAGTATCTTCATTAAAATTAGAAAGCTTCAAATATTTATAAATATTTTGTATTTTTAGAAAAAGTTTGTGGTGAACAATAATCTTGGTAAAATAATTCCAAGGTAGTACAATATTATGTATTTATGATTGCTCAAGCTAAAACGTTCATTCAGTTAGATTTCAAACAAAAATAACTTAGTAATTCCTTGTAGACATAGCTGGATTAATGTGATCCAGTCAATATTGCTGCAAACCAAAAACAGAAAGATGGTACAAATGTTGAATTCTTGTGAGGTTACAAGCCGGATTGATATAGATAAACTGTATTTACAAATTTAGCATTCAGAGTCCAATACAGTTGTCCATTTTTAAGAAGGCAACTAGAGGCATTACATAGTAATGGACCAGGAAACACGTAAATCTGCAGTTGAGTGTAGTTGAATCAAAACTGATTCTTTTCCATTTTTGTAAATTTTTGGGCAAACGAAAAAAACGTTTTATGAATTGTTTGATTAATAAGATTTTGTACAGAAAATATTGAAAAATTGTACTATTTTATTGGAAAACTTCTTTTAATTTTGGAAATGTTTCATTTTATAGCAACTACATGAAAATGTATGATTTTGATACACCATCTAGCGGAAATGTTAAGTTTTGTTACAATTTTGTCGATTTCAGAAGAATAAGAATTCGAGGCTCAATTTCTATTTTCTATGTCTTTCAGTTTCGCTGAAGTAATGTCCCTACCATTGCTAAGCTGTTCAGAAAGATGTTCTGGGAAACTCAAACCTTTTTTTAAACTGAACATCCTTTGGATTAATCCGATTTGTAAGCGTCTTCGCCTCGAACGGATATTCCGCGTTGCAACTTGTTCATTATTAAACGCCTCGAATAATTAAATTAAAAATGCCAGTTGCTGGTGGTTTTGCAATACGATCATGACTGAGATTTCCAGTAAAATATTGGATAATCTTGACTGCTCATTGATATTACCGTGATATGTTCTAATTATATTTTCTCGTATTCGTTTGCAATGATGGTGCTTTTGTGAGTTTTTTGAAGAACGCAAATACTCGGTATGTTTGAATGCCCCGGCACAGGCAATATAATTTGTACTTGTTTAGTGTGTTCGGGACCATTATTTTTCAGCCAGGATGAGCACAAGGCTATCATAGCACTATTTTTATTTTGCGCCGCATCCATCGCAAATAAGTTTTACGGTAGTCAAGTTTTCCGAAAGGTTTGTGTTGCTGAGCCGATTGAATACAGCAGATGAAATCTCGTTGCATCCTTTTGGTCGCCGCTGTTCAGTCCATAAATACATGAATATGTTTTATTTCTTTAAACAAGATTTAGAAGACCCTTGCACAATAGTAAAATTGAATAAGTTTAGCTGTCGGCTAAAATATACTTTTGGTAGTGGCATATTTTTTTGACAATCAAACGAGAAGGTTATTTTGGTTGCCAATGTATAAAATGCTTTTGCCTTTAATGTAGGCACTCGTTTTTCTTGCATTATTGAATTGGTTTTATCTTGGGGATCTGGAGTTCTGGACTGAATTTTATTTTTTCAGCATACATCAGGCATTTCAACATTATCTATTGAGGGCGTTTTAAAACTAATATTAAAATTAGTACGAAGGGTATTTTGGAAAAAACACTTTTTAACGGGTGTATGGACGTGATTATCGTTCAACAGTTTCCACATTGGATTAATGGATAAATCTCCTGGAAGGTATTGTCTGGCTGAAAATTTTAGATCGACAATAATGCACATCCATGCCTTTGAGATAACATCTGGAGTGCGGCAAGGAAACCCAATAGATCAAACTCTTTTCAACCTATCATTGGAGTATGTCATTCGTCAGCTCAATATGGCGCAGCGTAGCTGCCTGTATTATAAATCAACCCAGCTAGTAGCATACGCTGATGATATCTGCATTCTGAGTCGCAACATCATATCTCTAAAAGAAGTCCTCCTCCAATTGGAATTAACAGCGCAACAAATAGGCCTTCAGATCAATGAAGCGAATACCAAATACATGGTGACCGCGAGAAGGCAGACTCGTGGGGACTTCATTTTAGGAGATACTCAATATGAAAAGGTGAATGAGTTTAAATACCTATAGGATCACTGAGCAAAACTCCGTTTCTGTAGACATTTCATCGAGGATCGCAGCAGGCTACCGAGCATTTTACGCCAATATCAAAATTTTCAAGTCTCCTCATATATCGCGCAAAATAAAATTGGACATCTACAAGGCGCTGATAAGACCAGTTGTCACCTTTGGTTGCGAGTCTTGGACATTAACAGCGCAAAACATCCAGAAAATCGCTGTAACTGAGCGTAAGATGATAAGAAGAATTCTCGGTCCCATTAAAGAAAGAGCCACGTACAGAATGCGAATGAATCACGAGATCAGAAATGATCTCGATAAAGTCGACATCATAGGATTCATAAAATCGTCAAGGCTGAGATGGCTTGGGCACGTACTACGTTCACAAAATCGGACCACTAAACAGGCCTTGGAGTCGGCACCAGCGAAAGTAGGACCTCGTGGGAGACCACCTATCCGATGGATGGACGACGTTGAGAGGGACCTGTACACACACGGTCACCGTGTGTGGCGTTCTCTTGTGGCGGATCGAAATATTTGGAGGAGCATCGTTGAGGCGGCCAAATCCCTTCATGGGATGTAGCGCCAGCGGAAGAAGAAGAAGAAGTTGGATGTCTCAGATTTATAAAGAAAAATACGAAACAAATTGTTTAATCACAAAATTATGACACGTCCTTAATATTTTGAGAATGTATTTTGCTTTTCCTACAATTTTTGAACTTGAAATTTCCCCAGGTGGCAATTTTTCGTACGATTTTTCAAAATGTCTTCTGCCATCTATGTAATATATATTGACTTAATGCACACGATTTGTAGTAAGCTTTTCTTTTTAATTTGACCAGAATGCTGTTGTTATGAACTTTTTTTTAGATTTTGGTTTAAATAAATCAATTATCACAAGAAAATGAAAACGATTTACTTAAACGATGTTCATATATGTTGAAATTCAAACATTTATGAAGATATTTCAGAAATCATAATTAAGAATTTGTAACGTTTTCATTTACAAATTTGTCTTTGGAAAAACAGTGATTTGCCATATATTTTATGCGTTTTACTATGGAAATTTTGGTTTTTTCCTCGTTTCTAATTCCTTTATAAAAGCTTCGTTTTTTAGATTATGGCTTGTATAATCAAGGTTGCTTTGGTGCTATGCCTGAACCCATTGGAGCCTCATCCCAAATTACGCAATCAACAGATACTAAAAAGTCACGTTTTTTACGAGTAAGTTGTGGAAATTTCACGGCATCCATATTGAGAGGCAATGAAAACGCAGAGTGACATGTCATTCCTTTGGATAAAAGAGTTGCTGCTATTCCTGTCCATGCAACACATAATACATTTTTATTTTCTGCATCGATTGTTTTGAATTAACGCTAGGTATAAAAATGCTTTTCCGCTTCCATCAGGTCCATCTAAATAAAAACACTTTCGAGAAATTCGATTATGTAAGGATGAAAATATCATTGACGCTGCGACATTCTGATCATTGTTGAGTAATTACCCACACGTTAGGTTCAGTTGTTGTTATAATAGGAGCAAAATTTATGTTTTGATTTAAGATTTCTGTTGCATTAGAAAGTGGTAAAAGTAAGAATAAATCAAATCCTGATTGCTCACACTGCTCTTTTAATTGAAATACGTAATGAGCCAAAGCTTCATTTTCAGTCATACAAAGTCTTTCAGAAGATTGTTCTTAAAATCATTAAAAAGTTGAATAGGATCTGATGGATTGCAAAAACACAGTATAGTAACGAATAATGATCGCAACGATTTTGGCAACATATGAGTGTTAGCTTCTGATAAGTAATTATGCTACTCAACGCTATCATTAATTAGGCCTCGTACCTTAGCTGCTTCCTTAAACGTTGGGAATACACAATTATTAAAAGTTTTTAAAGACCCGAAAGATGTAGCCTCAGAGACCTTCAGTTTAAGAAGTAGTAGCCGTAAATGATACAACTCAACATTTTTTGGAGAAACTGAAATGATTCTACCGATAGCTTTTTCCCCAAAGTGTGAATTTGGAGAGCGTTTTTGCCATTTATTATGAGCGAAAAGGTCTACAGAATTTAATTCAAAAAATGCGGTTAAAGTTGTGACAGTGAAATAGACTAGTGAATAGACAATGTGCGTGGGGTAATCTACGTTTTTGATGTTCAATTGTATAAACGTACGAAACAACAGGTCCAAATATCTACTTTTTAACAATATCATCTAAAAATACTTTTAGCTTTAATTTAAAAGCTCGTGTAACTATATCCGGGCGATCTGGAGGATTTTTAAACGTTTTAAGTTCTTCTTTAATTTCTGTCAACGATGGATTACACGTGAATGTAATAAATAAATCAGGATGACCAAATTTGCGAACCATATTATCTTGATGTAATTTTGCCATAAACCGTGGCCCGCCAGTAAATGAAGAGGGCAGTATATGTATACAAATTACCTACACTAACATTTCTATTTTGAGCTAAATTTTGACCTTGATAAGATTCCACACGAAGAGATCGCTGATTGGTTCGTATAAAATTTAATCTATTAGCTTCAACTCTAGCGTAGCAATAAACTAAGTATTGCTGTAATAGTTTCCCACCATAATGCAAATGATTAAAAACGTTGAAACGGACTACAATTTTATGGGAATAAAATTGTAGTTCCGTAATTTTGTTTCGAATTGTAGTGGCATTTTCCGAAGAATGATTCATACTAGTTGTCCAGTCATATTGTCCATTAGGAAATAAAAAGTGGAAATATCATTGGATCAAGGTGTTTGGTTCTAGAGTCAGCTGGATGTACAGCAAAGTCGAGTGTAGCTGGTATATTACCATCGCGACTTGAAACAAAAATCAATGTAACATCATCAGAATTCGTCGGAGAATTGTAAACACGTTGATCATCGTGTAAATTTCGAGTAAAAATTAGTGATACGTTATTTATAGGACAACCATTTAGTGTAGCATCCTCAACTTCATTTTGATAAACATCTCTAAGTTTCTTGTAAGACATAGCATAAGGAGAATTTTGAAGAACGGTAGAAATGATTGACATTATTTCACGATTGCAAGATGCATTAGCTGGATTATTCATATGAATATTAACAGCAGTATCCAAGTCATAGATAAATAACTCTGCGTAAGCAATTTCTCTACAGCGATCGTAGTAGTCTGCTGAATTTAAGGAGAGGTCAATAAGAATATGTTCAACTGATCGATGATACACTTCACCTGATATTTTAAAATAATAAACGGTTCCTGGAATGTCATGTATTTTAGCACCCATAGAAGAAAATGCATTGGCATTATTGTATTGACGAATAAATTGTCGAAAATTGTTACTTTTATTATCAGTTCTAACAAATAAATTTTTTAATTCAACGGGAAAAATTTCGTCTCCTGTTGGTAAGTGTGATAATTTTGCATTATGACAACAATTGCTTTTAGATTCCATGCTAAAAAAAAGAGCATCGCAGTGACTACATTGGACAGACAATGGTTCTAAGCAAAGGGTTTCTGGTACAGTAAAATTATCACTACCACAAACAGCGCACCTAAATAGTGATTGCCGTCTGAGATTACTTTGAACAACTGCATTTCTGTTATCCATTCGACGCTGATATAGTATTTCGCGATTATTTTTGCGACGAATGTTAACAACACTCAAATAGATTTTTATTCTTTACATAAGAATAACTGTGATATATTTATAGAGAATTGTTGTTCTGTCATGCAACGACATATAAAACGATTTTCATACTGAATGATTTATCTAAATTTCAACGTCCGATATTGTTCATTAACCATCTAAAATCGGGCGTGAGATGTCTGATTTGTTCATGTACCATGTTCATAAACCGTCTAAAATCGTCTAATGTTGAAATTGTTCATGAACCATTATGAACATGGTTCATGAACCATCTAAAATCGGCTGTGGGATGTCTGATTTACCATCTAAAATCGGACGTGGGACGTCCAATGTGTTTATGAACAATGTTCATGTACCATCTAAAATGGGGGCGTGAATGTCCGATGTTGAAATTGTTCATGGAACATGTTCATGAACCATTTTTTTTTATTTACCTTGACATTAGACCTTTTGACCTCTGGCCTTTGACCTTTTTGGTGACCTTGACCTTTGGCCTTAACTTTAACCTTTGACCTTTGATAACGTGAACGACCATGACGATGACGTCACCAATCACAACCCCAAATTCGCGTAGAACCGGCATAAATACACAACTATTAAGCTTTGCAAATGTTTTGTTTTCAATCAAAAAAGTGCCACTCACTGAATTATTTGAATTGTATCCATTAGTTCATTAAAACAAACGAATTTTAAAATCTATCAAAATTAATGCTTTGAAATGTGCTATTCGCAACTCTTGATTACTTTTGTTTGTCTATTACTATCAAAACCGCTAAAGGATTTATAAAACACAAAAAATTTACAAGAAATTAAAAATGTCAAATTTTTTCAAGTTTTAAGAAGATCTACATATATAGGTGTGATTCCTGCTAATCTAAGGTGAAATAAATAATTAACTTAAATACACTTAAAAAGTTGCCTAACTTTGAATTAATATTTAAACCTCAACGAAAGAGACCTTTTTTTTGTAATACTGCCTATCCTCGTTTGGAGAGGTTTTTGTCTGCACCCGCTGAAATTAGTCCACCAAAACAACACTCACTGGATTCTGTATTGGACAATTAAACTAAATCTACAAGTAAATACGTTATTGTTTCTTTTTATCTGTATATATTGTATAAATATCTGCTTTGGAATTCTGTCTATTCCGTGTTGGTCCGGGAGTATTCAAACTCAATGTTTAATCTGTAATTTTTCTTTATGTTGTTGCTTGCAACCACTTTGTGGTTTCAGACAAAATCGCAATCACACACGGCGAGTAAAATCAACAAAATGTTTAGCTATAGCACATAATTTATCCATTCAAGCAAACCTTACCACAGTAACTATCGATAATGTTTCTAAATCTGGCTTCATGGAGCTGTTAAATGGCAGTGCGTTGGGTTAATGATCATTAAAATTTATGCAAACTAAAACTTAAATATTTATCCTATTACCGCTAATGTAAAAACGGCTAATAGATTCCACCAATTGGTAACGGGCTGTTTGCTACAACAGCCGCATTATTTGGGGTACGATTTTATGAAACTGCTTAACTTAGAACTCTTCATTATTTCCGAGCATAAGAAGATTTTTCTTAACCCAAATTTCATAAACTCTACAGTAACCGACTAAGTCTGCTCTTAATCTTGAAAATGTTCCTAAGGATATATCCAAACATCACATTTTAACAGATTTACAACAGTTAAAGCTTCAAACAGTAAACAATACCTTACTCAGCTAAACATCACACGTTAAACTAAGACTCCCGCTGTTAAACCGGGTAAGCTAAGATTAGGTGCAAAAAGTGACGTTTGCCAATTCTAGTTATAGCATCTAAAAGTTATGTCGTTTGGACTTTGCAATGCAGATTTCTCTACTTGTGAGGAATATCTCTCCCCTTTATCTGATTTAGCTTTTAGATTAACAAGTACGGGTCCAACCACTAATATTGAGAAGAGCTGATTTCTACTTCGAGAGATTCGAAGTTATGTTGCTGGTGAGGATGGTCTATGTGTAAATCCAGAAAAGATGGGCGGCAGAGTTACCTACACCTAGAACTTTGCGACAAGTTTGTCGAATTTTGTTTTGCATAACGGGATGGTATAGGCGTTTTTATTGTGGAATTTAGTGGTCTATGGTTTTGTTTGTTATTAATAAAAATTTAGTTCACGTTTTGGAACATTTCTGGCGTTGAGAAAGGGCTAGCAAAAAAACAAATTACCAAAAAACGACCAAACAATCGAGTTTAACGCCCTTGACTAAAGAAATATAAAATACTTTGAATTATATCATACCATTGAGAATTCCAATTTAAAATAAACAGCGATATTTTAAGCAAGAGGTTTTAGACCGTGATTTAACCGAAAGCACCAATAAAGCTTACACGATATTTTTTTTAATCAAATTGCATCAATTAATTTTAGGAGTTTAGTTTCGCAGTCCTACTCGTACAATAATAATAACTGATCATTTGTATAAAAATCTTAAAAATTAAAATCAATGAGCTTTCTTACTGATTGGCAAATTCCTCCCTCTAATTATATAAAAGCTTTAAGCACTTATAAGGGTAATTACTCATTATAATTTAAAAATTATGTCGAATGAATTACGGCAGTTAACTTATCGATAACTCTTGGAAATCCAAAAATTTATATAAATAATTTTTATTGTAACTGAATAACCTCAGATTAAATATACGTCAGTAATAAAAGGTTACCTAAAATTAATTAGTAAACTTGAATTATTTAAAGAATCAAACAAATTAAAGCCTTTTGCTTCATATAAAAAATATTGTATAAACTTTATTAAGAGTAGAATATTTTTGCCGGTTCTATGCCAATTTTTGAGCGGGAGCTAAATGACGGCATTATCAGAGTCGTTTACGTCATCAACGGTCAAAAGGTCAAAGGTCAAAAGGTTTAGGTCAAAGGTGTAGGTCAAAGGAAAAAATAAAAATCTGAAGGTCAAAATGTCAAAGGTCAAAGGTTAAAGGTTAAAAAAGCTATAGGTCAAAAGGACTAAGGCCAAAGGTTTAAAAAAGGTCATCCATGAACAATCTAAAATCGGATATCCACGCCCCCACACCCGATTTTAGATGGTTCATGAACATGGTTCATGAACAATTTCAACAGCGGATATCCGATTTTAGATGGTTCATGAATATGATGCATGAACAATTTCAACATCGGACATGCGATTTTAGATGGTTTATGAACAAATCAGACATTCCACGACCGATTTTAGATGGTTTTCATACTGAATAAGTCGTTTAAAACCCTAACGTTTTAACTTTTTAGCTTTTTAAAGTTTTCGCTTTTTAACTCTTCAACTTTTTAACTTTTTAACTATTTAACATTTTAATTTTTAGCGTGTTAGGCGAATTAAATATAAATAAGATATTTCAGAGTTTTTCAATTTAGTTAAAAGAGATGGATAAAACCAAATAAATTTGAATAAATGTCTTAGAAAAAAGCACTTAATTCATTTGATAAATTTTTTAAAAATTACTGAGTTGCATCACTTATCCATAAGAACTTTTCATATTTTATAAAATTTTAACAACACTAAACTAGAATTTTATTCTTCACATAAGAATAACTGTAATATATTTTATACAGAATTGTTCTTCTATCATGCAACTACATATAAAACGACTTTCTGAATGATTTTCTAAAATCCAACGTCCGATATTGTTCATTAACCATCTAAAATCGGACGTGGGGTGTCTGGTTTAGTCATGAACCATCTAAAATCGGACGTGCGGTGTCTGATTTGTTCATGAACCATGTTTATAAATCATCCAAAATCGCATATCCGGTGTTGAAATTGTTCATGGATCATGTTCGTGAACCATCTAAAATCGGACGACCGATGTTGAAATTATTCATGAACCATTATGAACATGGTGCATCAACCATCTAAAATCGGACGTGCGAGGTCCAATGTGTTTATGGACAATGTTCATGAACCATCTAAAATCGGATGTGGGGGCGTGGATGTCTGATGTTGAAATTGTTCATGGAACATGTTCATGAACCATTGTGTTGTTACCTTGACCTTTGACCTTTTGATCTCTGAGCTTTGTCCTTTTTATGGTGACGTTGGCTTTAATCTTTGATCGTAACCTTTGACCTTGACCTTTAATCGTTGACCTTTGACCTTTGATGACGTGAACGACCATGACGATGACGTCACCACTACCAATCCCAAATTGGTGTATAACCGGTATAAATACACTATTATTAAGCTTCTGCTGTGTTTGTACAATATTTTATTTTCCATCATAAATGTGTTACTCACTGAATTATTTGAATTGTATTCATTAGTTCATTAAAATAACCGAATTTATTTATTTACCAAAAAAACTGGTTACAATTTGAAATATTACTTAATTACAGTACAAGTAAAAATACAAAAATTAAACAGTTTACCAAAAATAACAAAGAAAATCAGACGTCAAAACCTTAAACAAGACAGTATCAACATCTAATTGCCAGGAAAATATACATATTTCCAGCCAAAGGACAATAGCTCGATGTCGAATCTGACGTTACCGGTTTCATTACCTCAGATAAAAATCATTGTAGAATCCCATTTCCAACGCATATGTCGAATTGCATCACAATCGGTTAAGAAATAATCAAGTTCCATCCTAACTGGCGATATTCCACAACTTTATCAAAAATTCATTTTAGAATCCCATTTCCATCGCACATTTCAAACTTCACTAATATCGGTTCACACTTTTTTCGAAAACATTAATTTTCGATTAGTCTATCTATGCCCTAAAGTTAAGAATTTAGTATTCATTTCATTTACTTATGGTCGCTGTAGTTTTTTATGAAATATTGCGATTTATTGCATCAAATTTTTAGTTGATCATGTACTAACAAAAAATATTTACCGTAATATAACGTTTTTAAGTGAAAATATAACGGCATTTTCACAACAGTTCTGTCGCACTGTTTAGAGGGTTACAACATGTAGATATTTTTTGTGATATCTAAGTTTTGAATGTTTTTCAATGTGACAAGTGTTAGTTTATTAATACAAATAATCAGATTTTCAAAATAAAAATTGTGGAGAAAATGCAGATAGTAGCAGTTCTTATAGTGATATGGTACAATTTAAACGGAAATTTAATGAAGTAAGTTATATTTCATTTTATGCAAATACCTTTACAAGAAATCGATTCAATCTAATTTTTTGGATGCTTCACATTAGATAAACACCAACCAATGACAAAACTTTGAGAATGCGCTTACAGAAAATTAGTCTTTATATAGAATATCTAGATGACAAATTTGCCACTTATTTTAAACCAAATCAGCACGTCATTGTCGACGAATCTTTTGTAAAGTTAAGAGCAAAATAAGTTTTATTACTTATAATCCGAACAATCCCACTAAATAGGCCATCAGGAAATGTACTTGCTGATGCCCATACTGGATATATTTTTAGTATCCTTCCTTATTATGGAAGTCTAATTTCAGTTAAATTAACTAACTCAAATTTATCTGTAGCTACCAGAGTACCTCTAACATTATAAAAAAGTTGATGTGTAAGATCCCCACTGGGTAAGGTTTTCATATGTATACAGACAGATATTACACAAGCAGAAAAGTTGTTAAAGAAGAAATGTTATCTAACCGGCACAATAAAATGTAATACGGAAAGGTATACCTGCAGCAATAAAAAATAAAAAATTTACCACATCTAGAAAATCAGTTTTTTCTCGTAAAAATAATTTGTTACTAAATGCCTGGAAAGATAAAAGGCGAGTTACAGTGCTCAGCAGTTGGGGCCAAGCGCCGATGCATACTATAACGAGAATAAATCGGGGTGGTTAAGAAAGGATTAAGCTTGATTATTCATTCGTTTATAATGAAATTCGATATGTGCGTTGGACATGGGATTCTAAAATAATTTCTAGATACAGTTCTGGAATATGGCCAATTAAGATGTAAATAGGTTATTTCTTTACCGATTTTCGATCTGGCTCACAGTAGATAAACCTCAATACGTGCCTGATTTATAGAAACTTCAAAAAACAATAGTTTTATTGATATTACCTGTTGATGTTTTTGTGAATCTGGCAGCGGACGAGGTATCTCATATTGACATATTCATTATACATCTGCCGGAAATTTTAATCACAATCAAAAGAAAATAAGAAAAAGTGGGTGATAACTCGCCCACCGTTAATGAAACTTCTCTCTTCTCGTCCTATCCTAATCGGCCATATTCCAGAACTTTATCCAAATATCATTTTAGAATGCCATTTCCATCGCGCATACCAAATTTTACTAAAATCGGTTAAGGAATAGTGAAATTCCATCATAGTTCACCATATTCCAGAACACCAGATAAAAATCATTGTAGAATCCCATTTCCAACTCACATGTCGAATTGCATCACAATCAGTTAAGAAATAGCCAAGTTTTATCAAAGTTGGCCATAATCTAGAACTTTATTCAAAAATCATTTTAGAATCTCATTTTCATCACGCATGCCAAATTTCAGTAAAATTGGTTAAGAAATAGCCAAGTTCCATAATAATTGGCCATATTTTAGAATCTCAATTTCCAACGCACAGGCCAAATTTCATCACAAGTAGTAAAGAAATAACCAAGTTCAACCCTATGTCGCCATATTATAGAACTTAATACAAAAATCATTTTAGAATCCCATTTTCAACGCACTTGTTAAATTTCTTCATAATCGGTTAAGGATTAGCCAAGTTCCATCCTAATTGGCCATATTCCAAAAATTTACCCAAAAATCATTACAGAATCCCTTTTCTCTGATGCATGGCAAATTGCACGTCTGGTTTGTTCAGAAATCGGTTTATCTCCATGCTCTATTTCACATGTTCTCTTATAGATGCCTTTCGTTTTCTATGGCATAATTGTTTTGTCCTCTCAGCGAGGCCTTTGGTTCGTTAATTTAAGATAAAACACGGTTTATTCCATCAAAAAGCTCAAGGTTCACTGAGATGCCAATATACTTTTGGTTAGTTCTGTTATTGTTTATTAATGATAATGTAAGTTTATTACAACAAACCATAGAAAATCAAAAGACATAAAGCTCACATTCACATAATTAAAAGCTTAAATCTTAAATTTTCTGCCAAAATAATTAATAATAATTAATAATTTTTGTTATGTAAAATAAACTTTCCAAATTGGTGCACCAATTACAGGTAAACAGCTTTTATCTCGCATCGTAAATTAGCACATAAATTACTAATTACTAAAGCTTAATGAGAGCTTTTAAAACCCTTTTGGAGAAATCATGTAAAATAAATTTAGTTTTAAATACTATCGATGGTTGTCTATTGAAAAGATTTCCTTTTTTGAGGAGAAACGCGGTAATTTGAAAGCTCAAAAATCTTTTAAGCTTACGCAAGTTTAAAGAAGTAATAAATTAAAAAATATTTAGTGTTCTGCTGTTATAATTTTGTAAGCTTTTGCTAGTTATATCTTCTTACCATCTCACCATTAAAGCTTTGAAAAAGCTTTCCGTTTTTTAACCGATAAATCATAAAATCCAAAGCACGTTAAAATCCGCGATTTTGATCTGTAGATTTAATATTCTGTTAAAAAAGCTTCATGGCTTAAAGTTTTTCAATATATTTAAGCAATTTTATTTTGAGGTGTGAATTATTAAGGATATTAAATAAATTGCCTTAAAATAAAAAAGTATTTGAAGCTTTTTTATTACGTTATATAAACGATTGTGACTTCGATAAAATTGTATACATTTTTTTTTATTGATAAAGTTATTAGTTAGTACACAAAAATTTGTGATAATCCCCCAGTTTAATCAGACAATACCGAATTATCTTCCTTAGATAATTACAACATTTCAACTGATTACAAACTTTTTCGTTCGCTTCTTTAATTATTCCAATGGACCGATTTAATTTTCTGTACAGCCATATCATCGTCACGATGACGACATCGGACACGTTTATCATGATAATGTGAATATTTTATAACAGTAGCAAAAAAAAAAATCATTTATGAATACTAAGCAGATAAAACAAAATGCGAACCAACTGAAATGAACTGACATTGTGATATATAATCTGATAAGAGGCATTTTATAATTTTGTGTGTTGTTCCAACTATACCCCACTAGAATAACAACACCAAACAAAGAACCAATTTTTTCACATAATTTCCACAAAAACAAAAAAATAATGAAAAATGTTTTATCTCTTGATTATTCTAATTTATAACCATGTTTCACTAGACACACTAACAAACAAATATACATTTTAGATAATCAACCAAAAATATAGTATGTTGAATACTGGAACACTATATTTTAGTAAACCAACAGATGGTTTTAAGTATACATAGTATAGTAGAACAATAAAGTTTGAGATTTCATATTTTTAAACCGCACTGCATCCATATTCGTTATAGTTCAACATGGAGCACCACTGGTAAGATAATTGATTGTATCATTGAGATTTTGTATTCTACACTACTATCTAGCATACGCTATACGTATACATATGTATATATATAGGTGGTTGCTACACGTAGATAAATCATTTTTCTGCCATAGACACATAATCATAAAGCGAAAGGAAAATGGAAAATTATTTTATTTATGGATGCTGCTTTTCTACTTTGCTATCGGATATGGAGTTTTCTATACAATAAGCATATACAGAGCGTATACTGATATCAAATGATACACACAGCAATGATGAGATATTTTAAAAATATTGCGAGAGACGTTGAATTTTAATTATTTAAAAACGATTGCATTTACTCTTACCTGAATATTTCCTCGTCTAAATTATCCTTTAAAGCATCGTAACTGACGCTGCACGGTAAAACACTGGAAAATAAAAAATAAATAAAAAATTATCAACGGTAAATAACCGGCAGTGATATATGAAAAGTAAATTTAATAATTTTCCTGTCTATGTGTCTGTATGTATTTGTAGGAAGAACCGGATATTTTTTGTTAAATCAATAAAATAAACGAGTGAGAACATTTTTCTGACAGCGAGTCCCGAACGGATTTAATATTTCCAGGAATTCCTTTGAAATATGGCGAGAAATACTTACCGTTTTAAAATTTTATAGAATTAATTGGTTTTCCTAATATTTTCTCATTTAACTGAATTCTATAAATTCATTGAAAAACTTTTTTTTTTAAATTTGGTATATCAGACGATCCCATTAATTTTTCGATGCAAACTCTCTGTGCTTTAAGTGGGTAAAAATAATCTGAATTAGTCGACGACGAAGCGCTCGACACTTCGCACCAAATTTAGACTCTTCTTTTCTGTCTATGTAAACCTTTTTTATAATCTCGAAAGACTTATGCTTGTGAAGGCTATAATATCTTGTTCTCTTTTTCATTAAATTGTATCAGACTCCCTCCTAATGCATCCGACATTAGTCGAGTTAATTTCATTGGATTAAAGTATGAGATAATGAAGCGTGATGCGAAGTTGGGAATAAATTTGTTGATATACGCAACCAAACCGAGAAAATTTCGATTTCTTTTTTATTCTGGGGCGATCGAAACCCTAGAATAGTCTTTACTTTACTAGAGTCTGGTTTCTTACCAGAAGTAATTAAGGTATGGCCCAAAAACTTGAGTAGTGTGGTGTTTCAAACACAATATCTCGCGCTTCAAATGTTGAACTAGTTTTATACGTAAATAATCCTTTGTGTGTCCTGTAATTTCAATCTTGTAAAAAATTTAACACTTTGCGGTTTGGTCATAAACGATTTGAAAATTGAGAGTGGGAAATGTTCCTGTAAAGTAGTATTAGCACAACACATATGCCTGTACTTTCTTTTCTATTACACTCGAATAGTGATAACCGATTTATTATTTTCTAATAACCGAACAATCATAGGTATCATGGCCATTTTGGAAGTTTTTGATAAGATGTATAGAAGAGATTTTGATCGGAAATTATCCAAACTCGACTTATCGTTTATTTTTTAATATTAGGATAATGGAAGTTCAATGAGAACATTTGTAACATCATCTATCCTATAGGCTGAATTTTTCTTTAGAGAATAGATTTGATTGGGAGCCTACTTTTCTGTGACTAATCGATTTGAAAAACATACGCCACAAAGAAGTTATTAAACTCTCTGGCAGTGGCACTCAAATCAGAGCCCTCTCAATTATATTTTTAGTTTAGGTTGACCCGGGATGTCCGGTTATTATATTTTTAACCATCTTCCAATTTTTCTTATCATTATTACCGTTTAAATTAAACGGTTAAACAAGGAACTGTTTTTTGTCGGCCAATTTTCGGTTGTAGTATAACCTGACTGATTATTAGTTGGGTATTTTTTAGCAAGTTAGGTGTATAGTCGCGGCGGGAGGACAGACGATATTCACCTCGATCCAAATGAGATTCATAAGTAAAAAGAAACCAAAAAAAAACTCACGAAGTGATCAACACTTCGCCCAAGAAAATTACATACGATCCTTCTCACATCAACTAAATATAACTTCCAACTCGTCTTTCAAATGAATCCCTTATTAAACTCCTTCATACCTTAATAAGTCCCAACACAACCGCCAACTAAATCACAACGTGAATCACCTAATCAACGCCCAACCCAACCCTCTATAGTCAATCACTAATTTAAATAGTCCAGCCATTAACTTAACCCCAAACTTTACGCCTAACTCAACTCATGGATCAATCACCAGCTCGAATCAAATTACAACCTTCTACTCAACTCCAACTCAACGACCAACTTAATCCTAAAATCAACTCGATCCGACAACTACGTGCGGGTTTGAACTGAAGTCAGATCAAACCAATCAAACCTCCCACTAAACCCTCAACTGGATCTCAAATTACTCCAAAGCGAACTGCACAACTTCCAACTCAATCCAGAACTAAACCTTACATTAAACGTTGGACTCAATTCCTAAACCAATAAGGTCCGAGAGCTGAATGCGTAATCTCCACCTCAACTCTCGATTTAACCTCCAAACAAACACCAAAATGAACCCCATCGCTCAATCTCATCTCAACGCACCACTCGACCAAAACTCAACCCTTAACGAAATCCCTCAATGCAACGCCCATCTCAACCCCCAATTCAACACTGTTCGAAAAACTATATTGTTACATGAACTCAACTCAGGAAACTCAAGCTAATTTCTAACTCGAAACTAAACTCAACCTTTAAATTAATCCCGAACTGAGCGGTATGATCGACTCCGAATCAACCTCAACTCAAGCTGTGTTCCAACTCAGCACACATCCCTTCGCAAGTCAACTCACAACTGAACCCCTTACTGAATCGTAATTTAACCCCAACGCAACTCCCAACTCAGCTCTCACATTAACCACAAACTCAATGCTTAACTCATTCCCTAAATCAACATGGTCGAAAATCTGCATGGGTTCATGAAGTTAACTCAATTCGAACTCAACCTCTAAATCAATGCAGTTTTAAAAACTTTCGTTTATGAACTCAACTCAAAATAACTCAAGCTAACTTCCTTCTCGACTCTCTACACAATACCAAATAAAATCAGCTGCCAGCTCTTATATCAACACCAAACTCAACGCCTAACTCATCTCCTAAATCAACGTGGAAGCTAACCCTAATTTAATTGTTCACTCAAAACTAAGCCAGCCCCATCTCAATCTAAGATTAACCCACAAATAGGACCCAACTCAACCCTAACACTTACCAGGGCCGTTCTTATATATTTAGGCGCCCTGGGCTAAAAATATTAGGCGCCTTTGTAGAAGAAAAAAAAAAAAATTTCCAGTGCAGAATCATCTTCTGTTTTAAATCCAGTACATTCGACGCCATGAAATTCTAGAGAAAATACAAGACATGAAGTTGAAACAGCATATAGAAAGAGAGGCAATTAATTCCAGAAACGAAAATCGTTAGGGATTTCGACGATCGGAGACGATACAATGAATAAAATGAGAACACCGGATGATTGTGAAAATGCGTACTAGCATTGATACCTCTATCAAAAGGCGTTGAGATCTGTAATTGTCATAGAAACGGCCATTTGGATCGGTCGAATATTTCTACACGTTTCGTGGAAAATTCAATTTTTTTGAAAATCACCTGAACTATAGCCCACAAATTCAGAGCCACAAAATTGGAAAATCTGCAAACGTGCTCCGATTTCGATGATTGATACCTCTAGCAGAAAACAAGTTTTTAAATTTGGGATGGTTTTCAATTGACGACTGGTATGGTGTGCTCTAGCGGACAATAGTGAACTGAAGTCTCGTAGACTTCTAATAACAAAAATTTGCTATCTGAAGTTATATGGAAATAGTGTATATTTAATTTGAATTGTTAATTATTAAAAGTGTGATGGTTGGAAAATCTATTATGTAGTTCTAAGTGGGTTTTTTTATATATGGTTCAATTGAAACAGTTTTATCGTTTTAAATGCTCGAAAACCGTGCTTAAAAATTGCAGAAATTTGATATTAAGATATTTGATACTAAAAGCATAATTGTTTAAAAAATAATAAATTTTGTAATTATCTGTTAAAACGTGGTAAATATGCTCTAATTTAGTTTGAAAAAGGTTTAGTGACTCAAAGATGTATTTTTAGTGAATTTGAAATAGACACTATTTCCATATAACTTGTTATAGCAAATTTTTGTTACTAGAAGTCTCGTAGTTTACTATTGTCCGCTTAAGGCGCTTTTTCAACTTTACCAGTCCTCCGTCAATGGATAAAATAACTATCGCGACTCGTGCATTCCAAGGGACGAATAGATTAAATTTATTATAATAAAACGGTTTGCATTTCCTTTGAAGTGAAAAATGAAATTCAAATAAAAAGATGTAATAATGCGGCGCCCTAGGGCTGCAGCCCTTATAGCCCCATGGTAAAGATGGTCTTGACACATACCGTAAACTCATCATTGAGCCCAATTCTCATACAGTTCAAGTACCCACTAAACCCTAGCACAACTACAACTCAACTCCAACTCAACCCAAAATCAACCCATCAATTAACCCCCAACTCAATGTTCTACTCAACCGTAAACTCAATGAATAACTCAATCTTCAAAACAGAGTATATAACAAATTTGTAACTATTCATATAAAAAGTGATTTTGGAACAATTCGTATACCCTGTACTCGACCCGCTTTACGTACAAGTTCCAAAACCTTTTTAATTCTCCGCCTTGACTTGAGCCTCCCTTGAAGAACCTTGCGTACAAACAGACATCCACACAGATTGAAGGACTTTTTTTGGAGCTTTCGAGCTCAGGGGCTTTCAAAACATCGAGAAAAGTGGTTTTGGACATACACAATTGTTGGTAATTTGTAGCCGGATTTCACTAACTTTGATCCTTGTAGACCGAAGTTAAATTCTTTAATGTACTAGAATGAAACAGAATAGCCGAATTGAATTAGCCGTATAGCCTGCCAAAGAGCTAAGCAATGGATCTATCGTTTTCGAAATATGAACCATTTTGCTGTGCTTAATTACTTGGCTTCTGATAGAGAGAGAGATGGGGGTGACACGAAGCGCAGAACTAAATATCATATGTAACATCCGAGAGAAAGTGTACCTCCTCATTACCTAGACAATGTTGTAGAGAACTTTTTCAACTCTTTGAGATTTTGCAGTCTTCTAAACATGAACTTGAGGAGACGAATGTAGGCCACGGTTTGTCAAATCTCACTGGAATTTGAGAGGATTCCTTTTTCGTCATGGGTAGTTGCCTAATATAATGTTTTTAGGTTTTTACTAGGTTGGTAATTAGAAAATTTCAATCGATTCAGATCAACCCTATATCCATCGATGACTAGAATCGAGAACGAGATATTTGTTGGTCTTCCAGCGTCGAAAAATGTATAAAAACTCCCATTCGAAAAGCATTTGCCCATTATAACTCGCTCCTCCGATTGACAGCGTTTGACGTACAAAAGAATCGAACTACCGGCGAAGGCAAAAGCTTGACATAAAGAATATTTTTGCGCATACGCGCAAGCGGTAATTCAATTTGATATGACTAAATTAAAATATCTTGTGATAATTTTGAGCGTGCAGCTTTGGTAGAAAGTTGCTCTTGAAAGAAAAGCATTTGGAATCGCAAATGAATTAGGAAAAAAAAGTTTTGCTAAAATGTGTCGAATAAATATTTCTAAGCTTTCGCCAAATAAGATATTAATTGACAGAACGCTTGAAAACTGAAACTGGCAAAAGCATCTTTTAAAACTCAAGAAAAATTTTCAAAATTTCAAAAGTTTTCATTTGTTTAGCTCCTCGCTAATTAGGTATTATAAGTAATATTTAATTCATTCAACCAACATAAAAATATCAAAACTTTTAGACAATTTCTCCAAATTTTCCTTACAGCTGCATACTAACCATAAAATTTTGCTTTATAGTTCCAGTAAATCACAACGTAATCGAAAAGATCTCTGTTAAATTTTAAGAATATGAAAATAGCGTGGTTCCAGGGTTACCAATATGGTGTTTAACAAATTTAAAACCAAATCGATTATTTTGTACATATTATATAAATCACTAACCTGATATTTGAAAATAATTTCGATCCAATCCCTAGCTCAGTCAAACAATGTAAAGTTGTTTCACACGGATCGCCTGATTGTAATGGAAAAACTACTTGATAAAAATTCCCAATTTTATCTAAACTCCACACGACATTTTCAATATTTAACTTTTTTAGTAATTCCTCGAGTACCTGAAACGAGAACAAAACAAAAATTAGGTCTATCCGATTCCTCGGCGGTACCTTTTCCTAAAAAAATTTTAAAAATAGAAGATAAAAGTTAGAAGGTGAAAGACGTTTGTTTGATCACAGGCAACGAATGAGATAAATCAGATGATCTGAAAGACAACTGATCATGAAATACGCCTTTCACAACTTACGGAGCAAAGAAACAATGAAAGTAGGAACGAACGGGAATTGTGATTAAAGAGTAACCGTGAGATCTATCTCACTGCTTGAATTCAGCATTTTTCTATAACCCCAATATTGATTAGTTGAATCATTCGTCGGTTCTAATTGGTTCCATGAATAAAATATACCCACCTTGTTAAGCCAAGAAATGGACTAAAGAATCGGATGGTCTTTATTGCGTAAGTGGTATATTTAGCCTTCCTCATTTCCAAGTGTTTCATTTAACTTCTTTCGGCGGCAGAGGAATAAGGGAGGGCAATTTCATGACGACTTACAAAATTCAAGGCCAGATTTATAATCTAAACGACAGCCTTCTTCCGCCAAATTGCTCCCAATTTATTTTATATCCGAATTCGACCAGCTATCACTCAGACAAAATATCTCTTCAGGAATTAATGCTCAATTGCTACATTATTTGCAAATAATATTACAAAGGAAACCTTAAATCAGCCATTGACAGGTTACAAACGAATCATGATTTAAGCCTGATAATTCATGAAGGTCTGTTGAACAACATCGAGGACAGTGTACCTCAATTGAACGTAGTTGCTGTACGACGATGGTAGACGAAGAAAGTGGTCCACGAGATATGTAATTTAAACGAGGAGTAATGAACTCTAGCGTATCTCAAGGATCGTACGATGGCTTGTAGTATCCTATTTTATTTGCCCGAGAAGAGGATGGCTATTCAATTGATATACAATAAGTTGTTGCATCAATAGGAGCGGAGAATCATAATAAAACTGTTTCTTGCAAGAATTTCTAACCCTTCAGATTAATAATTCGTGCAAATAATAATCCAAACTATTTTAACCAATTATTAAATCAAATGTGTGTTGATTTGATGGCTAAAATTATTATTACCAAAAGACTAAATTAGCTATATCCGAAATCATCAAAGTATATGCTGAGAGCAGAAAATTATCTCATTACCGTCATCGTTCACTATGGCTCACCACTTTACATGCATGAACGCACACAGGATGCTATGTTGTATGTTCGCAATTTTGATAAGCAGCCTGATTTATTTATTACTTTTACCACTAATCCGGACCGGGCAGAGATTAAAGCAGAACTTTTTCCAGAACAAAGAACATTCGGCCGACATGATATCGTCTTTTTCACCTAAAAGTAAAAAATGAACGGATCAAATCACTAAAAACAACTTTTGGTACAGCTTTATCCGATGTTTATTCTACAGAATGGCAAAAACGTGGACTGCCACATGTTCATCTTTTGGTTTGTTTTAAGGAGAAGATCACACACTATAATATTGATAAGATAATATCTGCGGAGATACCTGATAGGTAGGTGTGGGGCGCTAAAACCCATGATTCCTCCATGATTAACGGTAAATGTAGCAAACGAAATTCTCCAGCGCAAATGACGGTTACCTCCAGTATCGTCGAAGATCTACGTCGGATGTAGGTTTTAAAGTGCAATAAAGTCAAAACAATTAAATAATTGCTGGGTATAGTGTCCTATTTTGTCCCATGCTGTCGAAGTGTATCAAGCTACTGAGATCAGCTCTGTTGAAAATAACAGAGATGAAGTTCAAAATTACGTCAATGATCGGTAGGTTAGTACCTCAGAGGCAGTGTGACGTATTCTCTCATTCCCGATTCACGATCGACATCCCACGGCTGAATGGGAACCACGCTCCCCCACCACTACTTTAATCAAATTTTTTAAATTAAGCACTGAGGATGAGTTTGCTAAAACACTCTTGTATTGTGAAGTACCAAGCAATTATATATGGAACAATCGAAGCTGGTCACGATGCCTGCGAGGGGGACATGTGCCTAGTAACCCTGGAATTCAGACAGGTTTGGCTATCCTAATTACGCAGAATGTTTCTATTTGCGCGTCTTGCTTCATCATAAAAGGGGTCCCATTTCATTTACTGATTTAAAGACTGTTGACGACGATATAAAGCCTATCTTTCAAGCCGGTTAGCACAATAAATAAATCGACTATCAGATAACCATGGGAATGTACTATTTCAGATGGTGCGCTGACTGTAATTCGCCTTAATCTAAGAGAAATATTTATCTAATTATCTGATGCTATGTCTCTATGGAATAAACTCCAAGAAGAGCTGTGCAAAGATATTCTACATCAAGGACGGATTATATAACGAAACTATAAATTGCCTTCTTCAGACAATATACAATAATCAAGGTCTTATAATAATTGAAGATCAGCTTATATTTAGAAAAAAAAAGATCAATTGTTTTTGGGTTACCAGAATCTCGATGCGATGGAAACATTCATAATATAGAACAAAATAGAGGTTCTATTTTAAACCTGCGGACAAATATGAGAGTTCATCTGAGAGGTGACGCTGCTAATTTAAGAAATTGCATCTAAATTATTAAAAATTGGAGACGTCCATTTGAATAATACGGATAGTATTATAAGTAGGAAAAACTGTGCTTTCTTTCAAATATTAATTATCCAACGTATATCCCCATATCACAAGCGTACTTGAGAAAAGTAGAGAGGGACTCTGTGAGCGTTACTCCAAAAAACTGTTTGGTAGACTAGATAAATAGGATTATTTTAGAGTAAATAATACATGTCAATAGATACAATTAATTTAGAAGAAATTGTCTACCAACCAATAGAATTCCAGAATTAATTAGCTCTTGCCGGTATACCACCACACAAGCTATTAATTAAAGTTGGTACTCCCATAATCTTATTACAAAACATTAACCCACCAAATCTGTGTAACGGAACACGACTACGAGTGACAAAATTGTCACAGAGCATTATATACATGCAGGGTGTTTTGTTCTAGAGTGTAAATATTTTCAGGGATGATTCCTTGATTAATTTCAAGCAAAAAATCATTCCTGGAGGGGGGCCCATTTGCAATATTTAGTGAGATATACAGTACGTTAAAGAAAATTAGTTTGGGGTGGTACCTTCACTCATATTTTTCTTAATTACTCTAAAGGTAGGAAGACTAGGGAAAGCATTTGGAATATTATTTTTCGGGATCAGAATTACCTTAGTTTTAATGTAGTATGTAAGTACGTAGCCCATCCCCTTGTTTAAATATTAATGTTTAAACTTTGAATTTAATTTAAATATCACCAAAGTTTTGCGTATTGCATAGTTTTGTAGCGACTCACTCACAATTAGTATTCAAATATTCAAAACACTAATTACTCATTCATCACCACAAAACCACCACGATCATTTTCAAAACTACTCACTCCATTACGCAAAAACTCTTTTCGTCTATACTCTAGTAAACGAAAACTCTCAAATGTCATTTTTTCGTTTTTACGTTTTTTTAGTACAGTCTGGTATACGGAAAGGAAAATCAAAATAATCAAAAAAGTTTTTCTCGTGGTACACAGTACAAAACGCAACGCGTCATCGACATATTTATTTTGAAAAATTTTTTTATTTAAAATTTAATTGTCCCTCTTTAAGAAATAATAATAATCAGTGGTGGTTAGTGTTTCTTACTTAACAATAATTTCTGTAAATAGTTACGCCATAAAATTCGATAATAATAAAGATAAATTGTATCCTGTAATTGTGGAAATAAAATTATTAGTGACAATCAAAAGTGGCGTCGGTTTTATTTAACTTGATAACAGTGCAACGCCATATGTGGTGACCACCGACAGTCGTTTTTACGACAGGAATCATACACACAAATTGGAGTCAGGGCTACAATAATAACCCGCCAACATTATTCGAAGAATTTATTTATTTTTTTCTAAGATCAAAAGTCTTGTACGTGAATTGTGTAAACCGTACAAGACACAAAGGTACGTGCCATTATACCATTATTTTGTTCAGTGCATCATTCTTAAAAAGTGAAAAGTTACTGCTTGTGCCCCTTTCAATTCGTTTTAGCGAAACCGTGTACAGAAACAGAGGTACAAAATACACAATACGTGTCAACCGGAATAAACAACGGGACATCGAACAAGCAGGTTGAATTACATGTTACGACCAATATACAGTTTAATTTAAACATACAACACAAACAAACACATCATCACTGTAACACGTTAAAGTAATTGAACAACGGCATTTAATTTGATTCCAAGGAGAATCAACAAAAACGGAAATCGTCAACATCGTCGCGAGAAACGCATTTAAAATTGAAGGCTGCTATACACATACAAGGCCGAACAACGGTATATATAAAAAAAACAGAATTCAACGAACACTCATACGTACAGTGTTACCAAAAAAAATTCAAAATACCGCAACAAAACACAACATAACGGAATGAAAATTTGTTTTCTGCGAACGAGAGGAACCAGATTCTAACGGAGGAATACACAACAGTGCAGTACAATCAGATGAGTTTTTTTTTTTTTTATATTATTTACATTTTTTTTTTTGCTCACATTAAAACATAAACATTTTAAATTAACATTAACGTAACTTATATTAATAAATATCATTATATAAACACTATATTGTAAACTTCCCGCCACTGTTACGAATTGTCTCAATTTAAAATTCCCGCGCTATACACGTTATATTTATTTATTTTATTTTTTTTTCTTTGTTCGTTTTGTGAACATTATTATGGTTTTTCTCTTGCATTAACATATTACGGGGATTCATATTGCGTTTGATGTACACCAACATTTATATGGTACATATTATCTCCTTTTAGTATTATCTTTAATCCGAGATTTTTTTTTTTTGATTTTTAACTTGATTTGCTTACTTGGTTACTAGACAATCAATTTCTAGATTTTCTGCTCACTTAAATTTTCGCATATCGTAATTTAAAATTTTTTTTTTTTTTTTTTGTTGTATTTCCAATACCTTCTCTATATAATTATTTATTGGAAATTCCCTTTACGCGACATGAGTGACGACGAAAAAAAGACACTTGGGCATGACGCAAACATGACAGAGGAAACTAATAAAAACTTAACTGGCACATCTTCGGACACCATAGCTCAAACCATGGCCATCAAACTTCCCCAGTTTTGGGAAAACAATCCAAAAAATTGGTTTTTAATGGCCGAGCTACAATTTAATGTCCAGAAGGTCACAAGCGATCGCCAGAAGTTTGTACATATTCTCTCGTCATTATCACCAGAGCATTGCAACATAATATCAGACTTATTAGAGTCTCCTCCCGAAACAAATCGTTATGAAACGATAAAACAAATACTACTCGAGCGACTTTCCCCATCAGAGGAGAAAAGATTGGAAACGCTTCTGAGTGGCCAGCAGCTAGGGGACCAACGACCGTCTGAGATGTTACGTCAGATTAAGAACTTAGCCGGAGAAAATTTCAAACCAAACATAATCAGATCACTATGGATCCGACAATTACCAGAATTCATAAAATTGGCATTAGTAGCTCAACCTGATTCGGTGACAATAGACGACTTGGCGAAGACGGCTGACAAGCTGAGTGAAGCATTGTCATCAGCACACAACATCGGCGCGGTCCAACGCCCGTCTCGATCAACACAAAGACAAAATATGAGCAACTCAAATCCAGAATATGGTAGAGGACACTCAACTTCCAGTAGTCAAGACACGTTAGAAGCTCGCATGGCAAGGATCGAACAAATGTTGGCCAGATTAACTAATACTAGTAGAAGTCGCTCAAGAGGTCAACGATCTCCATCGCAAAATAGATTCCGATCAAATTCGGGCAACCGCCAAAGGCAATACGATATTTGCTGGTACCATAACAAGTTTGCCACACGTGCTCGGAAATGCACTACACCGTGCAATTTTAAACCACCCAACACAGTCGCGGACATGGAAGTTGACAATAATTCCCCAAACAAATAAAGCTTACGGTTGCGGCGGCCGATCGTAAGACACAACAATTCAGTCGCTTATTCATAACAGATACAATAAACAAGATAACATTTTTGATCGATACGGGCGCGGACCTTTCCGTTCTTCCATTTCGTAGTTTCATTTTTTTACAATACAAAAAATCAGATCTAGTCTTATCGGCCGCCAATGGCACTACAATTAATACCTATGGCAGCAAGTTGCTTCAGGTAGACATCGGACTAAAACGCCCCTTCACTCATGCATTCATTTTAGCTGATGTGAATCGTCCGATCATTGGCGCCGATTTCCTGTGTAAATTTGGCCTCCTTGTTGACCTTAAACGAAAAAGGCTGGTTGATTCAGCGACTAAGCTGTCAATCAATGCCGCAATGGTTCGTGATAACACGCCAACTCCGATCCATTTTGCAATCAACAACGGTTATGCCACTCTGCTTAAGAATTTTCCATCACTTACAGCAGAGCCGAACTACAACTTACCAGTTCGACACAACGTGGTTCATCATATTGTCACAGCAGGGCATCTGCCTGTGTCAAGACCACGTCGACTAGATCAGGTGAGACATAAAGCCGCCTTAACAGAATTCCAGCATATGGTGGAATTAGGGATTTGTAGGCCATCTGCATCTCCCGTCTCTTGTCCACTTCACATGGTGAAGAAAAAAGATCAAGATTGGAGACCATGTCGGGATTATCGGCGTTTAAACACGGTGACAACACCGGATCGCTACCCGATACCCCACATTCAAAACTTCTCCATGCACTTAAATGGATGCAAAATATTCTCCAAGATTGATCTTGTCAGAGCTTACCATTTAATTCCCGTCGCACCTGAGGACGTTCATAAAACGGCAATCACAACACCGTTTGGCCTATTCGAATTCACCCGAATGCCATTCGGCTTACGCAATGCCGCTCAAACGTTCCAGAGATTTATGAACGAAGTCATTCGTGATTTAGACTTCGTTTTCGTCTACATTGACGACATTCTTGTTGCATCTAAATCTGAGGAACAACACAAACTGCACCTCGAACAACTTTTTCAAAGGCTAACACAGTTTGACGTTCACATCAAGAGCTCAAAGTGCGTCTTTGGCGTATCTACTCTTGACTTCCTCAGCCATAAGATTACACCTCATGGTATTCTGCCGTCTGAAGAACGAATTAATGCCATTAGGGATTTCCCAGCCCCTACTTCAATCAAAAGTATACAGCGATTTGTCGGTATGGTAAATTACTACCACCGATTCATTCCAAAACTCGCTCAAACACTCGCACCAATTCACAGCCACTTGGCAGCTTTACTCAAAAAGCCCAAGACAGCCAAGAATTTCACTTGGCCTGACGAATGTCAACAAGCATTCACGTCACTTAAAGCTGAATTGGCCCAGATAACACTTCTGGCACACCCACTGAGCGACTCAAAGCTCAGCATAACCACTGACGCATCAAACACTGCTGTCGGTGCTGTACTACAACAGTACAATAACGAGTGTTGGGAACCACTGGGATTCTTCTCCAAGAAACTTTCGGATGCCGAAAAGAAATATTCCGCATTCGATCGGGAATTACTCGCAATTTATCTGGCAGTCAAACACTTCCGATATTTTGTCGAAGGTCGGGATTTCACCATTTACACCGACCACAAACCTCTGACACGAGCAATTCAGTCTAAAACTGAACGTAATCCGAGGCAATCTCGCCACCTCGATTACATTAGTCAATTTACCACGGACATTCAGCATGTTCACGGACACGACAACGTTGTCGCAGATACACTATCGCGAACAACCGACAATGAAATGGCCGCAGTCGACACACACATCGACTTACAAAAAATCGCAATCGCACAAAAAGCAGACCTAGAACTTCAGAATTTATTTTCTGGTTCCGAATGTCACACTAGTTCATCAATGAAACTAGAGCTTTTCAAACTACCTGGCCTCGAAATCATCTGCGAAATCTCTACTGGGAACAATCGCCCATACATCGCAGATTCACTACGTCGAACCATCTTCGACACTTTACACAACATTTCACATCCTGGAGTCCGTGCAACTCGTAAATTGATTACAGCTCGGTATTTTTGGCCAAGTATTAACAAAGACGTAGGCAATTGGGCTCAGTCTTGTTTATCCTGCCAACGTGCAAAAGTTCAACGGCACACGAAATCACCGCATGGACAATTTCAAATTCCGCCTGGTCGATTTGAGCATATCCATTTAGACATCGTAGGGCCACTTCCTCCGTCTAATGGATACACATACTTGCTCACCTGTGTCGATCGCTTCACTCGCTGGCCCGAAGCATACTGCATGACAAATATGTCAGCTGCAACCATTGCCACCACATTCGTCAACAATTACGTATCACGATTCGGCGTACCCCTTCATATCACAACAGATCAGGGAACGCAGTTCGAGTCAAAACTCTTCACAGAGTTAACAAAACTCCTCGGATCTCATCGTATACGCACAACGGCTTATCATCCACAAGCCAATGGCATGGTCGAACGCTTCCATCGGCAACTCAAGGCCGCACTCATGGCCAGAAGCAATACAATTAATTGGAGCTCGGAAATACCAATCGTACTACTTGGAATCCGAGCAACAGTGAAGGAAGATCTGAAGTGCTCACCAGCTGAAATGGTTTACGGCCAAACAATCAAGCTACCCGGTGAGTTCTTCATCGAAAATCCTCCTTTACCACTCCCAACTACCGACACAATCATTGACCAACTGCGACAAACCATGCGAAACCTTGTACCCACAACCACTCGTCAATCCAAACAAGATGATATTTTCGTTCCAAAATCACTAGAAAACTGTGATTTTGTATTCATTAGAACAGACAAGGTTCGCACGGGATTATCTCCTCCCTACGAAGGTCCGTACAAAATTATACGTCGACTACGAAAACATTTCGTCGTATCGATGAATGGTAAAAACCATAACATTTCAATCGATCGACTCAAACCGGCATACGGAATACTCTGTTCGGCTGATCAAACATCAAGCCCTCGAACACACAAAACCGTCCGTATTGCTTCCACTCATACATTCATTCCCTAGGGAGGGGAAAATCACTCGCGGGGGAGTCCTGTAGCGACTCACTCACAATTAGTATTCAAATATTCAAAACACTAATTACTCATTCATCACCACAAAACCACCACGATCATTTTCAAAACTACTCACTCCATTACGCAAAAACTCTTTTCGTCTATACTCTAGTAAACGAAAACTCTCAAATGTCATTTTTTCGTTTTTACGTTTTTTTAGTACAGTCTGGTATACGGAAAGGAAAATCAAAATAATCAAAAAAGTTTTTCTCGTGGTACACAGTACAAAACGCAACGCGTCATCGACATATTTATTTTGAAAAAATTTTTTATTTAAAATTTAATTGTCCCTCTTTAAGAAATAATAATAATCAGTGGTGGTTAGTGTTTCTTACTTAACAATAATTTCTGTAAATAGTTACGCCATAAAATTCGATAATAATAAAGATAAATTGTATCCTGTAATTGTGGAAATAAAATTATTAGTGACAATCAAAAGTGGCGTCGGTTTTATTTAACTTGATAACAGTGCAACGCCATAGTTTTTTACTCATAGAACATAAAAGTAATAAGTCATTCTTAATTTTTTCTTTTTCTTCATACAAATACCTACAAAAATCTCATAGAAACATTTGATGTACGTTTCTAGATAACATGAGAAATTAGAATACAAATGTGTCATGTCAATTAAAAATCAATCAATTTTGTAACTTTTTTATGATATTTTATTAATTTTTCCTAAATACTTTCTACTAAAACTTTTACCAACACGTTTAGAAGATTACGTGAAACTGAAAGTGTACCTAATCATCGGGTGGATGCTAATCCGGTGATACGAGCGGCTAGAAATAAACCTTCAATCAGTATCAGACGTTGGTCTTTACGGTTCATTATGTTTTATGTCAAACTATAAAATTTAGAGTATTCTTTATGACAAAAATCTTTACCCGTACCATTATACCCGTCCAGGGTCTTTTGCCCGCTTATTTTGAGAAACAAAGAGAGTTTTGCGACCTACTTTTACAAAGGCAAATGGACGACGAAAACTTTTTTTCTATATTCTATGGGCGAACGAATCACAGTTTATTAGGGACGGTATTATGAATTTCTATAATCTGTATTAGTGGGCTAAAAAAATTGGGTATTGGGAACAACAACCAAACAGATGGTTTACTAATTTGAAATTGTAACTATAGAAGATCTAAACGAGAGAATCGTTGCGGCTGCAACAAAAGTAAGGGAAATTTTGGGTAGTAAAAATGTAACAATAGAAATTCAGAAAAGATTATTAAAATGCATTCAAAATAAAGGTGGCCATTTTGAGTACTTGCTGTAAACAGTATTTACGAAAAACTAATAAAATATCACAAAAAAGTTACAAAGTTGATTGATTTTTAATTGACATGACACATTTGTATTCTAATTTCTCATGTTAACTAGAAACGTACATCAAATGTTTCTGTGAGATTTTTGTAGGTATTTGTATAAGAAATAAGCAAAAATTAGAAATGACTTATTATTTTCGTGTTTTATGAGTAAAAAACTATGCAATACTCAAAATTTTAGTGATATTTCAATTAAATTCAAAGTTTAAACATTAATATTTAAACAACGGAATGGGCTTTGTACTTACATAATACATTAAAACAAAAGTAATTCTGATCTCTAAAAATATTATTATAAATGTTTGGCTTAGTCTTCATAACTTTGGAGTAATTAAGAAAAATATGCGTGAAGGTACCACCCCAAACTAATTTTCTTTTACGCACTGTATCTCAGTAAATATTGAAAATGGGCCCCCCCCCCGCCCTCCAGGAACGGTTTTTTGCTTGAAATTAATCAAGGAAATCATCCCTGAAAATATTTACACTGTTGGGATGGCTCCAAATATTGAGGTGGAATATCCCAATCAATAATTATTTCACCTTCGTAAATGGCGTATGACCAAAGCAACCTTGATTATACAAGCCATAATCTAAAAAACGAAGCTTTTATAAGGGAATTAGAAACGAGGAAAAAACCAAAATTTCCATAGTAAAACACATAAAACATATGGGAAATCACTTTTTTTCCGAAGACAAATTTGTAAATGAAAACTTTGCAAATTCTTAATTATGATTACTGAAATATTTTCATAAATGTTTGAATTTCAACATATATAAATCTCGTTTAAGTAAATCGTTTTCATTTTCTTGTAATAAATGGTTTATTTAAACCAAAATATAAAAAAAAGTTCATAACAACAGCATTCTGGTCAAATTATAAAGAAAAGCTTACTACAAATCGTGTGCATTAAGCCAATATACATAGATGGCAGTGGGCAGTAAACATTTTGAAAAACCTACCAAAAATCGCCACTTGGGGAAATTTAGGTTCAAAAATTGTAGGAAAAGCAAAACAAATTCTCAAAATATTAAGAACGTGTCATAATTTTGTGATTAAACAGTTTTTTTCGTATTTTACTGTATAAATCTGAGACATCTAACGTACACTAGTAAAACTAAAGATAAATTTAGCAAGTATTATTTTAATTCGTCAGAGCCAACTTTGATGTATTTTTCAAAATGAAAGTTCGAAAAATATATTTTAGAAATAATTTAATTTTAATATTTCTGCAATTAATATTTACTTAATACCAATAAACCCTTCTTGTATATTGTTGCTAAAGATATGTAGAACACTTTTGTATACACATTTTGTAACATTTTTGCTTTCTTCAATGAAAAACTTGAAGCTAAAAAACACCGTTTTTACTATGTATTCCTATGGAAATTAGTGAAAAGTTATACCACTAAAAAAGCTTCTAAAAAATACGTCATAATGATTATGGCTCTATACTCTAGAAGGCTCTGGTATGACGCGCGAATTAAATAAAAAAAAGATTTTGTTTGTGTGTACGCAATTGCAAATATACTTTATTGTATACCACAAGTTCACAAAATGGAATACAAATTTTAATCGTATTTTCCACCACTAATTAATTTTAATAATATTTAATTTTTTGGTAAGCGCGTATTAAAAAAAACCGAGAAACAAGTTGTCTTGTTGACAAGCGTAAAAAGATTATTTTTGAATATCATGCGCGCACCAATTGACAGCTGTGTATATTCATCTTTTTGTTTTGTTGTGTGTGAAGTTGGACGCAGTTTTGCTGTGAAGCTTAAAATTTAAAAGTATAACAGTTAAAATAGGTATAATAAATAATAGCCGATGCGCAAACATCTGAAAGTTAAATATTGAATATAGTTTTGCCTACTGTGCGTTTTGCAGCGCTGCGGTCAGTAAAAGTATCAATTTGATTTTAAATATTTCGTTAATATTTTGTGGCGATGAATGTAATGACCGCCACAACACTCTAGAACAAAATACCCTGTATATAAGCTAATATAATTTGGCTTTTTGCATATACCTTTTTAATGATTTACTGAGCTTTTAACGAGGGTGCATATAATTTATCTCTAAAAGGTTATTATTATTTTAATAAAGTTTTATTTAAAAAAAAAAAATCTATCGAGCTTTTTCGAAACTGAAAACACTATTTTTCTGGCACTCCTTTACCTTTATGCAGTTTAGAGTCTGCCAAATTATATTTCTTGTCAAGAGTATAATAGCGAGCGCTTTATTGTGAAAATTAATCAAGGAGGTTTTGAGAAAGTTTTTTTGCCTAACGTTTATCTAAAATTAGGTATACAAATTATGCTTAGGAGTACGTGAAATATACGGTCAATATGGAAATTATTATAAAATGACGACAATAAATTAGATTGGCAACAACAACATTATAACGATTTAGTTATTATTTGGTCAGATTATTTCAAACGTATTTAGCAAAATTACAAAAAAACTATTCAATTATCGCGGACATAGAACCAAAATGCATGTAAGCTTACTTTATATTATTCATATAAGCTTACTCAATTATTCTCGTTATCTCTCAAAAATTACCCTATATCAAGTTGTTATTTGTTTGATGTTACCAAACCAAAATGTTGTTCGTCTAATTTTATTATTCCAAAGCTCCTTTGTATAGGTAATTATTTAACCAGGTTATAAAAATAGCAATAAGATGGTGATTTAGCAAACGAAAATAGCCACATTGAGAGAAATTTTACTGCAAACCAAAATACAAAAAACATATGATTTGGAGACAAACAGATTTCAGTCGCTTATCTTGGCTATAGTGAAACTTCAAGTTTCCTCCTCAAATCAATTGGAATAATTAAAATTTTGAACTTTTATCTTAATATTTCTGAAAAATTATTCATCGAGTTTTTGTTTAACATTTTTATTGGCCAAATCAATTCATAGTGTACCACAAGCATTTTAACAATATATTTAAAAAGCTCTTAACATTATACAATTTTCTAAGTAATTTTCGAAGTAGTTAAGCTACTTAAAGCTTTACCAATTCAAAGTTAATATAAGTATAAGTGTAAATCTTAAATGGTTTATTCTGTAACGTAAGTTTTAAGGTTTAGTATAGCGAGCTTTTAGTTATTGTAACGCTAAAAGTTGTTTCTTTAAAACGTCATTACTAATTTCAAAATTACATGATCATATAAAATAATTTAAGAGCTTTTACGACAAACTTTCCGTTAACAACTGATTTTATTTAAAGTCTATTTTTCGAAGCGAGCTTTTCGAATATACAAATTAATTTAAAAAATGTATGAATTATTTCCGGATTTATTTGACATATCTGTAGTTTACCCAATCTTCCAAATCATACTTTTTTCTAGAAAGCTTTGTTTAAATTACTAATTAGAGATAACCTAACACATTAAGTTCTTATGTTGGTTCTAATTGTACCTCACGTCAACACGCAATTGTTCTTGCACTTCTCCTTTTTGAAAGCTTTCTTGTATATTGTTTAACAAGTTTAATTAAAAATATATAAGGGTTTAAGATACGCATAGAATTTAATTTTGCGAACAATTTATTGAAAATTCCCCAAAGCAAAGCATAAAATAATGAGAACTTTATGCATTTCATATATTTAATCTGCAGCAAATTAACGTAATTTGCTTGAAAAGCTTTCATATCTCTAATAAATTTAAATCAGATCATTTAATCAGATCAGAATAATTTAAAAAATACTTTTTGAATTTTTAATAGAAACATAAAAGTTAAACAGTTGAAAAAAATACAAAGCTTTTGGGTCATATGTTGACTGGTCAAGTCAAGCAAAGTGACACAAAGAAAGAGAGACAACTTTAAAGGTGTATTTTCAAAAAAACACAATATTGGAAACCTTTAGATTTTTTTAAGTATAAATTTGGAAGATTGCTTATAAAATGCAAAGCTCCTTTAAAATGATTTAGTTGCATTTACATTTCCGTAAAATTAAAGTTTTTTAACGTAATAACCCAATTTTAAGTATAAATATTAATTAGGTGAAAATATTTTATTAAGCTTTACAAGAGACTCTCACTGTAATAAATTTACTTTGTTTAATTGCAAATATATTATAACATTACAAAGATTTTGCTTTTAATTTGTGTATATTTTGTCCGGTAAGTTATGCAGTTTATCGAAAAACAACGTTCGCTTAACGTCTCCTATTTGAGCTTAAAAATTACTATAATTTGAAAAGCTTTCAAAAACTAGTTTCCAATGAGTAATTACGCTTTAGTAGACCAAATTAACAATAGCACAAAACTTATGTATTGGCAACCATAATTTTGACGACCTGTTTAAAAGCTCTTTTACAAAATTACGGAAAGCTTTTAACCGGGCCACTTAGATTTTTTATTACAGGATTACTTGCTCTGTTTTAATGGAGCCAACGTTTTTTTTAAGCTTTAATTTGACTTAAAAACTCTTACGTTTTGGATGATTAAAAAATATAAATTTTATCAACGCACTTCATCAAAACAAAAATTGCTTTCAATCTACATATGTCAAAACTTATTTTTAGTAACAAGTATTTTGTGTGCTTATTCATTTTATGTAACTCTTACATTTACTCGTTTGTTTAGGTATAAAAACAAACCCGTTGGCAATTTTCTCTATAGATAATAGTAATCGCATGGAAACACGCGCAACACAATAATTAACCAAAACTTAATATTAGGAGAGACATGAAATTTTATTATAGGAGGCTTGGTAACCTAATTCATCGAAAATTGTGAAAATCTGGAACAACATTTTTGTACGCTATTACAAATACGTACCCATTCGAATTTCGTTACAGTGGGAAAAGTAACAAACAGAAATTTGTTAAATCCTTCCTATACAATATAATCCGCATAGCATTTTTCGTAAAGCTTTTTTCCATAATAAAAGCTTTCCATTTGTTTGGGAAAAAAAATTTGTTTTCATTTAATGAAAACAAAGTGAAAGCTATTTATATTGCCGGGTACGTTCAAGGATGGCACACAATATTTTTTGTCACTTTAGTTTTTCCCGATTATTTTTTTTTTGTCGCAACAAAAACTTTTAAATGGAAAATAGACAAAAAAAAGCTTAACTTTAAACTACGAAGTCGTGTATATTGTAAATGTTTCTATTTTTAAATTTGTTGGGATTATACTAAGAGATAACATATATAATCCATAATGTGAGTTTGGGTTTTTACGTTTTTCTACAAAATACTTAAATATTCACATAATTACCTTTTCCATTGGCACAGTAAATTGATTCAACTTTTTTAATTGTTGCTCTTTAAGTATTCTCGCCGGTATAGTAGCATCACCATCTATCGCACTAGAATATAGTTGATGTTGTGGCCTTAACGGTGGTGGTGGGAAACGTTTAGCACGAATATTTTTGTCACGTAACTCTACTTCAAGTTTTATGATACCAGAATTATTTTCCGGTAAATTAATATTTAAATTATCGTTTGATTGTAGCATCTCGTTGTTATCATATTTCCCTGTGTATAGTAAAAAACAAAAAAAAAACAAAAAATTAAATAAATTTCAAAGTTTTAACTTACATTCACAAAAAAAAATGTTTTTATTTCTCGTTCCAGGTAAGTAATCACCTTAGATACAATATACTTCAACATCGTTGTGGTATACACAAGATAACATCATATACGGAACAAAATTATATCGTTTCGTGGGCTCATCAATTAGAAACAAAAAAAATGAGTATACGTGAGTGTGTGTGTGTGTGTACATACGTGTGTTGTTGTATGGAGTCATATACACAATCGTATATCAATCAATATCTTTGATACGAGTAAAAATTTTCACAACGATAATTTTCTAATTTAAAATACGTTTTGTATCGTCGTTTGTGTACACAGGTATAAGATATACCTTATAATATAATATTCAGAATGAAATAGAAAAATTGGTAAGAACTGAAAATTTTCTGATGACGTGTGATAATTCTCAAATATATATACACAAAATGATTGATTGAAATTCAATGAATTGGAAGGTATTCATATATACACTTGAATAACGTAATATGATAATAGGAAGAAAGATATTTAGCTTTTAAGCTCCTTAACGAAGTAAGACAAGAACAAAAAAAATATTTGGAAGTGTTTTATTTGGGGATTACAATGTTAAAAATAAAAAGTAAATTTAAATATTGGAACAGGTACGGTAAGTACTGCTAAAGTCTTGTATTCAACAAAATGGGTGTTTACAGTTTAACAAAATCATGTCGACCAAAGTCAATAGCGACGAATTCGATTATCGAAATCGATTGAATAAGAACAAGCCATAGCTAGATGTGCATATAACAATAACTGTCTAGGGAGCGGCCCAGGAACAGTTTTATATAAAATTTAAAATTCGAAAAATCGATTTTTAGAAAAGAAATGGAAAACTTTTGCTCAAACATGTTTGAGTTTTTTTTTTTTTGCAATTTCCTAAAAATCACAACAGCAAAGCGTATTTTTGGATGTGTAAAAACGAATGCGCCCGATGTTTATCCTATAATCGTGCCCTATACTTATTCTAAACATTACAATTGCTCCACACTGTTATTATTTATTTTTTTATTACACCCTATTCTACCTGTTGAAGCTTTTTTGTACTGATATAAAAAAGGGAAATGTGGCGGATAAAAATTATTGCCTCATGTAGTAGTTTTCTATGATAGAAGTTTTAAAAAATTATTGTAAAATTATGTATATTGAGCAAACGAATGGAGTGTTTGGAGCAGCATGGCCTAGCACACTATTTCAAGCAAAACTTGCTAGGTGTTTATTCGACCGATCCCGAATTATTTATTCGAAATTATAAGTGTTTTTGCTAAAATGGTTATTTTACAATATACTCAGTTGTCTATCAACCCTTTTCATGATCTTTCCACTTTAGATGAAGTTATTTAGTATTTGCACTCTGAATGAGCTCCCTAGCGTTTCATTTAGAATTTATTTGTCGCTATTGGAATTTTAAACATCATCAACTTTAAAATTCACAACCACATTATTTTGTAGCTTGATACTGATTTGGTTGATTGTAACATACAATTCGTTTGTTGGATGTCAATTTTCATTAGTTTATTGCCAATGATTTTCATTTGTGATAAGAGTAATTCCTACACTTAAATCCTGCACGAAAGTTTAAAAACCGTTGTTGGTCCCATTGAATCTTCCAATATTGATTTTTTTTTGTTTTGTATAAACCAGAAGAAAATACGATTTTTGGTAATTTATATATTTGGTAATTTTTCTTGTAAAGTCTATCAAAGGAATCGCAATAGTGGCAGATTTTCCTGTAAAAAATAAAAACGCCGATAAGTAGCTTAGTTTGCTTAGTATTGTTTTCTCTCGTTCAATTTGTTTTACCCTATTCGCTCTATATTTGGAAAAAGTCTCCTCTTTATAATAATATCAAACAGGCTTTCTGCTACCGACCTAGCAGTGGGATAAAAACAACAAAGGTTACCGAAAATGATCAGTAAATTGTGTAGATAGGTAGACGGATATTCTATTGTAGAATTTGTGCGGCATCACTAGGTGCGGTGATCGATAGTGGGCAGCTCAATCGACCCAGTCAAATATTGCTAAGAGATAAAGAGATATATAATATGCATGTGCCTCCCCCACCAAGATGACGTGACAATGCTTGATATTCTTTTAAAATACCCAAGGAAAGCATTCGGATGGATCTCGCATATATCACTCTATTTTGCAGATGATAAGGTATAGAGATAATACGGAATAATTCTGAATAAATCCAAAAATCGGTCATTATGCCAAAAGGATTACTAAAATTTGAAATTACATCCGACTACATGAGCGTAAAAGCTCCTAGACTTTTTTTTTGAGAAAGTGTACAAGCATAAGATCCTTCTCAGGATTTTCATTTGTTATCCATTTTTTTCTCGTAGTCAAAAATGGAAAACATATTAAAAAAAATTTCTGGCCAAGATCATGGCGGCTCCTTAAAATTTGTTATATCATTATAGTAAGAGGGGCTATTGACTACCTCTGCGAAAATATTAAACCTGATTTATTGGTTAGGACTTTCGCTACATAAATAAATGTATTGCCTTTGCCGTAGTTAGAATTGAATAAAAAACTTAAAAAAATTCTTCTGTACCCTGAAAATGTCTTATGTTTCTGTATCCTGAAAATGTCTTATGTCTTACTGTGGCTATTTCTAGGCCAATTCTAAAGCCGGTTTGCTTTTTAGAATATGTACCACCCAAATAAATGAAAATGTTTTCGGCTTTTTATAGACAACATACTATTTGTAATGACATACTCATTATTTTCGATTTGGTAAATCAGAAAAATAATGGAGTCATACTCCTAATATATCTACCCAGTAAAAGTAGAAAATATCAATCCCCTCCCCCTTTTCTTTCCCGCAGAGTTAACACAAAGTGTATCGACTCTTAAAAATTCTACCTGAAGAGTAGACCTTACTTTTTCTGTACGAAACCGAATTACCAACACGAAAGCTCAAAGAGATTTCTAATTTTTTAAGAGTCGATACACTTTGTGTTAACTCTGCGGGAAAGAAAAGGGGGAGGGGATTGATATTTTCTACTTTTACTGGGTAGATATATTAGGAGTATGACTCCATTATTTTTCTGATTTACCAAATCGAAAATAATGAGTATGTCATTACAAATAGTATGTTGTCTATAAAAAGCCGAAAACATTTTCATAATATTCACCCAAATAAATGTATTACCTTCTGTAGTTAAAAATGGGAAACAATTAATAAAATTCTGTTGGTCAAGTTTATGAAGACCAATACCGACCCGACCCCTTACTATACCAATATAACAAATTAGCAGGGCCGCAATAATCGTAACCAGATGAATGTTTTCCATTTTTAATGACGAGAAGGTAATACGCATTTATTGATGTAGCAAAAATCCTTTGCAACAAACCGGGTTGAGAATTGACTCAGGGATAACCAATAGGACTCCTAACTATAACGATATATCAAATTTTCAGGGTCACCATAATTTGGACGTGAATAACTTTTTTAATTTTTTCTTAATGTTTCACTACGATAACGCAAAACAATTATTGATGTAGTTAAAATTCTAAATAGGATTAAGAATTCGCTTATACATAGGTATCCCAACTATATCAACATAATAAATTTCGAGGGCAGCCACAATCTTGACCAAAAGAATTTTTTTTATTTGTTATCCCATTTTAAAGACAAGTAAAAATGGATAAAAAATGGAAAATCCTGGATAGGCTTTCACGGTCTTGTAAAAAATCTCAAATGGATTTTTAAGTCGATGAGCTTGTCCACTTGCGAAGCATGGCGTACACTAAGAAACTATAAAATTAGTTGATGAATCACACAAATATTTATTTAATCCAGGACGCTAACAAAGCTGTTGGTGGCACCACTATTCAAGGAGCAATTTTATTTGGTATTCCATTAGCCATTATTGTGCATAAAGGACCATTTGTCGATAGATTATTTTAAATTATTTAGTTCTCAATCGATTATTTATTGAATTTCTTGAATACGGCCAATTAGGAAGGAACTCGGCTATTTCTTAACCGATTATGATGGAATTCGACAAATATGATTAGTAATGTTAATCTAAAACAATATTTTAATGAATTTCTTAAAAAAGCCTTTTCGGTTATTTCTTAACCGATTAAGATGAAATTCGACAAATACTATTCGAAATGAGAATCTAAAACGATAGCTTAATAAATTTCTAGCTAATGAATTTCTTGAAAAAAGCCTTTTCGGTTATTTTTTAACTGATTATGATAAAATTCGACAAATACGATCAAAAATGGGTTTCTAAAACGGTCTATTAATGAATTTCTTGAATAAGGCCAATTAGGAAGGAACTTGGTTATTTCTTAACCGATTATAATGAAATTCGACAAAGTATTTTTCTAATGAATTTCTTGAAAAAAGCCTTTTCGTTATTTCTTAACTGATTATGATAAAATTCGATAAATACGATCAAAAAGGGATTTTAAAACGATGTTTTAATGAATAACGCCAATTAGGAAGGAACTCGGTTATTTCTTAACCGATTATGATGAAATACTATTAGATATGAGATACTTAATTCTACAAATCCCATTAGAAATGAGAATCTAAAACGATATCTTAGTAAATTTCTTGAATACGGCCAATTAGGAAGGAACTCGGTTATTTTTTAACCGATTAAGAAATTAGATTAGAAATGTTAATCTAAAACAATATTTTAATGAATTTCTTGAAAAAATTCTTTTCGATTATTTCTTAACTAATTATGATGAAATCCGACAAACACGATCAAAAATGGGATTCCAAAACCGATACTTTAATGAATTTTCCGAAAAAAGCCTTTTCGGTTATTTCTTAATTGATTATGATGAAATACGACAAATACGATTAAAAATGGGATTCTAAAACGATATTTTAATGAATTTCTTGAATAAGGCCAATTAGGAAGGAACTCGGTTATTTCTTAACCGATTATGATGGAATTCGACAAATACTTTAATGAATTTACAAATACGATTAGAAATATTAATCTAAAACAATATTTTAATGAATTTTTTGGAAAAAGCCTTTCCGGTTATTTTTTAACTAATTATGATGAAATTCGACAAACACGATCAAAAATGGGATTCCAAAACCGATACTTTAATGAATTTTCCGAAAAAAGCCTTTTCGGTTATTTCTTAATTGATTATGATGAAATACGACAAATACGATTAAAAATGGGATTCTAAAACGATATTTTAATGAATTTCTTGAATAAGGCCAATTAGGAAGGAACTCGGTTATTTCTTAACCGATTATGATGGAATTCGACAAATACTTTAATGAATTTACAAATACGATTAGAAATATTAATCTAAAACAATATTTTAATGAATTTTTTGGAAAAAGCCTTTCCGGTTATTTTTTAACTAATTATGATGAAATTCGACAAACACGATCAAAACTGGGATTCCAAAACCGATACTTTAATGAATTTTCCGAAAAAAGCCTTTTCGGTTATTTCTTAACTGATTATGATGAAATACGACAAATACGATCAAAAATGGGATTCCAAAACCGATACTTTAATGAATTTCTTGAAAAAAGCCTTTTCGATTATTTCTTAACTGATTATATTGAAATTCGAAAAATACGATCAAAAATAGGATTCTAAAACGATAGTTTAATGAATTTCTTGAAAAAAGCATTTTCGGTTATTTCTTAACCGATTATGATGGAATTCGACAATAACGATTAGAAATGTTAATCTTAAACAATATTTTAATGAATTTCTCGAAAAAAGCCTTTTCGGTTATTTCTTAGCTAATTATGATAAAATTCGACAATTACGATTAGAAATGTTAATCTAAATCAATATTTTAATGAATTTCTTAAAAAAAGCATTTTCGGTTATTTTTTAGGTGATTAAGATGAAATTCGACAAATACGATCAAAAACGGAATTCTAAAACGATTCTTTAATGAATTTCTTGAAAAAACCCTTTCGGTTATTTCTTAACTGATTATGATGAAATTCGTCAAACTATTAGAAATGAGAATCTAAAACGATATTTTAATGAATTTCTTGAAAATTGCCAATTAGAAAGGAACTCGGTTATTTCTTAACCGATTATAATGAAATTCGACAAAGTATTTTTCTAATGAATTTCTTGAAAAAAGCCTTTTCGTTATTTCTTAACTGATTATGATAAAATTCGATAAATACGATCAAAAAGGGATTTTAAAACGATGTTTTAATGAATAACGCCAATTAGGAAGGAACTCGGTTATTTCTTAACCGATTATGATGAAATACTATTAGATATGAGATACTTAATTCTACAAATCCCATTAGAAATGAGAATCTAAAACGATATCTTAGTAAATTTCTTGAATACGGCCAATTAGGAAGGAACTCGGTTATTTTTTAACCGATTAAGAAATTAGATTAGAAATGTTAATCTAAAACAATATTTTAATGAATTTCTTGAAAAAATTCTTTTCGATTATTTCTTAACTGATTATGATGAAATTCAATAAATATGATTAGAAATGTTAATCTAGTACAATATTTTTATGAATTTATTGAAAAAAGCCTTTTCGAATATTTCTCAACCAATTATGATGAAATTCGACAAATACTATTAGAAATGAGAATCTAAAACGATATCTTAATAAATTTTTTTAATACGGCCAATTAGGAGGGAACTCGGTTATTTCTTAACCGATTATGATGAAATTCGACAAATACGATTTTAAATGGAATTCTAAAACGATATTTTAATGAATTTCTTGAATACGGCCAATTAGGAAGGAACTCGGTTATTTTTTAACCGATTAGGAAATTAGATTAGAAATGTTAATCTAAAACAATATTTTAATGAACTTCTTGAAAAAAGTCTTTTCGGTTATTTCTTAACTAATTATGATGAAATTCGACAAATACGATTAGAAATGCTAATCTAAAACAACATTTTAATGAATTTCGTAAAAAAAGCCTTTTCGGTTATTTCTTAACCGATTATGATGCTATTCGACAAATACTATTAGAAATGATATTTTTTAATGAATTTCTTGAATACGGCCAATTAGGAAGGAAGTCGGTTATTTCTTAACTGATTATGATGAAATTCGACAACTACTATTAGAAATGAGAATCTAAAACGATATTTTAAAATGGTGTTGTCCGTTTTTTACTGTCCTCCGAACCTTTTTATCGTACATGTACATCTGCATCTGCATATCTCATTTATAACAGAAACAGGGACAGTCGCGTCACCTTCACAAGGTGGAATGGGGTACACAAATTTCTGCAGATCAATTTTTAAATCATCCCAAGTCAGATATTTGTATATTGCCAACACAGAGTCTGATTTTTACTCAGGCATGTATATGGAAATGGGTCACACATAAATTAATCATAATTAATTAAATATTGGTCAGATATCTTCGACATATACGAATCATTCGTGGTATTTGAATTCGGTATATAAATATGTTCTGGCTATCGATACAGATTGCAGATTTTGGAAGCATGTAACCACCGAAATTAACAAATAATTATGGCTTCTAATCTATAGATATTGTATGTTCTTTCGAATTTCTATGTGTGATTTTGGGATAAATTTCAGAACGTAACTGGTAACAGGTTGAATCGTACAAATCACATTCAAAATTCCAATTTTAGATTTTGAAAATTCTTAGTTAGTTAAAGTTTGCAATTGCTAGAATTTTGACTGCCCTACGGGAATAGTATCTACATATTTTGCCCAAGTCGTGTTAAAATTCGCCGGCGCAGATTGATAATGACAACGGTTCTTCAACATGAATAATCAACTTGAAGTTGTTGAAGTAGCTTGACCAACTTATTTTTCTTAACGTGATTCTGCGCAAGTAATAATTTTTTTTTGGCATTTACCCATTTGGCAATGGAATTTTTACCATTGTTCGGAAATGGTTTACTAATCTTGACCGAAATTATAACTATTACCATTCCAACTATTTTAACATTTTTATTGTGCCTGTCGTCACGTTGGAAGGACCATAACAAAAAATTCATATCAAGCCTATTTATGTAAATGTATTTTGGTTTCAAATATCTACATATACGACAACAACACCAATCGAATTTTCTATTTTTACAATTCAATATTGTATACGAGTTAGTATTCCATTCTCTCCGTTCTGTCTGTAGATTATTTCTTTAGACGTGCAACAATTTAAGTTAATAATGTTTTGAAATTTTTATTTTTTAATATTTTTTTGTTAATCTTGAAAAGAGAAAAATGGTTACGGGTGGCACAATATTTTGAAATTGAAAAATAAAGAAAATATTGGAAAATTTAATAAATTCAATTTTTCGTTATTCAACCATCCCCAACTATAATTTTCTATAGTATACCACAAATACGAAATATATTTTAGGTCTTTGATGTTGATGTTTTTGTGTGTGGTAGAGATCCGCCTTAATAAAATCATTTGTTCGGGTTGGAACCAAGGTCAAATTGATGGTAATTAGAATGCCTAATTATTTTATAATAATTCAAGATGAGTATCATCATTATGCTAATTGGATACGTGAAACGATGAGAAATCAACAAATTGTGAAGGTGATGATTGAGCTCATACCCATTTCGTTCTATTTTTGATTTTTAATTTAACAGTGGTGTTATGCTGTTATTATAAAATTAGTATTATTCGTTAAGTAAATATTTGGAAAACGAATTAATTATATTCGGAAGACAGATATATCCCTCTAATCTGAAAGCTATTTACATAAAATTGATTTAATTTGTTTGGATTTTTTTTTCTGTATAAGGATATTATATCCTGCTGGTGATGATAAATTTATTAAATTAAAATTTAATGATTTAATTTTTTTTTATTGGTTCGCTCGTTCGTCGTTCTCTCGATTTGGGGGGAGATTTTTAGGGATTAGTTTGTATACAAGGTGATCTATCTGCCATTACGGCGTGTTATTTTTTATTAGAATAACGAGGATTAAAGTGATTGAATTCGTTTTCTACTCAGTTTTTTTAGGCAATGAAAATCTAAATTCTAATGAAATTTAATTTAAATGCCTTTGAAAGGTTTTGGCAATGAGAATAAATAATTCAGAATTGATGAAGTTTGAACATTGGTCTTTTAAATGTTGTAGACAGTTTCTTACCGCATTTATTGTAAATTCGAGGGAAGGCGTCTATATTGTTAAAGAAGTCTCAATATGATACTCTACTATCAATTGGATAAAACAAAATTACGAGAACTCGTTACTCGCACCATCCAACACTTTAGCTGTAACTAAATCAAATTCATTGAGAAGCATAACCAACTCGGACATACATAATACATATGTATAATGAAAATTGGCCACAAGAATGTTCTGCTAATTGTTTAGTATTGATATAACATGGCTGCCAAAATAAACGCTGAATGTTAATTTATTACCGAGATCCATGCTGCAAAACATACTGGAGCATATCGAGATTTCATTTCCCTTTCGAAAATCCTTTAAATATTGTTGATTTAATCATGCTTCCGCCATGGATTGGTGCATTACTGTTAACCACTTTAGAAAGATAGATTCAACAACTCCCTAGTAGGCAAATACGAGAACTAGAAATGCCTAACCTAATTGTCTTTGGTGACGTTTTCAAAACAAAAAAAAATTAAAACTCATATAATGTAAGCATTTGGTGGTTTTACATATTTTTTTAAAATAAATTGGAAGTGTATTAATATAGGCATTACTCTAGATTAAACGAGGTTCTCGAATTTTGACGTTGAGTTGCGCCATATGGCTTGAAATCGTCCAGAAAAGCCAAAGTATCGAAATCCTGTCCAAAAGTTCAACTGTTTGAGTGTCTGGAAGTCTAGATTTATTATATTACCTTAACAGCTATGTAAATACTAAATGTAAGGAACAAATATAAAGGGATCATACCTTACGAGGTGATCAGAACTTCGGTTATATCTCCCAAATCAATCTTTTAGTTAACTTCTAAATTCAATTTTCACTTTCACTTTCAACTCAATATATAACTTAACCTCCACAACTCAACCGCAAAGCAACCATTAAATCTTTTGGAATACGAGTTAATGTCGGTTCATTAACTCACGGTTATTGGGATTTCACAATACCACCCTCAACTCAATCACCAATTCAACCCCAAATCAACTTTCAATAGCACTGAAGACCTTTATTAATATTCTCATATGGCAAAATATGGCTCCAGTTTCTCGTGAAAAATTCGCGAAACCCCAAAAAAAATATTTTAATTGGAATAAAAACAGCCTCTAGAGTGTTAAGTCTGAAAATGGATTACGTTGATGTGACTTGTCAATAGCTACCGCAGGAAAAAGATCAGATCTAGTTTCCCGTTGGAAATTTCGGAAATCGTTTTAGGTACTTGTATAGTTTGGTTCCCAAAATTGCAGCGCACAAAAAGGAGTAGGTTAATCGTCTACATTGGTGCTACTCGGCTTTTTGCTGCTATTAATTTTATAACAACATCGCCAGCTAAATTTTTCGTTCTCAAATAGGCAGCTTGCTCCATATGATTATTGTAAGGAATCACAAAAACATGCATCTCCATCGCGCTATAATTATTTAAGTTAGCGAAGTATCAAAATTTCTTGCAACTGGATTAGATTTTTCCGTGAAATGAACGGGATGCTTCTTTTCCGGAAACCATCGGTATGCCATTCAATTTGACATTGCAGTATCTAGCTCTGCATCTAATTGGTTTATCTAAATATGATGACTTATTGGATAATACAATTAATATTAAGTACCCCAGGACTCATTATGTGATACCACATTTTTTATCAAAAACAGACCCTACCAATTTTCTTCACTTTACATTCCAGCTTATAAGCAAACACACCATTTAATATCACTAGCTCAGCTTCGACATCAACATCAAAAGCACTTTGAATTTATTGGGTGGCAAAAAATTTATTACAGATGCTGCACCGGTCATAACCAATATTTAAATATCTTTAATTATATTCTATTGTAGATATAGACCACAAAAACAACAAATAGCCAAACCTATTTCAGTTGTAGGAAATTTCGGTAACATGCTAACTTAAATAATTATAGCGCCAAACTCAACTAATAAATCGACTTAGTATGATTAATGCAGTTAGATAGCACAATACCAAATCGAATGACATTCCGATGGTTTCCGTAAAAGAAACAACCCTTCACCCCAGGGCCAAATCCTATCCAGTTGGATGAAATTTTGGTAGTACCAACTAATTTAAATAATTATAGCGCAAATCTCAACATGCAGATCATCTTGATATGATTAATGGAGTTAGATAACGCAACTTCTAATCGATTGGCACACAGCTTCAATTTCATCCCGGTAAAATCCATAGGTACTATTCTAACCTTAAGGCCCTTTTCTGTAAAATTGAGTATTTTCTTCTAGATTAATATTGTTATACTTATGCATAATAATGGAAAAAAAATCAGAACTATCCGACATGAAACGACAAGCCTCCCGTTTCGATTGTGGAGAAAATTACCCCACACTAAAAGTACGTTTAAAACGTATTGCTCGAGGCTATTAACGAAATATTATACGTATATCTAGTTTACGTATATACGCTTCTTTAGACATATTAGGTACACGAAATACTATACTTCCCCCTCAATTATAGTTTTTATAAAAACTATCCAGCTATACCTACTCTTACAATATACTATTCGTACTCTTAGATATACTCAACGTACTCTTCGACGTACTATTACACGTACTCCCTGTCCGAATAGACACTTCATTAGTCAATATCAAAATTCTCGATAAGCTAAACAATTTTCGAAAAGGAACGATTTTGTAAATGCTATACACATTAAATAATGTATTGTATAAATTCAAAAAACATTGTAGAATATTACGCGTAAATCGGAAATATAAATTGTTCGTCTAATTTGGTTTTGTCTCATCAAATTAATTTTTATTCAAATGTTCAAGCGGTGCGTTTTCATGAAAAGTCAGTTTTTTAACAAATGTGTATTCTACGCGCGATGGAATTGAAACTTTTCAATCGGCAAGTTTATAAGTAGTTACTAACAATTAAAATCTAATGGATTTTGCTGGCGTGTAAAATGTGTAGTATTACTGCTATAAGATTTGAAGAAAAATTTAATTAATCCTTGAATTGTTATACCTGAGATTAAATAGTTATTTTTCTTAATGGGTCACCATGATCATTGCGAAATAGGATCACGATTCATAGCTGGATATAGAAACACGATAAATATGAAATGTAAAAAAGAGTGGAAGTGTGAATGGGATAGCAGTAGAATTAACGAATAGTGATACTAAATTAATACTGAAATCATATAAAATTTGACAAAATTCTGAATATGGTTTCTACGATTCCACGACAATTCGCAGAAAAACAATTCGCAGAAAAAAAACTTTACAGAAATCTTGCAAAATGAAGATTTTATCTTCCTTATCCAGAATTTTGTGTTGAAATATTTTGGAAAAGGGAGATTTCAATTCTAATTTTAATATTAAATCTACATTTACCAGATATTTGCGCGATTTTCAGGGAAATACTATTATTTTTTCTGTAAATTTTCTGTGAATTGTTTTTCTGTGAATTTTTTTTCGGTGAATTGACGGGATACCTATTTTGTTATGATCCAGGAAATCATATTCAACTATATTTGATATATCCTACTATATTATAATAATAAATATCATTTATCTAATTACTAGAATTATGTATGATAAATTTTATTACAATATGATAATTGCAATAATTTTCGACTTTAATGATTGCAACAATCATGCGATATGATTTAATATAATCGAGACAATCATATAGTATGGTTTTACATATGATCTGCAATATTTAAATATGGTTAGAACAATCATAATACAAGAGGGTATATCATAATAGACTTAGGTCTATCAAAACAAAATAAGTTTTATTGAAAATTATTTGTATCTCCTCGTGTTTGCTACGGTCATATCAAATTGAATTTGTACTCTAAAAAGGTGCAATTATTACCTAATCTCGAGAGAAGTCTTAAACAAAGAAATATTGTAACAATTTAAAAATAAATTATTGTATTTAATTAATTTATTATTAATGTTAATAGTTAAAAAGTGTTTTAGTGATGTTAGTGGTTTTGAAACCTAAAAGTGAATTTTTAGTAGGACCAATAGTTATTACCTAATAAGGCGGTAATTGTGTCTTGCAGTGAAAAACTACTAAACACCGTGTTGGTTTTTGAACCATTTTTCTTTCTGAATATTTGCTAAAACAAATTTATTCAAAAACTATCCAACTATTTCGACTAAAATCGGCAAACCAATTACGCTTGTAACAGAGGAACGGAACAACGTATCTGCGGTGATAATTGAATATATCATCAATCGCAACCTAAATAAATCGTAAGTAGTTTTATTAGAATCAAAATACAAATATCTTTCATTGAGGTTTCTTTAGGCGCTTTAAGGACGATTTTACAAAATTCGCGAAACTTGTGCAGACGTTGTTTCCAAAAGAGCTACACAGCCGTATTAAGGAAAAAAATCACAAACGCCAAAAGTCGAAAAATGCGTGAGGGGCATATTTGGATTCTGCAAATAAATACCTGTCTTTCTGCTTTTTTAAACAGATAAATATCCTGCATCAAATGCCATAAAATCACATTATTTAATAGTCAGGTTTCATATTAAGACAAGGCAAACAAAAATAGTTAAATTAAAATTACACAAAACTACAAAAAGGCAAATGTGACTTTTTTCTTAGCAAGGCAGCAGGAGACGTACTTTATTCCATCTTCCGGAGGTTGCATTTGCATTACCAAAGGTAACTCAATATAATTTGCATTAACCCTCTCGAACGCCTTGTACAATATATTGTAAATCAACTTTGATCGCTTCGATCAACCGTTATTTTTAATTTTTTTCTAATTGCTCTTGTGCAGTAGTTCTCTTATATATTTATTTTCATATTACAGTTATACGAGCAAATGCTACGTATTAAATCTCAGTTTTGTTCCAGTTTTTATTGTGTATAGTTGCGCTACGTATTTTATTTTTGGAAGTGAGTAATTATATTTATTATTATTTTAATTGATAAACTATAAAATTGGTGTTTAAAGGTGTAATGTAATTCAAATATGTTTAAATTATATAATTAAATGAAGTTTCTGGTAAAGTTGTAATTAGAAAAAATTGTTTAGATGTGTTGAAAAACATGTACAAAATATTGTACATGGCGTCTCAAGTGATGTGTACAATTACAATATATGCTATATGCTGTTTAATTTGAAAGTGGTACAAGACCATATTTTCTTGAAATGAGATGATAAAGGAATAAGAGAACCAATAAATGCAAAAAATTATGGAATTTTAAATTATCTTATTTATTGCTCAAGCTAGGGATTAGTTTGTTTTATTTTTACTATAAATTACGGATAAAAAGGTCATACTAATATATTTCTATTGTTTTCATCAACTTAATTTTTTTGAAATATGAACTTATACCACTTTAAAAAAATGGTTTATATTGCATATAAATATTTTTCAAAATTATAAAATAAAAATTTATTTTAGAATGGCGCGAAAGGGAATTTTCGAGAAAGAAATGGTTGACCTCTTAAATGATTCAGATTTTGGAGATGATTCGGCTGAAGAAATGTGTCAAGATGAAGTAACTTGTAATGTAATTCCTCGCGTTGTGATGATCATAGAAGTGATATAATTGAAATAGAAGTTCCTTTAAAAAGAGTGAAAACAAATTAACGTTTGGATTTAGAAACCAGCAATGTTGACGATTTAGATGATGATGGGGTAGTTATTCCAAGCGAAACTTGTGACATTGATGCGGCAGGCGGTACATCTGAAGTTAATATTTCTGAAAACGTGCTTATTGAAAACATTCATTTTTCAACAAAGTCTAATATTCAATGGCGACGAAAAAAATTTCACCCTACTGTGATACCTTTTAATGAGCCATTTCCAAATGAAAGCGAAGTTTCAACACCCTTGACGTACTTTTTGAATTATATACCTAACGAAATATTCGAGAAATATGCATTCCACACAAATCAGTACGTGCAGCAAAACAACGTAAATGCGTTCAAACCGACGAACGCAGCTGAAATAAAAAAATTATTTGCATTACATATTCTAGTGGGATGTATGAAGTTTCCTCGGCTAAGGTTATATTGGTCACCATTTTTAAATTTTGAAATTTTTTGCAACAGCATGTCCAATAAACGATTTTGTCAGCTTCGGCAAAACTTACACGTTGTAAATAATTTAGAACGTCCGAAAAAATGCTCTGATAAATTCTTTAAAACTAGCCTCTAATCGACGCAGTCCGTGCACGTTGTTTATCATTACGTTGTGAAGAAAAAGTATCAATTGATGAACAGATAATCCCGTTTAAAGGCCGTTTGTCACTCAAACAATACGTCAAGGGGAAACCGAATCCATGGGACATTAAAGTTTATGTACTATGCGGTTAGAGCAGCATTCCGTACGACTTCTTTTTGTACCAAGGGTCCACCACAGAATTTCCATCAACGACCCTCAAGCGTTTTGGCTTTGGCGCCAGCGTCGTATTAAAGCTAGTGGAAAGACTACAAACTTCAGGACACAAACTTTTCTTCGACAACTTTTTTCGTAATTAAAATTTATTCGAGATTTTGCATAATAAAGGAATTAACGCTGCTGGTACAGTACGTATCAACCGGTTTGCAAACCCACCAATAATGAACGACAAACAAATTATGAAGACACCCCGAAGTTTTTGCGATTCAGTGACTAGTCGCGACGGCAAGATAACACTGGTAAAATGTAGAGACAACAAACCTATTAACCTCGCATCGAATTTTGTGGGAATTGGTAATAAAGACACGGCTCAAAGATGGGGAAAAAACGAAGGCAAATATATTTCAGTGGAACGTCCGGAAATCGTTCAGTTATACAACTCAAATATGGGCGGAGTAGACTTGCTTGATCAGTTGATAAGTTATTATCGTGTTTTTATTTATTCTAAAAAATGGACGTTGCGTGTTACCACTCGTTTCTTGGATTTCGGGGTTTGTGCTAGCTGGCTGGAATATAAGCGAGACTGTGAACAAAATAGCGTCCCTAAAAAAAAAATTAAGGATCTCTTAGAATTCCGCTTGGAACTTGCATATTGTTTAGCTATAGCGGGTAATTCTGCTAATAAAAAGCGAGGTCGCCCAAGTACGAGTACGAGACACAATTTTGCTCCGCTTCGTTCAACATCAAAACCAAAATCTGAAAAAAGACCGTACATGGACATTCGATTCGATGAAATTGGGCATTTACCATCACATGATCACAAATCTACACCAACTCGATGCAAAAATTTAAACTGCATTGGACGAACATTCTTCATATGTATGTACGAAATGTAAAGTACATTTATGTATAAGCAAATCGCGAAACTGCTTTAAAGAGTTTCACACTAAACCAATGAATTAATTTTTATTTATTTAGTTTTTGTTTTTTATTGAACATGAATTCCATTTTTTTTAAATTTTAGTGATACGTATTTTGATTTTAATGTATACAATATTATGTAATAAATCAAATATTTGACCTGTAAACAAATAAAAAATGTAACACAAAATGAAAAAAAAAAAAATTGTCAAGACTCCTTGTACAATATATTGTACATTTCTGAGGGCCCTGGAGTAAGGGTTCAAAAATAAAAAAATTGAACTTTCTCCATACACATTGTCTTAAAGCTGATGGCGTTCGAAAGGGTTAAAATATATTACAAGAATGCTCAGTGAAAACTATTCAATGTTTACACCAATTATACAGCTCACCTTTCGTGCTCTGAATTAATAAAAAGATTATCCATGTCCTCAACTGCTACCTGAACCATCTCAAATAATGTAAAATATCGAATTTAGGAAAATTAATAATAAGCTTTCTTTTAGAAAATTTAATGAATTATTTTTGGTGTATAATTTAGCCACTTATAAAAAATATAAAATTTAAATACCGTTATTGAATTGTTCCAAATTAATCAAAACGTTTTATTGCCTAAGGCCATGCCACATACGCAAACGGCAAACTGGAATTTCAAACCGGCAAACCCATTTTTTGTTAAAACTGTTTCATTTGCAATATCAGAAATATGAAAAAAATGTTCAATAAGTACCATCTTTTTCTAGAAAATTTTATTAAAACTGATTTAATTTCACGGACAAATTTTAGCTTGACTAAAATGTGAAATGATGGCAAAATATAAAATTGCTGTTTTTTAAATGAAATTAAGTTAACACAATAAGTACAACGTTATTGTTTTAACTTTTATTAAATTTTTTAAAATTTTATAAAACAACAATATTATATTATTATTATATGTAGGTTTAAACCATTTTTTCAATAATTTTGATTTTGCAAATGAAACAATTTTGTGAAAAATTGGGTTTGACGGTTTGATACGCCGCGCCGGTTTGTCATTTGTGCATGGATCAACGTTTTTACTTTCTACAAAAAGCAAGGTCTAGTGTATTTTTAACGTAAACTTGTTTTGCTTGATTTAGCTTCACACAAGGACCGCAGAATAAACGTAGCAAATCAAATTAAATATGAAAAAAAAAAAAAATCTAAGATAGCCATACTTTTAAAGTCCTATGTTGTATATAGCTAGTATTAGTCAAGCAAAAAATGTTTTGACTAATTTATCTTAATTCAATAATATTTCTATTTACAGATGAACGACTAGCTCTTAGTTTAGTACTTCTGCCGTACATTCTTCCACGGAAAGAGAAATCACAATGGAAATTCTCGCTTTTCTAAAAAAGAAATTCCAAATTCATTTATAACTATACCTATATATTAGGCTATATTTGAATTACATCAAAAACTACAACCTATTTTTGCTACAGAAACCAGTTGAAGCGGCCGAAACGGTAGAAAATACTGGATTTCTCAAAATTATTTTTATACGTTAACCTTCAGAAATAATTCATGTGTGAGTTTGGCGGGAAAACGTGCATGCTTACGAATGCTTTAAAACCAGTGTTTAAATCAGTGTTTAAATTCAAATTTCATTTCTTGCTTTACTCTCTTTTTGCGAAAGGAGAGAAAAAATATTTTGTTTTGTTTTTTTCCTTTGGAACGAAATTCAACAAAATAAAATATCTCTTTTCTCCTATTCTTTGTGTTTTATATGAGGAGAGATACTTTACGTTTTTCGATTTCGTTTTCGGGGAAAGAAACAACAAAAATATTTTTTGTTTTCTTTCACAAAGAGAGAACTAAAAGATAAAAGAATGGAACGAAAAAATGAATTTAAACACTGTTTAAGTAACCATTAAGTACTACCTTTAATTGTTTGGGTATAAATACTAACTATACAACATTTTGCGAACACAATACAGAAAGCTATATAAAACGTCATCACATATAAGTTCAATGATTCCAGATGAATTTGAAGATAATACTTCCTATTTTTCTAATGAATCACTCAATTCCTTAATTTTAAGTTTAGTTTAACTAATGAATTTGGCTCAAGATACTGGTTTTGTATGTGGCAGTCTAATGCTCGGTTTCACAAAAAAAACAGGCAAACTCCAACTTGTGAATATTTCATCTCTTTCTTCTTTTATGAAATTGCGATTTATGTATTTCAATTTCTTAAACGCACGCCAATTTTATTTCGTTTTTACATGAAAATTTTGACTGGAGAGCTAAATATTTAGCTGCTCAATGTCGTTCAGTTAATTATTTAGATGAAGGCTAAATGTATATATGATATATATACATATATATATATATATATATATATATATATATATAAGTTACGAATTTCAATTCGGAGCGATTAAAAAAAATGAAATTTATTTCGATCTTTTCTCTTACAATTCAAACTAAAACTAAACTTAAATATAACAGAAATTTCTATATTCGAAAATCTGTAGTAAGCAGATTTTTTATGTTACTCTATTTTTTATATTAATAATTTTGTTGTAAGCGATTTTAAATAATCTAATTACAAAGGAATTTAAATGATTAAATTACGAATAATTATGTGGGAAACTAAATAGCACGTTGCAAATGAAATTAAAGTCACGTTGTACAGAATCAACATTTTTATAACTAGGCTAGTGCTCCTAGTCGTTAACTCTTCCCCTTTTATAAATCCACGGCCCGTGGGTCAGATATTTAAATTAATTGGTTGAATCCCGAGTTGTTGAATGATCTCTGGTTGATGAGTTGATCTGTTCCGCCTTATTTTATACTGATGAATGGTCTTTTGTGTTGAAAAGATAAATATAGCTATGCAAATCACAGATATAACTCCAAGGTCCATAAGTTCTGATACTTTATGTTTTGAGAATAAATTTTGAAGATGTTTCACGTTGTTTAGGTGTAAATCGTGGAGGTATTCTGGGTCGATCTTGATGCCTTTTTCCGTTATGTTGGGCTGGAGGATTGATGGCAGGACTTGAGAGGTTTTAACCTCTTGGTTGATGAATGTTTGATTGTCGATTTTTATGATTTCGTTGTTATATTGTATTAAGAAGTTCCCTTTCAGATGTTTGTTCGTGTTGTTATTACTAACGGCCCCGTTAAAATTGCTTAGGTAGATTGTGTTTTCGTTCAGGGTCTCGATTATCTGGTTTTTATTAAATCGGTAATCACATTTAGCGTGCGTTCCTTTTATTAGCTGACTGATGCAATGGTCTCTCTGTATCTCTTCTAAGTTGTTCATTTCGCAAATTGTAGTTTCACGAAACGAATTGCATTTTCCAGTGATTCCAAATAGTTCGTGTTGATTAATGAGAAGCTCCTTGTACTCTAAGTGTATTTGTTTGTTCTGTTTGATGGTCGATCTAATGATGACATGATTATATTCCTGGCTGCTTGTCTTAGGTATCGATATTACATATAAGATGGTAGAACTTTTAACAAGCATCATCGGTTCCGCGTATTCTATTGCTTCTACTTCATTTGTGTAGGGAAGTGTTTCAATTTCCGCAACCAACCGTCCGATTTCTACTTTGTCTAGTAAATTCGTGTTAATTATTTTACCCTTTGCTAGTTGTGCGGCTCTGATGATTTCTTTGATTTCTTCTTTGACAATAGTGAGCCGGTTAAATAATATTTGTTGGATCCGTCCTTCAGAGTCTTCGTGTAGTGAGTCGACAATTTTGTTGTATTCGCTAAGGATTTTTTCAGCGGTGTTCATTAATGCGGTGTTAATTTGGTACTGTTCATTATTGTTGTTGATGAGTTCATTTTGACCGTTGACGATTTTGTCCCAGTCTGTTGCATCTGGGGATCCTGCAACCCATTTCCACGCTGTCCCAATCCAGTCGATTGATCGTCTGGTTCGTGTATTTTGACCTTTGAGTTCCGATAATAATCGGCTAATTTGTTCAACTTGGTGCATCAGTTGGGGTTTAAAGTTGCTTTCTCGATCAATGCGGTTGATTTCAGGTGAAATTCTATTTATTATTTCTTCATAGCTGGTCAAGTTGATGATGTGGATCAGTTTGAATTTCCCATTGATAATTCTTCCGGTTCCCTGCTTGAGTGTTACGAGCGGGTGATTGTATTCATAGATGTTTAGGCACGTTGTTGCTGTCCAAAGGCAGGGGCTAAAAATTATAGAGATAGTTTTCATTCAGCTATGTTTTTTATGTGAGTTTTGTGTATTTTTTTCCGGATTTAGTTATCACTGTAACGTTGTTGTTTTTTGCAACAATTTCTTTTCTAAACTTCGCTTTGTCTTTTGATTGGATTTGTTTTATCGCAACGTATATCGTCAGAGCCTTCTAGAGTATAGAGCCATAATCATTATGACGTATTTTTTTGAAGCTTTTTTAGTGGTATAACTTTTCACTGATTTCCATAGGAATTCATAGTAAAAATGGTGTTTTTTAGCTTCAAGTTTTGCAATGAAAAAAGCAAAAATGTTACAAAATGTTTATACAAAAGTGTTCTACATATCTTTAGCAACAATGTACAAGAAGGGTATATTGGTATTAAGTAAATATTAATTGCAGAAATATTAAAATTAAATTATTTCTAAAATATATTTTTCGAAATTTCATTTTGAAAAATATATCAAAGTTGGCTCTGACAAATTAAAATAATACTTGCTAAATTTATCTTTAGTTTTACTAGTGTACGTTAGATGTCTATAATTGTTACCAGAGAAATACGAAAAAAAATTATTTAATCACACAATTATGACACGTTCTTAATATTTTGAGAATTTGTTTTGCTTTTCCTACAATTTTTGAACTCAAATTTCCCCAGCTCGCAATTTTTGTTACGATTTTTCAAAATATTTGCTACCCACTGCCATCTATGTATATTGACTTAATGCACACGTTTTGTAGTAAGCTTTTCTATTTAAATTTGACCAGAAAGCTGTTGTTATGAACTTTTTTTATATTTTGGTTTAAATAAATCAGTTATTACAAGAAAATGAAAACGATTTACTTAAACGAGATTTATATATGTTGAAATTCAAACATTTATGAAAATATTTCAGAAATCATAATTAAGAATTTGCAACGTTTTCATTTATAAATTTGTCTTAGGAAAAAAAGTGATTTCCCATATGTTTTATGTGTTTTACTATGGAAATTTTGGTTTTTTCCTTGTTTCTAATTCCCTTATAAAAGCTTCGTTTTTTAGATTATGGCTTGTATAATCAAGGTTGCTTTGATATCGTATCTCCAACCTCGTATGTTTTTGGTTCTGGTTTCCTTGAATTTTTATTTTGTTGCTTAAGTTGTTGTAAATTTTCAATTTTTAAATTTTAATTTTGAAGTTTTAATATTTGATTTTTAATTTTTAATATTTAATTTGGAATATTTCATATTTCAATTTTTATTTTAAATTTTAAATTTTTTTTTTTATTTTCAAGTTTTAAATTTATAATTTTTCATTTTTCATTTTTAACTTTTTGTTTTTGATTTTTTTAAATTTTTATTTTATATTTTATATTTCATTTTTGTTTTTTATTTTTAAAACTTTTATTTTATTTTTTATATTTAATTTTTAATATTCCATTTTTAATTTTTAATTTCTAATTTTCAATGTTTAATTTTTTATTTTTTTATCTTTATTTTTAATTATTAATGGTTGTTTTAAATTTTAAATTTTCAAATTTTAATTTTGATATTTTAATATATGATTTTTAATTTTTGATATTTCTTTAAAATTAGAATAGATTAAAAATTTTTTTTTTTAATATTCAAGTTTAAAATTTTTAATTTTTCATTTTTAACTTTTTGTTTTTAATTTTTAAAATTTTTATTTTATTTTTTATATAATATTCCATTTTTAATTTTTAATCTTTAATTTTCAATTTTTAATTTTTAATCATTATTTTTAATTATTAATGGTTGTTTTAAATTTTAAATTTTTAAATTTTAATTTTGAAGTTATAAATTGATTTTTAATTTTTAATATTTAATCTTTCATATTTCAATTTTTATTTAAAATTTAAAATTTTAAATTTTTTTTTTTTTTTTTTTTTTTTTTTTTAATTTTCAAGTTTTAAGTTTTTCATTTTAAATATAGAAGTTTTATTTCTTGATTTTTAATTTTTGATTTTTAATTTTAAATTTTGAAGTTTTAATTATTGATTTTTAATTTTTGATTTTTAAATCTCAATTTTTAATTTTTGTTTATTTTTAAAATTTTTGTTTTATTTTTTGTGACAGATGGCCATCTCGTATTTCCAGATTATTCACTTGAGATGATGTTTTCTCCTTCAGTGGTATCTTAATATTTGGTGTTAAGAATAAGACGTTGTGTTTCCTATCGATGATGGCTCCTAGTTCTTTTAAGGTGTCGTCACCGATTATTCCATCAAATGATCTAAGTCCGGGCAGCACAAAAAATTCTATGTTTTTGTTAATTCCAACACTTCCGAAAAATTTTCCCACAATCTTCTTTGTTATTAAGATGGTCCCACCAGCGGACCTGATGTTGAATTGCGTCTCTGCGGGAATAGAATTTATTGCTAGTTCTGGTTTTACGAAATTTTTATTGGCTCCTGTGTCTATCAGGAACTTGAGAGTTTTATTATCTCTAGTTTTGTACTCTAGGTAGGGTACGCTAGAGAGGCTGCCATCATAAAATTTAATTCGGAGTTGTCTTCTTCTTCATGTTCTTCTTCGGATACATTGATGTCCGAATTCTCTTTGATTAATTGTTTGTATTGTTCTTCTTCATCGACATTTTCAAGGTGATAAATTCTTTGGGTTTTTCGTGGCTCGTTCTGATACGAAGCTTCGCGTTTAAATGCTGTTTGATAGTTAGCGTTTACTGGGCGGTTTTGGTAGTTAACTCGCTTTGAGTTAATAGATGAGTCTATCTCCATTGGTGTTGGTGGTTTAGGTTCAACTGGTCGAGGGGGCGGCATCCTATTATTTTGATATTGTGCGTTATGTTGTATGTTATAGGCCATATTCCGTTGTGGCGTGGTCATATTGTGTTGTGGCATTGGAGTATACGTAGGCTTCCTTGGTAGATTTTGATTGTTCGTGGGAGTTAGCTGATTTATTGGAGCTACTATTGGATTGTTAAAATCCCTTTTGTGTATTACTAAATTTCTAAAGTTTAGATTTTGAAATTCCAAGCATGAAGCGTATGCCTCTGGTAACGTTTGAGGTCGTTGAATGATTAGCATTTTAGATAATTCGCCGTTTAATCCTCGAATAAAAACGTCTAATGCCCGGTTCCGGTATGTTTCTATTAAAACTTCTATTGTATCGGGAGAGTATTCCTCTGTTTTTATTTTATTCACGATCAGAGAGAATTGATGATTAATGTTCGCGTAGAACTCATCTATGGTCATATTTCTCTGCATGATGCTACTGAGTTGGTGTTCTAATGTCCTAAGGTCTCTTTTGTCGGCATAATGCAGAGACAGGCATTTTTTTATGGAAGCCCAATCATCGCTAAAGATGTTGTAGGATTTCAGAGCGGCATCGGCGTTGCCTCTGATCTTTTGCCTTATACTTTAGAGAATAGCTCTAAATATCGGTTTATTACGTACGATTTCGTAATCTTTCAATATATTTTCTACATTATGGATCCACGATATATATTGAGTGGGGTTGCCATCAAATGTTTGCAACTCCTTGACACAATCTGGGAGTCTACTAATCTCTTGTAGATCTTGTTCGGTTCTTGGTGATGTTGGTGCTTCTGGTTTGTGGATTACGGGATTCTCGAGTTTCAATAATCTCTGCTCGATTTTTTTTGATAATTCAATTTGAGCATTAACAGCACCAGTCAATTGTTTTATTTGATCAGCTAATATATCGATTTGCGACATTTTTTTTTTTTTTTTTTATTTTGTAAACTGAGATTATTACACTTTCTTATTATTCACTGATATTATATTTAGAATTTTTATTTTAGAGTTTGTCAAAAAAATATTAAAGTTAAATTAAATTGAATTTGTTATTATAGCTTTATTATGATATTAGGTACGTTTATTATTATTCACGTTTATATTACTTTTTGTTTTTTGAGCATTAAGAATTAAATGAAAATTTTAGTTACACTTACATTAAGATTATCAGGATTTGCATTTCCTGTCTAAAGATTTGAGTTTCTTTAGAGGTTAGTTTTTTCCTTGCCGGATGGGTATTTTTAGGGATCAGCCGTCGGTGTGTCTTCTGTGTAGCTTCTACTGGGATAAGCCGTAATTTCCCGTTTGGAGTTCTGCGTTGAATATTGCAGAGCACCTACTTGTGGTACGGATTGGCGAATTATGTTATGTTCTTATGGTGATGACTTAATACGCGTAACTTATTCACTTTTTCCTACTACAGTTTCGTTACTGTGATTCACTCAACTTTCACTACTTGCACGAGTTATTATTTTTAACTATGATGTGGCGGTCCCTGTTTCGGCGCCAGTTACGAATTTCAATTCGGAGCAATTAAAAAAAATGAAATTTATTTCGATCTTTTCTCTTACAATTCCAAACTAAAACTAAACTTAAATATAACAGAAATTTCTATATTCGAAAATCTGTAGTAAGCAGATTTTTTATGTTACTCTATTTTTTATATTAATAATTTTGTTGTAAGCGATTTTAAATAATCTAATTACAAAGGAATTTAAATGATTAAATTACGAATAATTATGTGGGAAACTAAATAGCACGTTGCAAATGAAATTAAAGTCACGTTGTACAGAATCAACATTTTTATAACTAGGCTAGTGCTCCTAGTCGTTAACTTATATATATATATATATATATATATATATATATATATATATATATACATATATATATATATATATATATATATATATATATATATATATATATATATATATATATATATATATATATATATATATATATATATATATATATATATATTGTAGAATGGATTAAATTAAAACACTAAATAATTTTTTTTTTTTAAATTTAAATGAATAATTTTATTTCACTATAACAATGTTTTCAAATGAATACAGAATAAATGTTCTTCTCTCTTAAAATTATGTTCTTATATACCTAAACTAAACCATTAAATTAAAATCTATAAAGCAATAAAACTAATTTAAATATAACCAAGGTCTTAAGACCATAAACGACCCTATCCTAATTTGTGTCCCTTTTATTGTTTTATAGGTGTTACCTTTTATTTTTGGTTGTTTTGTTTTATCTTAAATGCACATCTGCTCAACACATTTTTTTTTACTACAACTCGGCCAATCTGACAATTAATCGCCTCGATTAATTAGTAATATTATATTAACATGCATTTTAACAAAACTTCCTATTAAATTTACTTAAGTATCTAAACCAAATTCTTAAACTACACTTACCTATACTAATTTATTTACATGGAATAATATTTTTTTGTTTTTTGAATAATTTGATTTAGTTTGAATAATTGGGAATAATACATTAACTTAGAATAATTCGAATAATTTTGATTGAATAATTTGAATAATTAGGAATAATGAACATTTTTTTCTCTGAATAATATAATACTAAATATTAATACACATTAACTAAATTACATTTAGAATAACTTATAATTAAATTTATATTTTAACATTAGGTTACCGAATTATTATTATTATTTTTATAATGTTATGCCATTGGGTCCCTAGAAATAGCTTTACTACGAAGATTATAATTGTTAAGAGGGTAAAGCTTCATGTTGTTAGATTGTAAAACCCATTTATAAGGTCTTTGTGTGATTTGGAAATTCTCTATATCACCGACTAAATATCTATCATGAGGCAAGACTTTCAATACTCTATAAGGACCTTTCCATTTAATTTGTAATTTTTTAACAGTTCCTGGTTCTTTGTGAAAATTTTTAATCATTACATAATCATTTTCCAAAAATTGTGTGGCTTTCTTGCGGTGCTTGTCATAATAAATTTTATTTGTTAATTGAGTCTTCTCAATTGATTTTTCTGCTTTTTCACGAAGTTTTTCTCTATCAATTTCATCAATGTTTGAATTTAAATTATCCGATTGGGATCGAATAGTTCTCTAATATTATCTTGCACTTCACCACGTTGGTCAACCCCAAAAAGAATTTTAGATGGTGTAGTTCCTATAGATCTGTTAACGGTGTTATTTAAACTATACTCAGCCTTGTGAATAATTTTGTACCAAAATAAATTGTTCTTTTCGTCACTTAATTTAGCAAGAATTGGAATAATGGAACGGTTGTATCTCTCAACCTGACCATTGGCTTGTGGAGAACCAGTTGCAATTTTGATATGTTGAATATTGTTTTTTAGCATAAATTCAGTAAAATCTTGTGAAGTAAAACAACTTCCTCTGTCAGATATAATTCTACGGGGTCGGCTATATTGCCTAAAATATTCCTCTAAACTACTAATCACTTCTGATGTTTTTGTTGTCTTAACCGGATATAACTTAACATATTTGCTAAAACTATCCACTACTATTAATATATATTTTTTTGTACATTTCGGGTTACTATCTATAGGACCTAAATGGTCAATATGTATGGTATCGAATGGTTGTGACACTTTTAGGATATTATGTAAATAGCCTTCCTTTTTTCCTTGAAATTCGGAGAATGTTATGCACTTTAGACATCTGCTAATATATAATTTTATTTTATATTTTATTTTAGGAAACCAATAATTTCTTAATAACACTTCATACGTTTTATCAATTCCAACATGACCATATTCATCATGACTAGGCTTAGGATTTTTAGGTAAATAAATATTTTTTTTGGGAAATCCGAATCAAAAATTTGTTGGATATTTATTCGATTTGGAAGAAATAAATTCGAATGAGCCCTATATGTTACCACATAAATTTAAATAATAATTATTAAATAATTATTTCAACTTTTTTTTATGTTTTAGCACATATTTTATGGCTTTTTCCAAATATATTTGTTTTGTTTTTTGTAAATTAGCTTAAAATTTGATAAAGCAAAGACATTTAAGCCAAAAAATATTTTGTTTAGAAACTAAAAAAAATTTACTTTTGCCTAAACTGTATAAGTTAAATTAATAAATTAAGACGTAGAAAATTAAGATCCAAACGTAGAATTAAAATTATTGAGGTTCTTCGATGATCCGAAGTTCTTCTAGAAAACAAATTTTGTGATTGTTTTCTTTATCCATGAACCCACTAGCTGGAGGGATAATGATCGCTTTATTCAATGAGTTCATATCGACTGAAAATTAGTGAAAATGTAGTTTTATCGTTAAGAATGACATCGACAATCTGGCTATACAACGCCGGGCCTGAGCCGCCCCAGAATTGTTCAAAGCTGCATTAAAATATACGCAGTCGAAAGGAATGTACATCGCTTAAATTTTTTATAACACCTATGGTTTTAGACCCATTTAAGTGATTAAACAAATTTAGAGGCAATTTAAAATAGCGAATGTAAAGTTGCTTTTATTATTGAGTGTTTACATTTAAAATATTTTATACTGCCTGTCATTTTTGCAGTATACATATTTCCAATGCTATTGAAATATAAAAAAAGCCAGTCCCAGATAAATCGACCTGGATCGCGTAAATAGGTCTAAAATACATGTTACGAAAAAAATCAAGCGGGATATGTCCTGGGGCGGTTCAGGTTCGAATTTGACAAGAAAGGTTGTCGATACAATTCTTAGGGTCAAAAAACCACCTATTCATAAATTTCGACCGGTATTTTAACAAAACGTTCACCCTGCCGTGCTAAGAAAAAAGTCATAAGCGCCAAAAGTTGAAATATGTGTAAGGGGCATATTTGGGTTCTTCAAACAAATACCTATATTTCTGATTTTTCTGTCAAATATCGTTCATCAAATGCCACAAAATCACGTTATTTAATAGTCAAGTTTCATATAACGACATGGCAAACAAAAACAGAAACATTGAAATTACTCAAAAAGGCAGATTTGATTTGTTTTCTTAGCACGGCAGAGTTCTTAGACCATTTATATGACATTTATTTCTTTTTTGTTTAATGTTAAAGTGAGTGCATTACAATCAGTAATAATTTTAAAATGAATTCCTTGCAGATACACACGGAACCGTTTTAAAGAGTAAATAATTGCGAGTGTTTCTAACTCGAATGAAGTATATTTGCTTTCTGCTTCGGAAGTTCTTTTTGAGAAAAAGAAAATGGGATGAAGTTTATTATCAGTCTTCTTTTGCATTAGAATTGACCCGAACCCTAATTCTTGATTAATTTCTATTTCGGAATAATTTGCTTCGCTTAAATCTATATAATCTATATTCATAATTTCAAACAAGTTTTGAATAACATCGGTCTCTAATAGATTTAATTTCGTTAAATTAATAAAATCCCTTCCTAAGACTAAATCATATGTTGTGGTGGAAGTCGGGACGACATAACATTTAATTAAAAATAATTTAGAATTAAAACTTACATTAATTGTTGTTCGTTTTGGGCATTGCGGAGCAATGTGCCCTCTTTCACCGGAGCCTCCACCCCACATCTGAATTTGTAGAATGGATTAAATTAAAACACTAAATAATTTTTTTTTTTTAAATTTAAATGAATAATTTTATTTCACTATAACAATGTTTTCAAATGAATACAGAATAAATGTTCTTCTCTCTTAAAATTATGTTCTTATATACCTAAACTAAACCATTAAATTAAAATCTATAAAGCAATAAAACTAATTTAAATATAACCAAGGTCTTAAGACCATAAACGACCCTATCCTAATTTGTGTCCCTTTTATTGTTTTATAGGTGTTACCTTTTATTTTTGGTTGTTTTGTTTTATCTTAAATGCACATCTGCTCAACACATTTTTTTTTACTACAACTCGGCCAATCTGACAATTAATCGCCTCGATTAATTAGTAATATTATATTAACATGCATTTTAACAAAACTTCCTATTAAATTTACTTAAGTATCTAAACCAAATTCTTAAACTACACTTACCTATACTAATTTATTTACATGGAATAATATTTTTTTGTTTTTTGAATAATTTGATTTAGTTTGAATAATTGGGAATAATACATTAACTTAGAATAATTCGAATAATTTTGATTGAATAATTTGAATAATTAGGAATAATGAACATTTTTTTCTCTGAATAATATAATACTAAATATTAATACACATTAACTAAATTACATTTAGAATAACTTATAATTAAATTTATATTTTAACATTAGGTTACCGAATTATTATTATTATTTTTATAATGTTATGCCATTGGGTCCCTAGAAATAGCTTTACTACGAAGATTATAATTGTTAAGAGGGTAAAGCTTCATGTTGTTAGATTGTAAAACCCATTTATAAGGTCTTTGTGTGATTTGGAAATTCTCTATATCACCGACTAAATATCTATCATGAGGCAAGACTTTCAATACTCTATAAGGACCTTTCCATTTAATTTGTAATTTTTTAACAGTTCCTGGTTCTTTGTGAAAATTTTTAATCATTACATAATCATTTTCCAAAAATTGTGTGGCTTTCTTGCGGTGCTTGTCATAATAAATTTTATTTGTTAATTGAGTCTTCTCAATTGATTTTTCTGCTTTTTCACGAAGTTTTTCTCTATCAATTTCATCAATGTTTGAATTTAAATTATCCGATTGGGATCGAATAGTTCTCTAATATTATCTTGCACTTCACCACGTTGGTCAACCCCAAAAAGAATTTTAGATGGTGTAGTTCCTATAGATCTGTTAACGGTGTTATTTAAACTATACTCAGCCTTGTGAATAATTTTGTACCAAAATAAATTGTTCTTTTCGTCACTTAATTTAGCAAGAATTGGAATAATGGAACGGTTGTATCTCTCAACCTGACCATTGGCTTGTGGAGAACCAGTTGCAATTTTGATATGTTGAATATTGTTTTTTAGCATAAATTCAGTAAAATCTTGTGAAGTAAAACAACTTCCTCTGTCAGATATAATTCTACGGGGTCGGCTATATTGCCTAAAATATTCCTCTAAACTACTAATCACTTCTGATGTTTTTGTTGTCTTAACCGGATATAACTTAACATATTTGCTAAAACTATCCACTACTATTAATATATATTTTTTTGTACATTTCGGGTTACTATCTATAGGACCTAAATGGTCAATATGTATGGTATCGAATGGTTGTGACACTTTTAGGATATTATGTAAATAGCCTTCCTTTTTTCCTTGAAATTCGGAGAATGTTATGCACTTTAGACATCTGCTAATATATAATTTTATTTTATATTTTATTTTAGGAAACCAATAATTTCTTAATAACACTTCATACGTTTTATCAATTCCAACATGACCATATTCATCATGACTAGGCTTAGGATTTTTAGGTAAATAAATATTTTTTTTGGGAAATCCGAATCAAAAATTTGTTGGATATTTATTCGATTTGGAAGAAATAAATTCGAATGAGCCCTATATGTTACCACATAAATTTAAATAATAATTATTAAATAATTATTTCAACTTTTTTTTATGTTTTAGCACATATTTTATGGCTTTTTCCAAATATATTTGTTTTGTTTTTTGTAAATTAGCTTAAAATTTGATAAAGCAAAGACATTTAAGCCAAAAAATATTTTGTTTAGAAACTAAAAAAAATTTACTTTTGCCTAAACTGTATAAGTTAAATTAATAAATTAAGACGTAGAAAATTAAGATCCAAACGTAGAATTAAAATTATTGAGGTTCTTCGATGATCCGAAGTTCTTCTAGAAAACAAATTTTGTGATTGTTTTCTTTATCCATGAACCCACTAGCTGGAGGGATAATGATCGCTTTATTCAATGAGTTCATATCGACTGAAAATTAGTGAAAATGTAGTTTTATCGTTAAGAATGACATCGACAATCTGGCTATACAACGCCGGGCCTGAGCCGCCCCAGAATTGTTCAAAGCTGCATTAAAATATACGCAGTCGAAAGGAATGTACATCGCTTAAATTTTTTATAACACCTATGGTTTTAGACCCATTTAAGTGATTAAACAAATTTAGAGGCAATTTAAAATAGCGAATGTAAAGTTGCTTTTATTATTGAGTGTTTACATTTAAAATATTTTATACTGCCTGTCATTTTTGCAGTATACATATTTCCAATGCTATTGAAATATAAAAAAAGCCAGTCCCAGATAAATCGACCTGGATCGCGTAAATAGGTCTAAAATACATGTTACGAAAAAAATCAAGCGGGATATGTCCTGGGGCGGTTCAGGTTCGAATTTGACAAGAAAGGTTGTCGATACAATTCTTAGGGTCAAAAAACCACCTATTCATAAATTTCGACCGGTATTTTAACAAAACGTTCACCCTGCCGTGCTAAGAAAAAAGTCATAAGCGCCAAAAGTTGAAATATGTGTAAGGGGCATATTTGGGTTCTTCAAACAAATACCTATATTTCTGATTTTTCTGTCAAATATCGTTCATCAAATGCCACAAAATCACGTTATTTAATAGTCAAGTTTCATATAACGACATGGCAAACAAAAACAGAAACATTGAAATTACTCAAAAAGGCAGATTTGATTTGTTTTCTTAGCACGGCAGAGTTCTTAGACCATTTATATGACATTTATTTCTTTTTTGTTTAATGTTAAAGTGAGTGCATTACAATCAGTAATAATTTTAAAATGAATTCCTTGCAGATACACACGGAACCGTTTTAAAGAGTAAATAATTGCGAGTGTTTCTAACTCGAATGAAGTATATTTGCTTTCTGCTTCGGAAGTTCTTTTTGAGAAAAAGAAAATGGGATGAAGTTTATTATCAGTCTTCTTTTGCATTAGAATTGACCCGAACCCTAATTCTTGATTAATTTCTATTTCGGAATAATTTGCTTCGCTTAAATCTATATAATCTATATTCATAATTTCAAACAAGTTTTGAATAACATCGGTCTCTAATAGATTTAATTTCGTTAAATTAATAAAATCCCTTCCTAAGACTAAATCATATGTTGTGGTGGAAGTCGGGACGACATAACATTTAATTAAAAATAATTTAGAATTAAAACTTACATTAATTGTTGTTCGTTTTGGGCATTGCGGAGCAATGTGCCCTCTTTCACCGGAGCCTCCACCCCACATCTGAATTTGTAGAATGGATTAAATTAAAACACTAAATAATTTTTTTTTTTTAAATTTAAATGAATAATTTTATTTCACTATAACAATGTTTTCAAATGAATACAGAATAAATGTTCTTCTCTCTTAAAATTATGTTCTTATATACCTAAACTAAACCATTAAATTAAAATCTATAAAGCAATAAAACTAATTTAAATATAACCAAGGTCTTAAGACCATAAACGACCCTATCCTAATTTGTGTCCCTTTTATTGTTTTATAGGTGTTACCTTTTATTTTTGGTTGTTTTGTTTTATCTTAAATGAACATCTGCTCAACACATTTTTTTTTACTACAATATATATATATATATATATATATGCGGTATCACTCGCATATTTATGATATTTCTCGGGATCAATTTCTCTTGTGGAACATAATGCATTTAACATTACTTTAAACCTCCTAATCAGCTCATAATCAACTTTAGTTATTTTGGTGGAAGTTCTGCATTCGCAAAAAATCTTCTGGCGGTGTTCCCATCATTAGTATTTCCAAACCCCTGCTTAGGTGTGTCAATAATTATGCTAGTTTCCCTTTTAAATTCTGTCTGAATTCGTGCATTTTCGTGAATTAGTGCTTTTTATCAGAATTTTCAAATAATATTTCACAAACATTCAAATATTTCACAGATATAGGCATTTTTCACTTTCGAGCTGAGTTTTTAGAATGAAACAGTTTAGAAAATTTTCGCATTCATATGGGCAACATTTATTAAAAACAATATAATCCATAAAAGCAGTTAAATTATAGGATTTTGGGTACATAGGGGGGGTACTAACCAGTATTTTGGGTACTAACCGTAAGACCATAAATTTACTTATAAGGAACAATGCAACAGTTAAAATATTGTAACTTTTTTTTATGGACTTTTACGGATCTAAATTTATTACCTGCAGAAAGATAATATAATGATCTTTCATTTGCCCTTAGTCCCATGGTGGAAAAACATGGAGAAAAAATGGTAAGCTTACCTAAACACAGAAAATAGTTAAAAAATGGGGATTTTTTACACCTTAATAAAATAAATTAAATTCATAAAAATGAAAAAAGTTGTCTTTGCTCAATTTCACAATAGGCCCAACTTTACAAAAAAAATCTTTTACTTATATCCCTTAATGCAGTCCTTTGGTGTTCAAGTAATTTAGTTAAATGTAAATTAAATGAAAAAAAAAAAAATATTTTCAAAAATGAGTCATCTTTAGCGTGCTATAACATTCAAATAAAAAACAATAAATTTTTTTTTTCATTTTTGCTGAATGCATTGGACATTATACTAACTAAAAATCACAAAAAAAATTAATTTTGAAACAAAAAAAAAATTACAAAATCAGTACTTTTGGCCACTTTTTCAGCAAAATCTAACACTGTGGCGTCGGTTTTTTGGACTAAATTGCCGACTAGTTCGTACCAGTCGTTGATGATGGCATAACGATTAATAAGTAAAGCTGTGCCTGACTTTTCATTATTCTAAATTTCGACTTTTTAAATGTCACCTGAACGTTATTACTATTTGACGGAAATAACTAGGAATACTGCGCAAGGCTTGCGCAACTTAATTTACAATATTGATTTGTTTTTTTTTTTGTAATTCCTCAATATTTTGTACACAAAATTATCTATAAAATATTAAATTAATTTATTGGCGCTATAAGGAAATCTAAAGACTTGCAAATTCGTTGATGAGTTCGATAAAACCGGACAGAATACTTTAGCGTTGGTAAAACATAAGAGGATCTCTCTGTTTGTTTGTTTGTTTGTGTTTCTGGGGCTCAAGGCAATCCCAACTCTTTCGCAGTTCGCTTATAATGTCCCACCTTACGCAGTATGTAGCAAAATCGAGGACGTATGGCTACACACCCGTTTTTGCATAGACCACCTGCACATTTTATTGCTTCATGTCAGCCCAGAGTACTGACATGAAAGGTGAAATTGGCCTAATCTGATGCTGTGACTGCCTCAATTCTATATTTGATTAAAACTTCTAGATTCGGCGTTCTCTTAGTTTTTAATAAGTTTCTTGCCTGTCCTTCGACGTAATTTGCGAAGACATTTTTGAATTGTCAGGAAAGAAGAAATACAGTTTATATTATTAGTAAAACTATTAAATTTAATCTTATTATATCAAGCCTCACTACACGATCCTTTAAACGTTTAGCATACTTTTAAATCATAAAAAATTCACTTCTACCCACATATACGAGCAGTGGCTGTACGGTTTTTTGGATTCGCAGTGAGGATTACTATTTAATGTACCTTTACTAATCGGTCATAATAACCGCCTACGTCTAAATAGCACAAAAACCTTAAGTATTAAGCTCGAATTTTCTATGTTGTTTAGACGTTGTTTATAGCCAAAGTAACCTTGATTATATAAGGTAATAGTAAAAAAACGAAGTTTTTATATGGGAATTAGAAGCGAGGAAAAAAACAAAATTTTCTTAGTAAAAGACATAACATATGGAAAATTACTTATCTTCCTACGAAAACGTTACAAATTCTAAATTATCATTTCTGAAGTATTTTCATAAATGTTCGAATTCAAAGATATATGAATGTCGTGTAAGTAAATCGATTTCATTTTCCTGTAATAATTGGTTTATTTAAACCAACATTTAAAAAATAATTCTAACAACAGCATTCTGATCAAATTGAAATAAAAGATTACTGCAAACCGTGTGGTCATTAAGTCAAAATAAATTACGTATATGGCAGTTAACATTTGGTAAAATTGTAGCAAAAATTACCTCCTAATTCTCTAAGCAGTAAGATAATGTGCAAACGTGTAAACGAAAAGTTATCATGAATTTCATATTCTCTAACGTTCTGTCAAGATAAATTGTAACCCGCCATGTTAAATAATCGTGCAAAGTTTACACGCTTTATTTTTTTGGGTTAAACTTTTTACACATATGTAGGTTTAGAAATAATATAATGACATTTTTTTCTTATTTATGTTATTAAACCCCATAAAATAAGACTCTTAGGTTTAGGCACATATTTTGTGTAAATAATCCATTTTTATACATATTTTAAATAAACTATTAAATTATATATGATCAAACGATTTGGAATTAAAAAAAAATGGATGGTTAAATATTGAAAATGTAAAAAAATTCTATTGCAAAAATAAGCTTTAATTTTGAAAAAAATATTATTTGAATTTTTAAGACCCTAAAAACATCTCCATTTTATTTTTAAATATTTAATTGGAAATATAGCACAAATAACAAGTTTAATCTAAATATTCTTCTGTAAACATTGATATTTTTTTAAAATAACATCAAAAATTGCGGTTTTGACGTTTGGTTTTATCTTGCTGAAAGTTGCTGACAATAATTTTAACTTGTGTAGAAGTAATTGTTACAGAATACGATTTAGGAGTGCCAAGATAAATTAATGTGTAAAATTAATCTTTATCACGTTTACACATTACAATTTATCTTGATTATTAGAGTATTAGGGTACTGGGAAAGTATTTGTGACGGCTCACTCATTTGCTCACTGATTTACTCACGAATTCATTCGCTCTCCACCACAAGCTAACTCTCACGCGAACACTTTAAAAACACAAAACAATACATCTATTCGCACGCAATAAATAAACGCACCTATTCATTTACGCAAGCATACCAACGGAGCGAAAAATACAACAAAATAAAAACGAAGATAACAAACAAAAATAATCAAAAATTGAAAAACAGTCTCGTCTCGGATTTAGCGTGGTGCACACGCGCATTAAATTAATCACAAGTAATGGTGGTGAAAATAAATAAATTAAAAATGCCAATAAATAAATTAATTAATTAAATTTTTTGTTACAAGTACATTAAAATAAATATAATAAATTAAATACCAATAAATTAATAAAAGTATAAATAAATTTAATTAAAACAAAAACAGAATATATACATATGTGTCAAATTTATTAAAACAAAAATGCTTGTATGTGTGCTTAATATTTAACTGTACAACACGACATATTATTTTAATTCGTCAGAGCCAACTTTAATGTATTTTCAAAATGAAATTTCGTAGGTTGTATGAAGGAATCACTTTTTGGAAAAAATAAAAAATTCATTTTGATTTTGAGAATTAATCCTATACCGCCAATCCACACTGGGTCTCATTTGATACTGGTTTCTGGTATCAAAATACCAGTCGCATCCACACACAGTCTCAAATGAATCCGGATTCTTCAATAAATTTATATGTGTATGTCGAAACCAATGCCATTGCCTACTAGGTATATTCAAGATAGCCTTGGTCGAAACACAATATGAAACTAAAAAATACAAGTTAAAAATGTCATTGAAAATAATTTATTAAACCAATGAAAAATTTGTTCAATCAAATAATATGCTTGTTTTGAATACATAATTGGTTGATACATTGAATAGATTTTTGATTATAGTTTGAATGGAATTTGATTAAATATTTAAAAAATTTTATATTTTTAAGAAGAGTTGTGGTTACGAAAATTTTCTTCAAATGAAAATTGTATACGGTTTGAATGTAGCTTGAATATGCATCATGCGTATGGTCTCCCCGTTATAAGGATCACATAATTAGAATTGAGTCAGTACAAAAATATTTTCTATGATAATTTTTTATGCAAGGAAATCAGGTGGGTTTTACAACCGATTACTGTTGTGGGAAAATATTAGGAATCTACCTCCATATGTTGAAAGATGTAATTCCTTGAAAATTGTTCCTCTTGAAATTCGTCGTTATCACGCTGGAGCTATTTTTATTTCCAATTTACTTAGTGGGCACATTTCAAGTTCGTACTTGTTATTGAACTTGAAGTTGTATGTTATTACTAGAAATCTTCGAACTCGCACACTATTGAAAATAGATTCTCACAGAACCAATTATGGAAATGACGAACTTTTGAATGCAATGTCGAAATGTTATAATTAACATAAAAAATCTAATTTAACATAAAAAAATTAAAAAATGGGTCGACGAAAACAACTTAGTAATTAACCTTCATCCGTCTCTTAAAAAAAGTAACACTAAAGTTCCTTTGGTCAAAAATGACCAAAATAAATTTAAGTGGAAATTTACACTAAAAAAAACAAAGTTCATTTTTATTTCCAATTTTTTTATTAAAACAAATGATATCACATTAATTTAAAATTATTTCAATGTTTATTTAATAATTAATAATAACTAAAGCTACTACATACACTGAGAGCACACATTCTTAGTATGAATCTTGCATATAAATTTTTTGCATATTGTGCACTTAGATGTGTGCCTGTTGTATGAATTTTCGCACAAACTACAACGGCCTCTTTTTTGTGCTCCTATCACTTCTGTAGATGAACCTGGGGTGGGAAGTTCGGCATCGCTTGATCTTAGATTTGATATCAGATTGCGACAATCTGTGGACCGTGGAAGATGAACTCTTCTAGCAATATGTGGCTTTATCAACGACTCACCCAATGATTCAATAAACAGTCGCCTTCTATGATGCTTCTTAATGTTCCATTCGGGGCAAACACTAGTGAATAGCACGAAGGCATTTATTATTGAGATATCCAATATGTTTGTGAACACCACTACTGGCCATCTATTTGTTTTGCGTCTACAAGTATAAGAAGCAATTTTTTTGTCAACCGTGTCTACACCGCCTTTCGTTTTGTTGTAGTCCAATATAATATTGGGTTTTTTCTCGTTATCGTTTGCAACCTGTTTTGTTTTATGGAAGGTGCTCTGCAATAGTACACACTTATTTCTTTTTGGGATGTATGATACCAAGGTTGTGTCGCTAGTAAAAACGAAAGCAGAGGAAAATATTGGTTTGTTTTTTACTTCTAGAAGAATCGATGGTATTGATGTTTTGTTCTTCCGAATTGTTCCTATCATGGTCATGTTGCGTTTCAACAGCATTTGGCCGAGTTCGTAGGATGTGAAAAAGTTATCACATGTGACGTTTCTACCTTTTAGCTGCGTGGTACATAAATCCAGCACTACACGTAATCCTTGATTTCTTTCAGGTGCCGCCCCTACTTCCTTTCCTAAGTATGGCTGTATGTTCCACACGTAAGTGCTTTCACTATCGCACAATACCCAGAACTTGATCCCATACTTGGATGGTTTATTCGGCATATATTGTCGAAAAGGGCACCGCCCACGAAATCCAACCAACTGTTCATCTATTGTGACGTTTTCACCAGGATTATATAAGTTCGGTAATATATCCACTCATTTTGCCCACAATTCTCGAATTGGTGCTAACTTGTCTGTACATCTGCGACTAGCTCGTGTGCTAAGATCGTCAAATCGTATAATTCTTGAAACAACTTTGAATCGTCGTAGAGACATAGTGGATCGAAAAATATGTCTGCCTTTTTGCTCGTTCCATAAATTATCTAGTGACTCGTTGTTTGATTTGTAAACGCCAGCTAAAATCAAAAGTCCAATGTACGCATCTAGTTCTACTATATCCAAAGCTTTCCAGTTCATTTCATATATTCGTGATCCTTGTAAATTAGTATTCTTTAGAATTATTTGTTTGATGCTATTTGGAATAAGTAATTCAAAGGCTGATAATTCATCTGTTATTCGAGTCACTGCGTATCTAGTAATTCCTGGTGCTAACTGCATTACGTTTGAAGATGGTACTCGGCCAATCTGCATAGTCAGCGGTTCAGAATACCATTGAATTAGCTTGTCTTTTGATAAGTACGACGAAACAGGTGACTCTATATCTTCCTCACTGTCAGAAGAATCTACGTGAAGCTCTACGTAATCCGAAATTTCCGAACATGTATCATCATCAGATAAATTGGATGTGCCTTCAACTAAATATTCCTCACTCACCGCCGCCATCTTTGAAAAATAGTATCAATAAATATTTTACAAAAACATAACTGAAATAATATACATAAATTTGTACATACCTTTTCTATATTATACTCAAAGTATCAAACAAAATCAGTTTCAAATTCACAAACACTGTTATTCTCTACACACAAAATGATTCCAAGATGAATTTTATTTTTACAATACTCTATCGCAATATCCTTTTGAAATGAACAAAGATTACTGACCAAATGATAATATGTATTACAAAATTATGTAAAAACAAATGAATTGTAAAACAAAAGAACTAAAGAAATTGAAAACAAAAAATTTAATTGGGGATTCCCTAAATATATCTGCTGTACAAAATCATTTTTGTTCTACTATTAGGCGAAAATTATTATATGAAAAATGCGAAATTCATATATTGGTCACTTTTGACTAAAGGATCTTTAGTGTTACTTATTTCCTAGCAGAGTAACGGTTAACCGGAAAATTCAAATTTTTGGAATAAAACATAAATAAGGCATTTAAATAAAAGTCAGGTAGTATGACAAGTTTAATGGTTTAATTTAATGAGATATTTGAAAAATAATATTCGATTTGGTCAAAAATGACACGAGAGACGGATGAAGGTTAAGAAACAGCTCGAATTCAAGTGCTACACAGCGAAAATTATTTTCTGCAAGCAATTGCAGATAAAATAGGAAGAAGTAAGACTGTAGTCTACAATTTTACAAAAAATCCAAGTGAATATGGCTCAAACAACAAAGGCCGAACTGTTGAGGCCACATCTTCAGCCGACAAGCGGGCCATTCCAAGGACAGCATCCAATCGCGCACTATCTTGTGCAAAAATTAAAGCTAGAGTTGGTGTGGAGGTGAGCCGAATAACAGTATAGAGAGTGATTAAAAAATCAGATCACCTTATTCGAAGAAAGTTTCAAAGGAAGCCACCTATAAATCAGGAGAAGAAGAAGGAAAGGTTAGATTTTTCGAGGCAGCATATGACATGTGCTGAAAAACGGAAACTTGTCGTTTTTTCTGATGAGAATAAATTTAACCTCGATGGTTCCGATGGGTTTAATTATTATTTTCACGATCCTCGAAAATGGGAAAGTTCTTAGCAAAACACTATAGCCGGGAAAGAGGCGTTATGGTGTGGGTGCTGTTTGCTGTATCATTTTATGGTCCGGGAGACTTGTCATTTACAACCGGAAAAATTACCACAGCGAGTTACAAGGGCATCCTTGAAAAAGTATTTCCCCGCTTCCATGATACTTTTGGAACATTGCCATGGATATATCAGCAAGATACGCCCCGATCCATACAGCTAATATAAGCAAATCATAGATATCGCAGCAAAACGTAGAGCTTTTGCCGTGGCCACCATATTCTCCCGATCTCAATATCACGGAAAACGTGTGGGGTTGGCTGTCTCGGAAAGTTTTCGAAGGTGGTCGACAATGCGACAGCAAAGAATGCCTTATTAAGGCGATATATGAAGCCTGGAAGAAGATTTCTTTAGATTACTTAACATCTCTCATTGACTCCATCTCCAGCAAGTTGTATGAAGTTATTTTTAATAAGGGAAGTAGTACGCGTCAGTAAAACTATGTAAACTCAATTAATTTTTAAAAATAAATAGAATTCAATTGTATTTTTAGATAAAAAAAATAACTTTTTATTAAGATTAGTTAATCGTTCTTATTCAAGTGAACATCCAAATTTGCCATTTTTTTTAGAAAAAACAACAAAGCAAAATTAATCATGAAAAAAATACATTTTTTTTTATTTAATGTTTACTGCTTAATCAAAACTTATAATTCTGTAAAAAAAATTATTGAGAAAGTACGGTCGATTTCGAAATATTTCAAAAACACGGTCGTTCCTATTCAAGTGAACTGGAGTGTATGTGTTTAAATTTGTACGAGCTTATGGTTCCTAATCAATTTTTCTGATATAAATAAATGAATAATATTAATTTGCCTAAGCCTAAAGCAATTCGACCACAAAACTAAAAATTATTAAGTTTGATATGACTTTAAATTTCGGAACACGAATGTTTCGCAGAACATATGTTACGAATCTCTGATCGAAATCCATAATAGTGTATGTGTAATGTATGTACTGTATACAGCAAAATAATAATGATTATGAAATCCATGACACATTTGATAAGGGATCTTTGCTTGTGGTGGTCCTTCAAGTCCCACAAGATGACAGGAATTTTCTCTCTTATTTATGTAATATAGAAAAGTAATTTGTTGTTGTTGGCTTTTGTGGAAAACTTGGGGAAAATATACAATTACCATTATGATAGTATCTTGTGACTTTTTTTTTTTGTTGCGTAAAAGATATTACATTAGTGAGGACTGTATACATTCTTTGTGTGTATATAGTATATTTGTTGTACGACGTACTCGTACATGTAATTATTTTGAATTTTTTTGAACGTGCCGAATTTTAAATGAGTTGAAAAGTTACTTAATACATATCTTGACAACAACAAAAAAAATGAAAATAAGTAATTTGATGCTTGGAAAATTTTTTGAATTTTGGAAACACCCCAAAAAAAAATTAAATAAATAAACCCAACTCACACTCACCATTTTCTAATTCACGTTGATATTTTGTGGTCGGGATACAAACTAGGAACACTACACCGGGCATATTTAATAACAATACACACACTGAACAAAAACACACTATTTCGTAGAAATTTTAATGTTGAACTAATTTCGATTTTTAAAAATTTTGTATAATTGTAAAAATGGTGATGCAAAAATTACAACAAAACGTGTGAAATTTATTTATTTACCGCAATATTTCAATTAGAATGTGTATATGACATGTATTTAAGTGTTGATGCGGTTGTTGTTTTGGTTGCGGAAAAAAATATGAAATGTATAGGTAGATTATGTTTAGAGCAATAAACTCTATGCATTGCTAACAATTTGAAATTTTAACCATATAGCTATTAACCGGAAACCGGAAATGAGATTTTTATATTTAAAATATGTTATAAAAATGTTGTTGCTTATTTATTGGAATCAAGTACAACATAAATTAGATCATTTTTAGAATGAATTTGTAAATCAGTATTATTTATAGAAAATTCAATTGAAACACATAAAACTGATACGACAATTGGAAGGATATTGCAATAGCATCCTGAGATTTTTTTTCGATTCAACATCATCCGGCACTACATCAATAAATAATAAACATATGTGAATAAATTCTTCAAATATTATATGTCGTGTGTACTCAAAAAAAAAAAACCGAACAAACAAAAATCTTTATGAATTTTTAAAACAGGAAATTCAGTTTCATGTTGTTTGTACAATAAAGACAATAAATCATATATTTTGAATGAAGCCCAATCTATTTATCCATAACACAAAAGTTATTTTATGGAATCTTTTCATTTTAAATATTTTATGAGTGACGCAAAAGCTCCTTATATCAAGGTAGGGCGACAAAAAACAGTTAAATCACGATTCAATTAGACTGATCAATTTTTAAAAAAACAATGCATTGAAAATTTATTTCTAAATCAATCAGCCCTTTTTTGTTATAAATAAATTAAATTTAGCAAAAAAAAAACGGATTAGTCCTATTGTGTTCATCGCGCCTCCTTCCCCCCTTCTTTGCTCTCTCAAACTCGAACGTCAAGACTATATAAAAAAAATCAATCATAACAAAACGAAATCGAGAAAATTTAAATTTGCATTAATGATACAAAACAAAAACAAAAATCGCATTGTAATTTTCAAAATGAGGCCCTGGTTTACTGATGACTGACTGATTGTATCATTAATCATTTTTTTTATTTTTTGAATGATTGGTTCATTGAATTTGGTTCATCATAAAAAATAATAAAATGAAAAAAAAATCTGATGGGCTCAAAAATACGGGGCTAAACATAATGGTGGTGGTATTGGTTGGTATGGTGGTTGTTTGGTCGTCGACTGGTTATATAGTTTAGATTTTTAATTAATTTGTGGAGTCGATTTTCTTCCTTTTAATATATTTGGGGCGATTACTTTTTGTCAGGAAGGATTTTATGTCGTTTGGAGCAAACCACAACTTTCTTATAAACGATTGCGCGATTAATCATTAATTTTAATAAAATTTGACGATACAATTTTTTGAAAATTTACTTAAGAAATTTCAATGTTAAATAAGATTTGATAAATTAAAAACTTTGCAGAGGGCAAAAATTAATTATGCGTGCTTTCAATAAATATAAATGTATATAATTTGGTTTATGCGAACTGTTCAAAAGCTAAATAAAAAGTTACATTGTGTGTATGGTCGTATATGGATTTTATACGGTTGTTGACATTACAAAAGCTATACCAGCAAAAAAAACAACATACTATTCTATGCTATCTTTCAATAAAGTCTAAAGATCAATTACTTAATAAATGACAAAATACTACTTCAATACCTAAATGAGGCTGAAAAATTGGTAATAACTTTCTGATTTAAGAATTTCCAGCATAAAATAAATATTGGCGACCAAAAATTCCCTTGGTCCTTTAAATGGAACTTATGTTAGCAAGGAATTAAAGATGGATCGTACTTGATACCGTTTTTGGTGTAGATCACAACTCAGGAGTTTATATCCCTTCCACCAAAATCTAATATTAAATCAAACAGGTGAAACTTCAACAAAATAATTGTAGGTTCTGAGAGTATGTGACTTGGCTGATCAGATGGGTGAAGCAAGAACAGTTTCAAGAGACAGTATTCCCCAGTATACAAAGATGTGATTGGAACCCAGAAGAAAAATTGATAATTTATTTATATTGTGGTTAATGTTTTTCTCCCGAAAATAAAACCTAGACATTGGATGCATTCAGTTTTGAATGCACATGTTATATTACAAATTGCATGGTAATATAATAGTGTAAATGTCATTTTTTCCAGCCGCCAGTTTTCCGCTGCCAACATGTTGGGAGACCTGAATACCCCTATTAAATTCTAAAAAATTTCTAAATAAATACTTGCCTTGAGCTGTGATGTTGAATAAGTCAATATTATTCAAATAGAACATGCATATATATGTAGATTGTAGGTTATACAAATTCAAACATTTAGGATTCAAATTCAACCGTTGAAATTTCAAATTCAACCTTTTACATTTTAAAATCAACATTTTACAATTTACGATCAACCTTTTACATTTCAAATTCAATATTTGAACTGACCTACAACCTTTAATACTTCAAATTCAAACTTTTATATTTCGAATTCATCCTATTACAGTTCACCTGTTTTAGTTCAAATTGAACCGTTTACACTTCAAATTCAAACCTTTTTTAAACCTTTCAAATTCGACAATTCACACTTCTTTATACCCTTCTAAACACACACTTCTAAACTTCAAATTCGACCTTCTACACTTCAAATTCAACATTTTACAATTTAAATTTAACCTTTTACAGTTCAAATTGAAACTTTTACACTTCAAATTCAACATTGTACACTCCAAATTCATCGTTTTGCCCATTAAACTCAACCTTTCACATATATAACTCCGCTTTTTACACTATAAATTCAACCTTTTATACCGCAAACTCTTTATATTTCAAATTCAACATTTCACAATTCAAATTCAATCCTTTACACTTTAAACTCAATCTTTTACATTTCAAATTTCACCTTTTATACTTTTAACTCAAACTTTTAAAGTTAAAATTCAGCAGTTTGCGCTACTGTTCTTCAAACCGTTATATTTAAAATTTAACCTTTTTTAAATTCAAATTCTTATGATTCAAATTCAAACTTTTTAATTTTAAATTAAACATTTCACACTTTAAAATCAAGCATTAACATTTCAAATTCAATCTTTCACAATTTGAACCCAATATTTTCAACTCAACATTCCACAACCTTTTACAGTTCAAGTTTAACCTTTCACACTTCAAACTAGACTCCTCACAATTCAAATTCAACCTTTAAAACTTCAAATTTAACCTTTACATTTCAAATTCAACTTTTTGTACTTCAAGCTTAGTATTTTATATTTCAAGTTCAACCCTACAGATCAAATTCATCCTTTTACAGTTCAAATTCAACCGTTAACATTCCAAATTCAAACTTTTACCATATTTTACAAATCAAATTAAACTATTTAAATTTCAAGTTCAACATTTCACATTTCAAATTCAACATTTCACAATTCAAATTCAACCTTTTTGCATTTTATATTCAACATTTTTCAATTTACAATCAACCAATTACATTTCAAATTTAATATTTCACGATTTGAACTCATCCTTTTGCAAACAAATACTTTTAACTCAACTTTTTAGAACATTTAACACTTCAAAATCAAATTTTTATATTTCAAATTTATCCTATTACAGTTCCAATTTCACCTTTTATAGTTCAAATTGAATCGTTTACACTTGAAATACAAACCTTTTTTAAATTTTTCAAATTCAATGTTTTTTGCATTTGAAATTCAACCTTCTAACCTTCAAATTCGACTTTCTACAGTTCAAATTCAACATCATACAATTCAAATTTTACCTTTTACAGTTCAAATTAAATCAGCTCAGAATGAAACTTTTACACTCCAAACTAATCCTTTTACACTATAAATTCAACTTTTTATACTTCAGACTCCATATCTTACTATTCAAATTAAAACACTTTACATTTCAAGTTCAACCTTTCATATTTCAAATTCAACCTTTTACAATTCAACTTTAATATTTAACACTTCGATTTTTTTACATTTCAAGTTTATACTTTGAACTCAAACTTTTAAAGTTAAAATTCAGCCCTTGCACTCTGAATTTAAACCTTCGTATTTCAAATTTAACATTTTATACGACAAATTCAACCTTTAACGGCTCAGATTCTACCTTTAGTACGTTAAATTCAACCTCTTATGACTCAAATTTAACTTTTTGAATTTAAAATTTAACTTTTTTCACTTCAAATTCAGCCTTTTAAATTTTAAATTAAACATTTTACACTTTAAAATTAACCTTTTACATTTCAAAATCAATATTTCACTATTTGAACTCAATGTTTTGCAACCCAATACTTCGAACTCATCTTTCTAAAACCTTTAAAATTCAAATTTAACTTTCACACTTCAAACTAAACTTTTAACGATTCAAATTCAACATTTTACACTCCAAATTTATTATTCAAACTTTTATATTTTAAATTTGACATTCAAACTTTAAGTTAAACCTTTTATATTTTAAGTTCAAATTTTTACATTTCATACTAAACCTTTAAGGTTAAAACTGAACCGTTAACACGATAAATTCAAACTTCTTTTACGACTCAAATTCAACCTTTATATTTCAAGTTCAACGGTTTACACTTCAAATATAACGCTTTACATTTCAAATAGTAATTTCGTTTAATATTTCAAAATCAACCATTTGCAATGAATATGAATGATTTTAACCTTTTATATTTCTATTTAATCCTTACAAAATTCAAATTTAACTTTTAAAATGTAGTGCAAATTAAACCGTTTACATTTCAAATTCAAACCTCCACAAAACCTTCCAAATTCAACATTTTACATTTTAAAAACAACTTTTTAATTTCAAATTCAATCTTTCACAGTTTGAACTCAGACTTTTGCAACCCAATACATTGAACTCAAGTTTTTACAACCTTTTACAGTTCAAATTTTACCTTTTGCACTTCAAATTGAACTCTTCACAATTCAATTTCAACCTTTAACACTATAAACTCAATCGTAGACGCTTCAAATTCAACCTTTTACACTTTAAATTATACTTTCTACATTTAAAATTGAACCCTTCACATTTCAAATGCAACCTTTATACTTTAAGCTTAGTCTTTTAAATTTCAAATGCAATCCTTTACAGATAAAATTCAAACTTTTACACTTCAAATTAAAACTTTTATATTTCAAATTTGACCATAAAACTTTAAATTGAACTCAATCTTTTAAGCCTCAAAATCAAACCTTAACACGTTAAAATCGTCATAATTCAGCCTGTTGGATTCAAATTCAAACTTCTACACTTCAAAATAAGCCCTTTACACTTCAAATTCAACTTATCAATTACTACAACCTTTATATTTCAAATAATACTTTCTTTTAATACTTCAAATTCAGCCTTTTACAGTTCAAATTGTGCTATGTACACTTCAAACTTAAACCTTTTTTTTAAGTTTAAACCTTTCAAATTAAAAATTGTACCCTTCAAATTTAACCATCTACACTTCAAATTCAACCTTTCACATTTTTTTTTTAAATTCAGCCTTTTACAGTTTAAACATAACTTTTAACAATTCAAATTTAATCTTTTACAGTTCGAATTCAACCTTTTACAATTCAAACTCAACCGTTGAACTCAATGTTTTACAATTCAACCTCTTACGCTTTAAACTCAATTGTTTACATTTTAAATTCAACGTTATACTCTTTAAAATCAACTATTTAGATTTTAAATTCTACCTGTTACACCTTAAATTCAACCTTTCTCGGTTTAAAATTTAAATCGAGCCTTTGAACCATTGAACTATTAAATTTAAAAATTTTCACATTAACTTGAACCATTTACATTTCAAGTTCAACCTTTTACACTTTAAACTCAACCTTTTGACGATTCAAATGCAACCTCTTGGACTTTAAAATTCAACCATTTACACTTCAAATTTAAACTATTAAATTTTAATTCAATCTTTCACAATTTGAACTCAACATTTTACAACCCAATACTTTAAACTAATCTTTTCATAATTCAGTTTCAAACTTTTACACTATAAACTCAATCTTTTCCACTTTAAATTCAACCTTTTACACTTAAAATTAATTTTACATTTAGAATTTAAATCTTTACATTACAAATTCAACTCGTTATACTTTAAGTTTAGCATTTTATTTTTCAAATGACACCCTTCACAGATCAAATTCAACCATTTACACTTCAAATTCAAACCTTCTTTGAACCTTTCAAATTCAACCTTCTAAACTTTAAATTCGACCTACTACACTTCAAATTTTTTGTTTTTTTTATTTAACCTCTTACAGTTCAGTTTTTTAATTTAACCTTTTACAGTTCAAATTGAAACTTTCGCACTTCAAATTCAACCTTGTACACTCGAAATTTATTCGTTTACACTTTAAATTCAACCTTTTACGGTTCAAGTTTAACATTTTACATTTCAAATTCAACCTCTTACACTTAAAACTCAATCGTGTTTATTTGCAATTCAACGTTTTACCCTTTAAACTCAACCTTTCACATTTCAAATCTCACATTTTACACTATAAATTCCTACTTTTATATTTCAAATTTCACATTTTACATTTCATATTCAACCTTTCACATTTCAAATTCAACCATCTACACTTTAAACTCAATCTTTTACATTTCAAGTTCCACTTCCATTTATACTTTGAATTCAAACTTTTAAAGTTAAAATTCAGCCCTTTCCACTGTAAATGCAAACCTTTATATTTCAAATTTAACGTTTTACACTTTAAATTCAACCGTTAACATTTCAAATTCAAACTTTTACACTTCAACATCAAACTGTTTTATTTCACATTTCACTTTTAAACTTTAAATTTCCAGGTCAACCTTTTATATTTCAAACTCAAACTTTTAAGGCTCAAACTCAAACTTTGATACGATAAATTCAAACTCTTGCGTTTCAAATTCAAACTTTTGCACTTCAAATTTAACCTTTTACATTTTAAACTAAGGCCTTTACCTTTTACACCTCAAACTAGGGGACCCCTGAACTCCTGTGCAATTGCACAATTTTATTATTTATGTGAAACATTTTTGCCATAATAAATACAAACATCTTCTGCAAAAGGAACACTTCGAAATTAAAAAAAGAATGTACTGTTAATAAAGGCCAACATTAAATTGAAAAAAAAAAGACGAAGTTATCGGGAATCGAACTCGAGACCTTTAACTTCATAGCGCATCGCTCTAACACATGAGCTATTGAACAATGCTTAATAATTTATATATGAAATGGAAATTTATAGCTTAAGAAAATGTTGAACATTCTTGTATTTTATATAATATAAATATAACTCTTTAAAGTTTCAAAAAAACGTTAGTAGACTAACCACGTAAAAAATTTTGACAGCTATAAAAGCGAATAAAAATTTTTTTTTAATTTTTTTCAATTTTTTTGCGTTTTTTTTTGATTATTTTATATTATATTAAGTACTATTAAGTGCACATAAATCGTCAAACAGCACAAATCGTGTGTATAAACTATTCACAAACAAAACAGTGAGTTTTAAGTGGGTCCCTTTTGCGCGTATTAAAAGACAGAAGGAAACAACAAAAGTAGGAGGAAATCATAGTAAGGTAACTGCCTACGGGCAGGGTACCGAAAATGTTTGGGAGGTTTGCATCACTTGTTGATGCGAGAGGCTTTGCAAAACTGGACGAACAAAAAAATAAGAGACGCCGAAACTTCTTCGATGAGGGTAAAGAATCGCAAAAGTATGTGGTGATTAAGAGAATTGATGCGGAAAAAAAAAGTTTTAATGGAGTGTCACCGTTCCTTATTGAGAAAGGTCTAGCAATGATAACAACACATATTAAAGAAACACAACGGTTACGAAGTGGAGACCTTTTGGTACTTACGGACAAAGTCGAGGGTTACCATAAATTAATTAAAGCAGTAAAATTAGCCGAGATGGAAATCCAAGTGGAGGAACACAAATTTTTAAACTTAAGTAAAGGCGTCATCTACAGCTATGATCTAATGCATGTAAAGGAAGAAGAGATAGCAATGGAATTAGAGAGCCAAAAGGTGATAAAGGTGGAGCGCATTAAACGAAAAGTGAACAATGAATTAAAAGAAACCCCACTGCATATTTTAACCTTTAATATGACGGAATTGCACTGTTCATTAAAGCCGGATTCTTAAGATTGGACGTAAGGCAATATATACCCAATCCAATGAGGTGCCACAACTGCCAAAGATACGGCCACACCAAAACAAAATGTGAAAGGGTGCCTGTATGCCCTAAATGTGCCAAATTAATACCTCAGGGTCATGACTCGATACCATGTGAGCCGATTAAATGTGCAAATTGTACAACAGAACATACCACATTCGACAAAAGCTGCCCAACATTTCAAATGGAAAAAGCGATAATCAACATTAAAACAATAGAGCGAATCACTTACCACAGAGCCAGAGAAGTTTACTACCGTCAAAATGCCAATACAACAGGAGCAACTATTACCGTACAAAAACAATCATACAGTGAGGTTCTACAACAAAACACCGACCAAAATACCAGAAATGAAAATAATAACAACAAAGGCAACAATGATAATAATAACAGAAATAATGAGAATAATAATAATAATAAAATCAAAATTAATAACTTAACAAACAATAATAATAGCAAAACACAGAATAATAATAACGCAAATAAACAAACAAACGAACCGAATAAAAATAAGAAGGAAGGAACAACAACCACAAATGAAAAATTGCCAAGCAGTTCAGCGACTGCGGCTAACAACATTAAAGCAACAACAACAGAGGAATATAGAACAACAGAATATGGCAGCAGGAACAAATATTCATTTTTGAACCCGATCGAGCAAAGGATCGCGATGGATGGAATAGGAGAAATGATGGAATGAATGTAAGATCCAATGAATGCTTGAGGATTGGCCAGATAAATATCCAAAGCATGTATGCCAAAAGCGACATGTTACGGAATTATCTGGCCAACGATTGTGTGAATGTTATACTTTTAAGTGAGACATGGGAGCGTGAAAACAAGACGTTTCGAGTGAATGGGTACAATTTTCTATCCAGACCTAGGGCCGATGGCTTCGGTGGAGTAGCGATATTGGCACGAGCCAATATCATGATGACGAATGAGAGGGTTCCCGATTTCGAGCACATTGAGGTCGTCGCTGCCAAAACTAGGAATCTGGATAGAAACTTGTTGATTGTAAGTATATATGTAGCTCCAATTAGAAATGTGAGTGATAGAGATAAAGGCCTGAGGGATTTTAAAAAATTATTTGACTGAGTGCGTGGAAAAAGTGACGTGATTCTGGGGGGTGATATGAATGCACATTCGCGTGTTTGGGGGTGTGAAAGGAATGATGCTTGGGGAAACTTGTTGGCTGACCTCATTCTGGATTCCGATCTCGTGATCCTGAATGATGGACGGCCAACAAGGATGGCGTATGTTGGGGCCACAGCCAGTGCGATAGACATCACTTTAGTGTCTAGCGGACTGGCGGCCCAAGTCACTTGGAATGTATCAGATGAGAATTTGGGTAGTGATCATTTTATGATAAATTCGTGTTTAGGTGGTGTAAATGTTAATACTGAGAAAAAGGTCTTGCTAAACAGTAAGAAATGGGTTGAATGTATGAATGAGATTCTCATAACAAATGAAATAAATGATGCAAACCAACTTGAGTGGGAAATATAGAGAGTGAATGAAATGTGCAGTTTTGAAGCAAGAGAGAATGAAATTAAAGTAAACGGTTGGTGGAACAATGAGATTCAGTATTGGTATGAAAGGAAACGGATAGCTTTGCGTGAATTCAACAGGTGTATTTGTCGTGAGTGTAGACGAAATTATGAATGGGTAAACGGAAGATTGAAAAAGGCTATCCGTAGAGCAAAAAGGAGAAGTTGGCGGAACTATGTGTCAGAAATGACACATAGGACCACAACTAAAGATGTATGGAATAAATTTAATAGAGTGAGAGGTAAAAGGAGGAATGAAAGAAATGCTGTAATGGATGACTCCGAAAAGGGAAATCAATTCTTGCAAATGATGATGAATGTTCAGAATAATTTAGGTAATAGTAATGATTGGGTGTTACCTGAAACTGTTGGTGAAAATTTGAATGAAATGTGTGTACAATTTGAATGGAATGAGTTCCTGAGGGTTTTAGAAATGGCAAAATCTACGACCCCAGGAATAAATAGAGTGAGCTATAAAATGATTGGGCTGTTGAGGATTGAAGCAAAGGAAATCTTGCTTCGAATTCTCAATAGAGTATGGATGAGTATTCAGATACCGGAAAAATGGAAGGAATGCAGAGTGGTTCCAATTCCCAAAAGGGATCGTGATTCAAATCTGGCAATAAATTACAGAGGAATATGTATGTTGAATGTGTTTATTAAAATGGTAAATGGGATGCTGAAAGGCAGGTTTGAAAAGTTTATGAATGAAAATAGTTTATTGCCAGAGACGACATTTGGTTTCCGTCGTAACCACTCTGCAAACGAATGTGTGGAAAAATTTGTGTGGGAAGTACGAAAGGAAAAGAAGTTTGTTGTGGCGGTATTTCTGGATATTGAAGAGCGTATGATTATGTGGTTCCAGGGAAACTATATCAGGTTCTTTTGAATCTGGGATTTCCTTGGAAAATTTGTAAATGGGTTTATGAGTTTATGAGTGAGCGAAAGTTTATTTTGTGTGGAAGGGGTTACCGATTGGAGGGAGAGGTGAACATTGGACTCCCACAAGGGAGCAAAATTTCTCCGACTCTCTTCAATCTGTATACGAGCTCGATACACAGGTATAATTCTCCCGACAAAGTCATCTTGCAATTTGCAGATGATTTTGTCCTAATCGGCAAAGGCAAAACAATCGGCGAGGCCCTAAATCGAGCGCAGGAATGTGTGTTTCAGGTAACACAATGTTTGAATGAATTAAATCTGCGTGTGAATTCGAGAAAACGTAATAGTATGGCATTTAGAACGAACAAAAGAATTGACGTGCGAATTTATGATGAGACGATTGAGTATGCAAGATTGACTAGGTATTTGGGAATCTGGATTGACAATCGATTGAGTTTTAAAGTGCACATGGAAAAATTAGCCGATAATTGTAAGAGCAGATTAAATGTGATCAAAAGGGTGAGTAAACCGAAATGGGGAGCTCACCCTAGTGTGACTGATATGCTGCGAAAGGCGCTAGTGTCTTACAAAATTGCGTATGGGATGAGTGTGTATGGTGATTTATCTAAGGTCGGGTTTGAGAAGTTAATGAAAATAGAGAATGCATGTGCTAGAGTGGTATTGGGGGCGATTAATTCTACCCCAATACATACTCTATGGTCTGAATTAGGTGATTCACCTCTCAATTATAAGAGGGAATGGATCACGGTGCGAGAGACTGTGCGAATGTTGACCAAAGATAATGTGTTAGTGAATGAGATAAAAGTAAGATTGGACGGAGGAACGGATTTTCAAAAAACGCAACGGTCAAAAATAATGGCGGAAAATATGAATATATTTTCCAAAATTAGACAAGTGGCTCCAATAGTTCCTCCCGAAAATCTTGCGGTGTGCTTGAATTTTGGAGGCATAACAAAAGCAATGATGAATGAGTTATCGGTGAAGAGAGAATTTCGGAGAATGCAAATGAATTATTTTGCACGCATGTGGAAGTATATACAGATGCTAGTGTTAATGAGGATCGAGTGGGTGTGGGAATTTACATTCCAGTAATGAACAAAGAGAAAATGTTAAGATTAAATGGTAGCATCTGTATAATGAATGCAGAATTGATTGGAATTATGGAAGGAATCAAGTTGGCAATGAATGAAGGGAGGAGGAGAGTAGTTTTATTCTCCGATCCGAAGGGGTACTCAGGGCAGTGTGTTTGTAGAAATGATATATGAATACCTCCAATCTTGTGGGAGTGAAGTGATCCTACAATGGATACCTTCACACCTACAGATTGCAGGTAATGAAAGAGCCGATATGCTTGCTAAAAGGGGTTGTATGCTTGAGGAGATAACAGAGTATGAATACATGGATGCAAGAGATGTACTTCGTATGTTTCAGAAGAATCTGTGGGGAAAATGGGAGAATGAATTTATGGAAAAGAGTAGGGTGAAAGGAAAGAAGTACTTTGAATGGTGTAGTGCTCCTTTGAGCAAACCTTTTTTTAAGGAAATCAAAGGAGACACTACAATGATACGAACGATGGAACGGGTGAGATTGAATCACGCTAATTGGAAAGAATGCTTAAAGAAACGTCATTTGAGTGTGGATGATTTATGTGAAAGCTGTTTGGTTGTGGAAGACATCGAACATCTAATTCTTAAATGTTCAAAATTTAGTCAAAATAGAGAAATGTTCGATGTCTTGATGAATGCAAGAAATTTGAATGAGTTATTACGAATGGGGAAAAATGAGTACAAGAGTATGTATGAATTTATCAAAATGAGTGGTATAACGGTATGAAAGTGGATCGCTGTATGAAAGATGAGTGGAAAAAGTTAAAAAAAAAAACAAATTGTATTAAAATAAAATTGTAAATTTTTGAAATTGGGCCAGATGGCTCCTTTTTTGGAGCTAGTGCCATAATTAAATAAAAAAATAAAAAAAAAAAAATATAACTCTTAACATTTCAAATAGTGATTTCTTTAAATATTTCAAATTCAACCTTTTATATTTCAAATTCATCTTTTCACAGTTCAAATTTAACATTTAATAGTTCCAATTTAATAGTTTACACTTCAAATTCAATATTTTACATTTCAAATTCTTTCACAAATTGAACTCAGACTTTTGCAACCCAATACTTTCAACTCAACTATTTACAATCTTTTACAGTTCAAATTTAACTCTTCATGCTTCAAATTGAACTTTTCACAATTCAAATTCAAACTTTTACACTTGAAATTTAACCGTTTACATTTAAAATTGAACCTTTCACATTTCAAATTCCACCTTTTATACTGTAAGCTTGGCTTTTGACATTTCAAATGTAACCCCTTACAGATCAAGTTCAACCTTTTGTAGTTCAAATTGAACAGCTAACATTTCAAATTGAAACTTTTGCACTTCAAATTCAAACTTCTCATATTTCAAATTCAGCCTTTTACAGTGCAAATTGAACCGTTTACACTTCAACTTCAAACCTTCAATAAACTCAACATTTTACAATTCAAATTCAACCATCTACACTTCAAATTCGAAACATTTCAAATTCAGCCTTTTACAGTCCAAATTAAACCGTTTACACTTCAACTTCAAACCTTCAATAAATTCAACATTTTACCCTTCAAATTCAATCATCTATACTTCAAATTCGAAACATTTCGAATTCAGCCATTTACACTTCAAATTCATCCTGTTACAGTTTAAATTTAACCTTTTACTGTTCAAATTTAAACTTTTACAATTCGAATTCAACATTTTACAATTCAACCCCAACCTTTGAACTTAAAGTTTTAAAGTTCAGCCTCTTACGCTTTACACTCAATCTTTTAGATTTCAAATTCTACTTTTTACTCTTTAAATTCAACCTTTATCAGTTTACAATTTAAATCGAACCTTTGAACCATTGAACTATTCAAATTCAATACATATTTTTAACTTTAAATTCAGCCGCTTACAGTTAAAGTTCAACCTTTTACACTTTGCATCCAAACTATTTTAAATTCAACTTCTTACGATTCAAATGCGACATTTTGAACTTCAAATTGAACAATTTACACTCCAAATTCAACCTTTTAAATTTTAAATTCAATCTTTCTCAATTTGAACTCAACCTTTTGCAACCCAATACTTTGAACTCAACTTTTTACAACCTTTTACAGATAAAATTTAACCTTTCACACTTCAAGCTAAGCTCTTCACAATTCAAATTCAACCTTTCACACTATAAACTCAATCTTTTACACTTCTAATTCAAAAATTTACACTTCAAATTTAACTTTTATATTTAAAATGTGTCCCTTTACATTTCAAATTCAACCTACTATTCAAATACTGTTTGAGGGATTTGGGGAAGGCAGAAAAACGGCGAGCAATTCTAATTTCAATTGGTAAATTATTGAAGATTATGTGTGAAATCACACTAAAGAAACGCGTATGAAAATCTGACCTCCAGTTCGGTATAGCTTTTCTGTATTGAGAGTTCAATCGAAGCCTAGAGCCAGAGCAAGAGATAAAGTTAGCGCATCATGAAACGTCATTAACCGGATAATATGTTTCTATCGAACCAAAAGCGAATCCATAAGTGTTTTACAGGCACCACCCCAACACGCTAGCCTATAGAGAAGAATAGAATCCACTAGGGCATAAAAAACTAACCTACGTAGGTATAACGGACCAAAGAAGCGTAAGATATGCATCTTTCTCGAAACTAATAAAAGTTTATGTTTCAAGCCTTAAATGTAGGCCTGCAAATTTAGGTATTAATCAATCAAAATAGTCAAATATCTAATTTCCTTCACAACTCTAATCTAAAAACATCCAAACGAAGTACAAGTCTGAGCTCTGTTACAGCTAAAACCATGGTAAGAAAGAGTATCAGGCAAATCTTGGTTATCCCTAAAATGTACTATTTTAGTTTTCTCACTCAAAAGTAAGCTGTGGGCTTTAAGCCATTCCGCCAGTAAAATTAAATCGCGTTCGATCCCTGATATGTTGACCTGTTTGCTTACACCAGAGTAAACAAACGAAAAATCGTCAGCAAAAGCGGTCAGGGAGCCTGCAGAATAACGATCAAAAATTCCATTCCCGTAAATAAGGAATACCAGGGGTCCCAACATCGAGCCCTGAGGAACTCCTGTCGTAATTGATAGTTCACCACTAGATGATGATTCACACGCACTACTTGGGATCGACCAGATAGGAAACTACACAACAAGCTGTAAATCATTCTGCGAAATCCACAGCAAAAAAGTTTCCTTAAAAGAAACCGCATGGTCCACTCTATCAAAAGCTTTAGTCATGCCGACAAACAGAGTAGATGACTTCAGCCCTAGATCGATGCTCCCACTTATTTGTTCAAGGACTGTTAAAATCGCTTGTTCCGTGTTTTTATTTTTTCTAAACCCGAATTGCAGTGGAGACAGAAAATTATTTTTATTCAGGAAATGTACAAACCTACTTTTCATAGCTTTTTCAAAAACTTTGGAAAAAATGGAAAGATGATATATTGGTCGGTAATTATCTAAATTCGATTTATCATTTTTCTTAAAAATTGGGACAACTACAGCTCGTTTTAAGGCTAACGAAAAAATCCCTGAATTGACACTTAAATTCATGATGCAAACTCAAGACATCCACAAGATAACAAGCCATCTTCTTAACTAATACATTTGAAATACCATCTAATCCAGACGACGAGTTATTTTTAACCGAATTGATAATTGCATATAATTCACCCGAGGAGATCGGGGAAAAATAAAAGCTTCTCGTCATATCGTAGTTTTCTGTGACCAATCTGTTTTTTACCGACTCATATAAAGTAACAGTAGATCTACCTGATTCACCTACTCGCCCAAAAACTTATTAAACTAATTTGCAATGGCTCTTGAATCCGGATCACATCACCCGACCTACATTTTAATTTTTTAATTTCGGCAGACTCGGCACAGCCATTTATCAAGTCAGACTGACTTCCAGTTTTTCCTGGTATTAGTGCCATTGGAATTAAACTGTTCAACGAAGAACTGCTTTTTCCTCCGACCTATCTAGGCATTAATTAACGTTGTCACATAGTTTGCGACTATAGTTAGCAAGCCTTATGTCAATTGGGTCTTTCCTTGCATGCTGGCATAATTTATTCCGTATATCATTTAATAGGAGGTCAGACATCCAAGGACTACGCTTGGCTCCTTTGCCTACTATTGCGATAGTTTTTGAGCAGCTTTTACAGTGACCATTTGGAATATTCAGAAAGTAATCAAATGCAAGCGACGCATTAGATTGGCTATAAACATCGCTCTAATTCTCCCATAAAAGAGGTTCTTGCAGTTGGCAATAGTCAACGCGGACAAACTTAGCAGAGTTCCTTATGATTGGCCTAGAAATAGGAGCACCAAAGAAACTAGTTTCTAAGAGACAGTGATCAGATATGCCCAAGTCCAAAACTTTGCATGAAACATTTCGGAAGTGCCTCTGGTCAAACCTAAAGAGTACGTTATCGATACAGGTTCCTGATGATTTGAAAATCGTAGTAGGTTCAGACACAAGATTAGTAGGTTCAGACACAATTCAACCTCTTCAAAATCCTAGTAGGTTCAGACACAAGTCAACCTCTTACGATTCAAATTCACTCTTTTACACTTCAAATTCACCTTTTATATTTCAAGTTCAACCGTTTACACTTCAATATAACGCTTTACATTTTAAATAGTAAGTTCGTTTAATATTTCAAAATCAACCAATTACATTTCAAATTCAATTCAAACTTTTATATTTCAAATTCATTCTTGCACAGTTCAAATTTAACCGTTTACACTTCAAATTCAAACCTTCATTAAACCTTTTAAATTCAACATTTTACACTTCAAATTAAACCTTTTACATTTTAAATTCAACATTTTACACTTTAAAATCCACTTGTTAATTTCAAATTCAATCTTTCATAATTTGAACATAGACCTTTACAATTCAATTCTTTGAACTCAACTTTTTACAACTTTTTACAGTTTAAACTTTACCTTTCACACTTCAAATTGAACTTTTTATACTATAAACTCTTTATGAACTTTAAGCGTATTCTTTTACAATTCAAGTGTAACCCTTTACAGATCAAATTCAACCTTTTACAGTTCAACCTTCAAAATTTCAAATTTAAACTTTTACATTTCAAATTCAAACTTTGTACATTTCTAATTCTGCCTTTTACAGTTCAAATAGCAGCTTTTACACTTCAAATTCAATCCTTCATTAAATTCAACATTCTATACACTCAAATTCAACATTTTTACATTTCAAATTCAACCATTTACACTTCAAATTCATCCTATTACAGTTTAAATTCAATCTTTTACAGTTCAAATTTAAACTTCTACAATTCGAGTCCAACCTTTTACAACTCAAACTCAACTTTTGAACTCAAAGTTTTACAATTCAACTTCTCACGTTTTATTCTCAATTGTTAACATTTTAAATTCAATGGTTTACCTTTAAACTCAACCTTTTAGATTTCAAATTCTACCATTCTCGGTTTAAAGTTTAAATCGAACCTTTGAACAATTGAACTATTCAAATTCTAAAAATTTCACATTAAATTGAACCGTTATTATTTCAAGTTCAACCTTTTACACTCCAAATGCAAACGTTTATATTCAAATTTAACATTTGACACGTTAAATTCAACATTTTACGAATCAAATTCAACCTTTAACACGTTAAATTCAACTTCTTACGATTCAAACGCAACTTTTTGAACTTCAAATTCAAGATTTTACACTTCAAATTCAACGCTTTAAATTTTAAATTTAATCTTTCACAATTTGAACTCAACTTTTGCAATCCAATACTTTCAACTCAACTTCATACAACCTTTTACAGTCCAAAGTTAACCTTTCACACTTCAACCTGTCAAACTTTCTCCATGAATTCTTCGCAATTCAAATTCATCGGTTTATATGTATGTTAAACTCTTTCTTTTACGGTTCATATTTAACCTTTTATATTTTAAGCTTAGCCTTTTATATTTCAAATTCAACCCTTTACTAAAATTAAATATTTAACATTTCAAATTAAACCTCATACAGAACAAATTCCACCCTTTATAGTTCAAACTCAATCATTAACATTTCAAATTCAAACTTTTATACTTCAGATTCAAAAAATTTGTCTTTTAATACAACCTTTTAAGCCTCAAATTCAATCCTTAACACGTTAGATTCAACCTCTTACGATTCAAATTCAACCTTCTACATTTCAAATTCAACCTTTTATATTTTTTTTTTTGTTTTTTTTTTTTAGAATCATTACCAATTATATTAAAACAATAACAAAAAATTGTATGATACAAACTGCTAAACATGTTATTGGTAAGATAACAGGTGTCAGGTACCATAGTTCTCTCTAATAATACTACAATATTGCAAAAAAATTTTAGATTTACAAAATTAATATAAAAAATTATTTCGACATTTTTTTTATATCAAAACTCATAATAAGTAAAATAAAAAGATTCCTTAAAAATTGACTGACAACGCAAACATGACATCGCAAAAATATTTTTAATTGACCTTATTAATAATGGCTGTATTGCTTTGGTAAATTTACAACTATAATTGCATTGTATAAGGTAAAAGAAAATATGTTTTAGCTATACCAAAACTTACTTTAGATTTACGTAAAACATAACCGTCAAACCAACAATTTTATCAAAGCAATATAGCAATGATTAAAATAAACAAAATTTTGTAAATATTATATCCCGCTGACAAACCAAACACAAAAAATTATCAATAAGATTCGTACGGCTTTTTATAGGCTGTTAATCAGAAAAAATGAAGAGACCAATCATTTACAATATATCTATCAGAAAAGTAGAAATATCAAAATCCCCCCCGTACTTTAACTCAAGAGCCATACAAAATGTATCGACCCCATAAAATGAAAACCCTCCTTGAGTTTTCTATGTGGTAGTTTGATTTCGTACTGAAAGGTTCTCACAAACAAAAAAGTTAGTCTACTCAAGAACGTACTGACTTAGTGAATTATATTCACTAAATAAAAAAAAAGAAGGAAAATCCTGATTACTGTGTGTTTTATGCCGACACAAATAATATAACACATAGAAATGTGAATGCCATTATTGTTAATATATTTTGTCTATAAAAAGCCGAAAGAATCTTATTGATTTTAATACAGACAAACTTCTCTTCAATAAACAATTAGCAAAAATAATTTCAACGCACTACGAAATTTGACCCAATTTCAAAGTGGTGCATAAAAATTCCGAGTGATTCAAGACTAGCCTATGGTTGCATGTGGTATATAAAGAGAAATACCAAGGAAATTATTTAGAAAATTTTAACAGATGTCCAGATCCTTTGTTGGTCTGTTGAAAAAATTGAAGACGCTAATTATTGAACAACTATTGAAAACCGGGTTGAAAATATTTTTAATTAATGCTTACAATTATATTGTAAATATTGTGGTGGGTCATACATAGAGATAATGAGGATTGCTCTTACATAGGTCCATATTCTTGAATTCAATTCAAAAATGTTGCCGGTAACTTATAATATTTTAATATAAAATCACTGGTTAATTGTTCCTTCTTAAAGCTTCACAGTTTAAAATATTTAAGTCAACAAAATGTTTACAATATTCCAATCAATCGCGAGAAATTATTCGACGAATTTCGTAATCATTTTTTAATATCAGAACAAAAAACATTGCTCCCAGGAATTTAATTCGATAGCTATACGTTCACATATCTGTGTATATCATGCAATTTTCAATATCCATTTCAACTAAAACCTGAGAAAAAACTCCTCCCGGACAATTTCAAAATAATTTAAATACTATATATGATTCCAAAACATCATGGGACACACAGAAAGAGAAAGCATTTACTTGTTTGTAGTGTAATAAGGTTTCACGAATTTTGATTATTATAACGTAAGCAGCTTTAAGCTATTTTCATTGTCGGTTGAATATTATTTGTCTGTAAATTGTATTTAAACAACAATAAAAAAAAGCTTACAGCAACTTATTTCATATTATTTGATATTAACGGAACTATTTTATTTAAGGAATTGCGAATACGTTCTGTCTTCTTAGCAAATTAGATATAGTACAAAATGCTACTAAATATTATAGCGAAAAAGTAATAAAGCTTTTCATCTATAAAGCTACGTTATACAAAAAAAATTGTGCAAACGGTACTGTAACTTCCTTGGTGCTTAACAAAAAAAATGACAAAGCTTTTTAATATAACTTTTGAATATTTAATGAGTGAAAATCTAAAAATACGCAAATGGAAATGAAAACAATTGAAATTTTTCGGAGCGAAGACAAAACTTCTGAGAATTAAAAGAGAGAATCATTTTTTGACCACTTAATTCTTAATACTAACATAATGCATGCAACAAAATTTTAAAATTTTGCTATGTCAGATTTTTAGCTGATTTATTATTAATTTATGAGCCAACAGGTAACTTTTCTTTTGTTTAGCTTTTTTAATATTTTTTTACTAAATAAAGCTTTACTTTTCGACTCCATTTTATTTCATTTTAAGCTTAACACTCCATCACCGTTTTGAAAATAAACGGAAATGGGAAGCAAAGAGACTTAAACCAAAAAAAACTGTTTTAATAACTTGAGCTGATATTTTTGGTAGCTAAACCTACTCGGGACTCGAGGAATACCAGGAAAAACCGTATCAGTCAAAAAACTAAAGGATTTTCAGTTATAAAATTTCTCATACAAATGTATGATTAAAACCAGAGCCTTCTACAGTATTATACTGTAACCATACCTCATAATTTTTTAGAAGATTTGTTAGTACTTTTCACTGTTTCCTAATTAAAATAATTTTTTTAAACTGTATTAGTCGTACCAAAAAATATCACCTGATAGATGGACGACATCTTTCTTAAAAAGAGAAAAATTTAATTATCGTTCAATTGCTGTTGCTTCAAAGGCTCTTGATGAAAATGAGGCCCTGAAGTCCCCCAGTTTACAAAAACAATTAAGTACCTGGCTTGCTGATGTGCATTTCCACTCTTAACGATAATCAGCACCACGTATGAATTCACTGAGTTTCAAAAAATCCAATGGTATAGAAATTCGCAAAACAGTTTGTCGTAGACGGTATCACCCAAGATGGTTATAAAAATTAAACCTATAACAGAAAGGTCGAAAACAAAATACAAAACGACAGAAAGACTGAAAGACCAAAAAGATTGGAAAGGTCGAACTTTTCTTTCAGTTTCACTCCCGTTTGAATACCTTTTGGAATCGGTACATTTTACAACAGCTAATTGATTATTATGAAAACACCTGCATTGGCAGTCTTCAATATAACCTACACTACTCCAAAAAATTAAAGGAACACTAATATTTTCAATTTTTTTAGTGTTTTTTGAAGAGCTGTATCTTTGTAAAATACGGTCGTACAGAGATGAAAAGAAAAGCATTTTAAAGCTTCGAAATCTCTAGTTTTGAGACTTTTGAGCGGAAAATTTTTGTGAGATACCGTTATCACGCAATCATAAGAAAGAGCGCGAAGAAAAAAAATTCGATTTTTTTTTTTTTTTGTAAGGATCCATGGGCGCGGGAAATTTTTTTTAAGTTAAACCAATACATAGGTCGGTTAGTCTGTTAATTAGGCGTAAATTTAATTTCATTCTGATCTCTCTATGTCAACTTTTTGCTGAGATATCTGACTTTGAATCAAAAAAGATCCTTTTGCCTTTGATCATCGATATCTCAGCAACCAATGATTGCACAGTAAACTTTAGGGCAGCTTTAAAAACTTCAGTAAATTTCCTACAAGACCCTTTAATGATTAGTTGAGAACAAATTTTTTTTCACCCTCATCACTGATTTGAAAAAAGTACAAAAAAACGACTTTTTAGGTTGTCTTAGTAAATCTACCGTTACTTTACAAATATTGATGAAAAAACTAATGTTGCCAGGTCATTTTACAGTTTAATGTACTCCTAATAGCCCTGTATTATTTTCAAATTGATCCATCCAACCGTTTTTCTGGACAGATTGATCAAACTTTTACAAAACAATTAAAGGAACAAGTGGTCATCAAAATAAAAAAACGACTTTTTTCACATTTTGCGTTAGTTACTTGTTAACCCTTAACGATCGTACGATTTTTTTTATAATACTTGCCGATAAGCGACGATAGAAAATTAAATAAAGTTCTGCAATATGACCAATTATTATGGAACATGGCCATTTCTCATCTGATTTTAGTGAAATTTGGTATGCGTTATTGAAATGGGATTCTAAAACGATTCGTGGATGAAGTTCTGGAAAATGGCTACTAGGAAGGAACTTGGCCATTTATTAACCGATTTTGATGAAATTTGGTATGCACGATGGAAATGGGATTCTAAACTGATTTTTGGATAAAGTTCTGGAATATGGCCAACTAGGATGGAACTTGGCCATTTCTTATCCGATTTTGATGTAATTCAGTATGTACTATGGAAATGGGATTCTAAAATGATTTTTTGATAAAGTTCTGGAATATGGCCAACTAGGATGGAACTTGGATATTTCTCATCCGATTTTTATGAAATTCGGCATATACGATGGAAATGCGATTCTAAAATGATTCTTGGATGAAGTTCTGGAAAATGGCCAACTAGGTAGGAACTTGGCCATTTCTAATCCGATATTGATGAAATTCAGCACGTGCCTTAGAAATGGGATTCTAAACTGATTTTTGAATAAAGTTCCTGAATTTGGATATTTGTTATGGAACTTGGAAATTTTGTATCCTATTTTTATGAATTTCAGCATTCACGATGGAAATGAGATTCTTAAATTATTGATAAAATAAATCATTAAAACATGGAATAACCATTTTAGGTTTTCACTGTTAAAGTACATGTCGAATTTCTTTTATTCGGTTAAGGAATAGGCGAACGCCTTCCAAATTAACCATATAAATTTAACCAAAAATAATTTTTAAAGGTTTATTTCTATAGTTCATGCTGAATTTGTTTAAAATCGAATAAAAAATGGCCAAGTTCCTCCCTAGTTGGCCATTTTCCAGAATTTCATCCAAAAACCAGTTTAGAATCCCATTTCCATCGTACATACTGAATTACATCAAAATCGGATAAGAAATGGCTAAGTTCCTTCCTAACTGGCTATATTCCAGAACTTCATCCACGAATCGTTTAAGAATCCCATTTCAATAACGCATACCAAATTTCACTAAAATCGGATGAGAAATTGCCAAGTTCCATAATAATTGGTCATATTAAAGAACTTTATTGAATTTTCTGTCGTCTCTTATGGGCGAGTATTGCAAAAAAATCTTACGATCATTAAGGGTTAACAAATAACTAACGCAAAATGTGAAAAAAGTCGTTTTTTTATTTTGATGACCACTTGTTCCTTTAATTGTTTTGTAAAAGTTTGATCAATCTGTCCAGAAAAACGGTTGGATGGATCAATTTGAAAATAATACAGGGCTATTAGGAGTACATTAAACTGTAAAATGACCTGGCAACATTAGTTTTTTCATCAATATTTGTAAAGTAACGGTAGATTTACTAAGACAACCTAAAAAGTCGTTTTTTTGTACTTTTTTCAAATCAGTGATGAGGGTGAAAAAAAATTTGTTCTCAACTAATCATTAAAGGGTCTTGTCGGAAATTTACTGAAGTTTTTAAAGCTGCCCTAAAGTTTACTGTGCTGAGATATCGATGATCAAAGGCAAAAGGATCTTTTTTGATTCAAAGTCAGATATCTCAGCAAAAAGTTGACATAGAGAGATCAGAATGAAATTAAATTTACGCCTAATTAACAGACTAACCGACCTATGCATTGGTTTAACTTAAAAAAAATTTCCCGCGCCCATGGATCCTTATGATTGCGTGATAGCGCTCTTTCTTATGATTGCGTGATAACGGTATCTCACAAAAATTTTCCGCTCAAAAGTCTCAAAACTAGAGATTTCGAAGCTTTAAAATGCTTTTCTTTTCATCTCTGTACGACCGTATTTTACAAAGATACAGCTCTTCAAAAAACACTAAAAAAATTGAAAAAAATTAGTGTTCCTTTAATTTTTTGGAGTAGTGTATAAAGACGTTAACCATCATTTTCCATAAAAACCAAAATTGGAACAGCTATGTCTCTTCAATCTCCGGTTTACAAAGGCTTAATAATTCGGAATTGGGTTAGCATAGAGCATTTAGTCATCAACTATATGAAGATTCATTGAAGCTATTTAAACGGAAGAAAAGTTGGACGAGCTTAAAAACAAACAGTAAAAGTCCGAAGGTTCGAAGATTTAGTGAAAGATTACAAACCATAATTTACTTATACATGATTTTTTTAAAAGAATTGCCTATAACTTTATTCTTCTTGGGTAACTACTACCATTCCAATTTTGATGTTGGTAATGCCCGCTTTTTTGGTACGTTGTTGCAAATTTGTTAAATTAATAATACTTTTTCCAAAAATGCAGGATGACCTATTGTAGTAATTGCCACCTTTGGAGACGATTAACTTGGACATCAAAGTAGCTGGGTCCAATCAGCGCAACCAATGGTCGCCCTATTAAGAAATGACCTGGAGTATCGTTGTACACAATATACAATGGGCCTCAGTATCGTTGTACACAATATGCACTGGTCTTGAATTAAGTATTTCTTCTACTTAAGAACAGTTGTAAGTTCCTCGAAGGTTAAACAAACACTGCCCACAATCTGGATTAAGTGATGTTTGGCTGACTTGACTGCCGCCTTCCATAGTACGCCCATATATAGTATGAAATGGAACTCAGCTTTCGTAATTGAGCACAGGTTGATGACTTCTTGTTGATGTGAATCGGATGCAATTAATTGACAGCTCGGAGACCAGTTCAATGTGTACTGCCTTAGTTGACAGGCATACGAAACTAGCGATGTATGCGTTGCACGTCGTATTCCAATTAATTTTTATTTGAAGAAGACCAGCGTAGTCTACTCCGCTATTTATAAATGGATGACATATCTTCACTCGATGATGTGGGTAATCGCCCATAAATTGTTTGGTTGGTTTTGGTTTGTTTTTGAAACAGATGATGCATTTCCTAGGTATTTTCTTATAATATATTTGCTCTTAAGGGCCGATAGGATTGTCGAACAATTGACAAGAGAGCTTGTTGGCCAACATGGGTGTATTCCTCATGAATATCTCGAATGACTAATTCGGTGAAATGACACTGCCTTGGTAGCACAATCTAGCGTTTTGTTTAGAATGATTGATCTGAATTTCTTATTTGTCCACCCACTCGGATAAATTCGATTTTTTCTAAAAATATATTCAGATCCCTAAGCATGGAGTTTTTACCTCCTTTTCTCAATGAAATTACCTCGTTGTTGAATTCTTCATATTGAACAATCTGAATAAGCTTGTTCAAACGCATTGACATTTTCTTCAGTAGATAAATGCTTTAATTCACGTTTGGAACTTGATTTTCTGCTGTTTTTGCTGAACCTCAAGATGTAAGCCACGACACGCGCCAACCTTTTCAAGGAATTGTATTTTAATAAAAGGAAAACGTTCGATGGTTTGTGTTGATAATGTTGTTATTGATTTCATCTCTGGCAACATATTCTCATGAACGTGACTGCGAACTTCAAACTTTGGCCACTGAGTCTCCTGGTGTTGCAAGAAATCCGGTACAGACCACCACAAGGTTGTAACTGAGTTGGAAGGAGACCTCTCGAAATTATGTCTGCTGGATTTTCATGGGTTGGATCATAGCGCCAATGGGAAATATGCGTATGATCTTGAATCGCGGCAACTCGGTGAGATACAAAGGTTTTCATCTTGGATGATTGATCCATAAAACAACTTTGTCGAATGGCAAATTCTTTGCCCTTTGAAGCTTGTTGATAAGTTTAGACAACAAAACCGCACTGTATAGTTCAATCTTCGGTATTGTGATTTGGAACAGAGTAATGTCGTGGTTCGTGGATCGCCCTCCTTGTTCATCGGTACAATTTACATAACACACTCCATAGTCTGTTTGAAAGGCATCATAAAACCTATGCAGTTGTACAGATTTACACTTTGTGAATGGTATAACGCATCGACTAACTTCCAGATTTGGCATCTCTTTCAAATGGTTGCGAAACTCCAGCCATCCAGTTTCGTTCTTTTCCGGTAACAGTTAATCCCATTCCAGATTTATTTGACACAACTGTTGAAATACGACTTTAACTGCCAGTATCTGTAATTCATGTAAATTGTATAATGCCTCTCGATTGGAATTATTTGTCCTTCGGTCGGAACTTTCAATTTATTCTTGCTTGGATATTAATTGAACTGTCGATTCAGTTCAATTTTTCTGCGATCGGAATTTTTAGACAGATAATTTACAGTAACTTTAGTTGACTTGCTCGTAAAAAATATTTTTGTTTTCTTTTTCACTATCCGGCTCGAAGGACCAACATGTTTTTAATTGGGAACATTTACCCCGCTGGAACCCCCCCCCCCCCACCTAATATTAAACTTTATTTTGATTTAAACTTTTCTTTATTTTGGAATCAATTATTACATATCTTTATTTCACTTTTTTTCGACCAACTCTCCTACTAAAATTAGCACCTGGTGCGTTCCATACGAAAAACTTCTTTTTTAGGGCGCGTCCATGCAAACGGTTGACAATTCAAAGATAATTCATTACTCCTAAGCAAAGAGGCTTCAAAAAACAGTTCTTGAATAACTACTTCTGCCATACTTTTATCTTGAGAATTTAGCTCTCGGAAATCTTAAATCCCTTTCGAAAGAATAAAGCTTTTAAAACCTTAATTGTAAATGCTTAAATTTGCAACCAATGAACTGTAAATCTTAATATACACTAATGAAATGTTAACCTCCCCTAAAATTCAACATGTTCTGCAGTATTACAAAGAGTAACAACATTTGTTGTTACACCCAAAATTTTCGTTTATACTAAAAAAAAAACATTAAGAATTTAACAGTCTTGTAAACAACCATTTAATTCCGGTAAACTATATAATACACGGCTGAACTAACACAATGTCCCCTTGGAACAAAAAATAATAATAATAAAATTTAATTTTAAAGCACCATCTGCATTTTGACATTTTAAGGGCGGAACGAAAAGGAACATTAAAACTTGTTATTTCCAATTTAGCATACAATTAGGTCAAATCAATCGTTCTTTTTGTATTGTGCGTTTAAGACAATTTGGGAAATAAAAAATAAATAAATCGGGTATATGGCTTCCGTGTTGAGAACAAGGGTACCATTTTGACCCCACCTCCATTAATTATTTCGTATAATGTTTTTTAGGGAGACCGATTTGAAAATTTTGTATTTTCTTCTTTTGTTTCATTTACTACAAATTAGATTTTTATATTTTCCGCCAAAAATTTCCATCTTATTAAATTCTCTTAATTTATTTGAACAGGTATTAGATTGAAATGTTTAGTGAAACCGAAAAAAAAGCACGTCTGAAAAATTACGTTGTCATATCAATTTATTTATTATTTGGAGGTATAAAAAACGGTCAGTTATCGATTGCATGTTATAAATTAAAATCCGTTAAACTAAATCGAATTGAAATGCAATTAGAAAATCTAAATTTACAATACATCTGACCGTACACAACGGACACAAATTTTTGTTTAGCAATGCCGGAAATAATAAAATTTCAATCTATTTTAATCCGAAACAATATAAAAAATCTACCCCGGTGTACATAAAAGCTCGAATATTTTTTTTTTTTTTTTTTCAATTAAAGCGAAACAAGATTTTCTCGTTCCCTGGTATGTTGTTTGTGGGTGTGTGTGTGTGCTTTTCATTTTGCGGCTATTTAGCATTCTCTCTATAGTACATAAATATATTTATGATATAACTCGAGTATGATGGTATGTATGTAGTTATGTACATATGTAGGTGGAATTGTGATTGGAATTTTTGCTTTGTTGTTAAAATTTAATAAAACATTTTGTGATATTGATATTTGATAATCATACATATGTATATATGCACATATTTATTTACCGGGAAATTGAAATCTCATTTTTATTGTGTTTTGGTGTAGTGCACAGGAAAATGACTGAGAACATATAAATCATTAAAATTTAATTGGGACTTGTTTGCTAATTGGAATTTTTATTTTGATATTAAAATCAGATTAGCGTCTCGCAAAATTTCTACAAAAATATCACTAATTGGTACGTGAAAATGTGGTTTAACCCTTGTTCGGCACACTGCGAGATCATATACACCCCACGCTCATATTATATCATACATTTTAAATAGCTAAAGGTAGAGAAAGTGGGTCTAGTGCGCCATTTGGAAACATTTCGAGAGTGCCACTATAGCCTCAAGCCAGTTATTCTGGTTTTGGCAGTCGTGTAAAATTGATTGGGATCACGTGCAGCGCAGTGTGCCGAGTAAGGTGAAATTTGCAACTTTAAGGATTATGATTCAATACACTAAAACCTAACATAATTTACAAAAAAATAAATTAATTTGGTTTTTAAATCTAATAATTATTAAAAATTAAATATTCTAGTGCTAATTTTAAGGATAACTAATATTCGGACACAGTCAAATTTGTTCATAAAATTCCAAATTTATTGAACATCGTCGTTTAGAAGGAATTTAGTTATTTCCTAACCGATTTTGATGAAATAAAGCATGCACGATAGAAACGGAATTCTAAAATGATTTATAGTGATGTTTCTCTGTATATGATTTTTTGACCGAAAGAAATTCCCGGTGGCTAAGTGTGGTATACTACGTACTCAGAAAGATCTAGTAAAACAAAAATATTAATTTTTTTAAGATTGTTGTTTATAAATTAATTTCAATTTTTAAGATTTCATAATTTTTAATTTTAATTGGGCTTGCTTAATATTGTGAATTGTTTTCATGCTTCATTTGGCGTGCTTTCTAAGTAACAATAAGATCATAAAATCGACTATCTGAATATTATGTTCGTAGGATGTGTTCTTTTTATTAAACCACGAGGCGGCAATTTCGGTTGTACCATTTAGGCATATATTACATATTATGTGCCTTTTAATATTCTCGATTCTCCTCGTTAACCTACACTGATGTAAATGCCATATTCGCTGGAATTTGGTTTAGTTCTGGCTATTGATGTCTCAGCGGCTGAAATGTGTAAAAATTAAAACGTTTCTGTGTAGCGCATAAATCTCCTTCATTTTTCATTTGTCGTGTTTTAATTTATAAACATCCCAACTCTAATCTCTCGCATTCTAATTGTTTTATGTCATGCTCTAATCGCAGTTATTCAGTTTTTTTGTGTTCAGTTGTTCTCGCTTAATCGCCGATTTTATCCGTGCTTTCTCCAAACGTGGCTCTTTCTCCCGTGTTCTCCGTCTACTGTCATATCGTCTCCGTTCATCCTCACGTAACTGATGTTTTGATTGAATTAGCAATTGTTTCTCTCGTTCTTCATTTACAGTTTGGAACGACGAAATATCACGTTCGCCCTCTTTATCTCCTTCTTATTTGAGGAACCGCTTCGATTTTCGATGTTCAAAACATTTTGCGGCATCATTACCCGAACTCACTGTAAATTCACCATAACCATTTGTACTCTGAGTTTGTGTATTAGTGATTGTAATAATGTTTTTAAATCGGTTGTCCTGTATAACAGGTGGCTCTTATAGGGTTAGTGAAAATTGTTCCACCACGCATGATGAGTCAGTCGCGCGCGTACTGTAAAAAAAAAATAATAATTTGGGATCACGCTGTACGAATTCTATTAACATTGCTACAGTTCATTCATAGAATAGGTTTTGGTAAATATGGAAAACCAGTTTCCAAATGTTGTTCGAATTTCTTCTTAAAATTTAAAAAAAAAAACAAACAAAATGTAAATAAATAATTTCAGACATCCTCAGTTGAGTAATAAAGTTGACAGTGATAACAAGTACTATTATTTTGGTACTTCGGGAATTATTGTTATCATACAAAAAGTGTTAGCTAGTTTGCGATGTCAGAGCAAATATACGAAAAGAAATGGGTCAGTAAATTACAAATTGGCTATGATGATTTAGGAGGCCGAATACACAAAAAAACCAAAGGAACACTTAATCGTTATGAAGTGAAATAATAATACGGAGGTGTGGGCAATATAAAGGTGACCAAGGTAACTATACGGTAACTATATTGACGATAATTTGCAGCACTTCAAGCTCTCGATGATTTGCTTGATCATCCCATATGACTGCCACCTAGCCGGCAACGCGCTGTACCACCAGATACATCTCGAGAGATTCTGATAATGGACCAGTGGAACAATTTATAAAATTTAGTTGACCCAAGGTAACCGTTGCACCTGGTTTCCGTAGATATACTGGATTCCCTCAAATTGGGGTCGCCTGTTGGTGATGTAATTGCTTTCGATTCCGCTAATGTAACTTCTTCGTAATCATTTTTAGTTGAAGATTTACATGATATTATTAATTTGATTTCGTTATTCTCTGTTTGGTTACTGTCCTCTGCTGTTTCGCTGGTATCGCTGATAATAGTTTTATTAGGGTTTTCACGTTCACTGTTGTTGTATTTTACGCTACAAATTTTGCCTTTTCCTTCACCTCGTTTATCTGTTTTAAATTCACTTTGATTTGCACTGTCACTGTTTTTAGATTTATCTAAAGCTATTTTGTTTTTAATTTCACCGTTCATATTTTTGTTTGATTTTAATAAATGTCGTCCTTTATTCTTTATAATATTATCACCTGAGTTTTTACCTTTCCCAAACTGTTTTGTTTTCGTTCAACTGTTTCACTTAGATTAGTACTGCTGGTATAGCTTAAAGATGGATTCATCGATGTTCTGTGATCACGTTTCGTTACAGGTTTACCCAAATTACCATGACCTATACCTTCGAACTCAACTAGGTTTATCGCCGTTTTCATAGATTATTTGTGACCTGTATTGGCCACAATTTCCGTAGGTTTCTGTCTCAACAAAATTTTCAAATTCCTGTTTAAATAAATTGTCACATTTTGGTGTTAGAACAACAGCAGCACAAAATAAAAATTTGGATCACAAAGTTACTCGCTTAATTTTTGCTACAAATGTTTCATTCAAAGCGGTCGAGAATGTTTTATAAATTTTAAACATGTTTGTAAGGAGATACGACCGGATTATTATCGGCCAAACCACAAACTATAGGTAGTCAACTTTGAAGATGTCAAATATCCGAATTTAACCAATTGTGTGTTCCTGTATAATTGCAGAAAATGGCGAAGTCATTTTAGTTAGAACCTTTGATACGTCGGGCGTGCCTCACACAAGCGATAATCAAGAAAATTTGGTACAAGATTGCACACGCTAAACTGAAACTTATTTCAATGTTTCAATTGCTAGTTTCGTAACCGAAAATGCTAGCGACATGAAGAAGGTGAGGAAACAAATTTGTGAAGATTGATTAAATGTTCAAGAACATTCATGTGGCTAACACGTTCATATTGGTCAAGTAGGTTCAACTTGATTAATGAGAACGAGGCTTTACACTCAATTTTCGGTAGTTCAAGTATAAAATATTCTGTTGTTCCAATCCAGTGTACATTTAAAAAAGCACAAGTGGTACAGTTTTGAAACTTGGCACACGTATTTTTCAACCCTCAATAGTTCACACAAAAAAGTTTAGCAGGCAATCTTTGCCAGGCATTAAATAAAAATCTATAGAAGCTATCAACAATTCCTTTACATGGCTATGGATATTACAAACATGTTGGTGACTTTTTTATTTGTTTACTGTTCAAATTAAGAGAGCTATTTTTAAATTTGTTGGGCGCACTCGTATACTCGTAAGTTAATTTTCTATTTAAACGGTAAAACGTAGTACGCACTTGAAAGTGAAATGAAATGTTTCATATAAAACACCCTGATAATGATGGAATAAAACCATCGAAACGTCGGTGTATAATTATTAGATCATTAAAACCAAGAAATAAATTCTATGGCGAAGATTCAAAAGGCGAAAATTCTAAAATTCACAATTTTTAGGAAAACGTTTTAAAAATTAAGAGTTACTCAAAATCGTATGAGTTTTTCGAATTTTGTTTTTTGTAAACAGTTGTTTCGGTTGTGTGTAGTTGTCGGAATATTACAAAAAATTGATTTGGCATGAAATCGAATATGGAAATTTCGAAATTGAAATAATACGTAAAAGCTTAAAAATCGAGTTATCACCTTTTAAATCATCGCAACAGAATTATATTTAGTGTTACTTCATATTCCTGAGAAATAACGTTATATACTGTGTTTGATTTATTTCGTTTTATAACTGCAAACCTAAAGTATCTTTGATTTCGGACCTTCGTACTTTATGTTATCGATTTGGGCTATATTGATGATTTCGGAACTTCCAATAAAGGCGTAATATTTTTCCCATAAGTTAGGAGCTCTATTCAAAAAAAAAAAAACAACAACAAAAATACAATTTTACTTGGCTATACAAATTTCTTTCATTGTCTACGCTATTGTCGACTTTTGGTTGTAGACAATTTCCATATAGGTGTAGAGGCACAACACTGGTTCTAAGGGCTTCGTTCTTCGAACCCATCTTACTGGGTTTGGGTTGTTCAGTATCCGACGTAAATCAGCATTTTCATGTTGACTAAGGCGCTTTTGTGTTTCCCCGCATATTTTTTAATTTCTTCACTGACGTACTCCTCTTTTAGATCCTTATGAAGGTTATCATTCCTTATGTACCATGGTGCGTTGACCATAGTACGCAAGGCTTTGTTTTTTAAAAGTCTGAATTACGTTTTCGTTAGTTTTCTTGGTACAGGCCTAAAGATGTATACCATACGTCCATACAGGTTTCAATATCTACCGGTATGAGCAGTTTATTATGTAATGATAGCTCAGAGTTCTTTCCTATGAGCCAATAAATTTTTCTATACTTGATGTTTAACTCTTTTTTTTACATGCCCTTGCCACTTGAGTTCAGCATTAAAGGTCATTCCTAAATATTTTGCAGTGTTTGCATGTGGAATTGGTTGTCAATCCAATCGAACAGGTAACCATTTCTTCATCTAATTACTAAATGAATAAGCGGCGTTCTGTAATTTACTGGTTGACTCCTCTATGTGTCTCCAATTTCCAAGATTGCAGTATCATCCGCAAATGTTGCAATACTTGTTCCTTTCGTGCTCGGCACATCTTGCGTATAAAATATGTAAAAAAAAGTAAAAGTATTGCCGATATTTTTCTATTTTCCAGAGTATCTTCAATTAGATCAGTGATTCTGTGCACTTGATCTATGGTAGGGTGTCTCTCTGAGTTTTCTAACTTCTATTACTGATCTTAATCTCTTGAGTAGTAGCTTTTCAAATAATTTTGAAATTGTAGGAAGTATAGGGGAATCGGCCTGTACGATGTTTTCTTGTTTGGCGGTTTGTTAGGTTTTAGAATCATTATTACCTCTGCCACCTTCCACTGGTATGGAACGTATTTTAATCTGAACGCTGCGTTGATTACTTGTAATAATTTTCGTAATCCTTTACCTGGTAGAATTTTAACTATAAGTCCAGTAATTAGACCATAACCAGAGTATTTTTCTGTACTAAGGTTGTTTTTAATTTCATCTTTTAGCTCTTGTAGTGCTACAGGCCTTATGTTTAGGTTATCCACTTTATTTACTGAAATTATATTTTCTTCAGCTGTTTGCCTTGGAAGGCGTTTAAATGTGTTTCCGAGATAGTCTGCAAACAATGTAGCTTTTTCTTTGGCACTTCTAGCCCAAGTTCCATCGTAATTCTTGATAGGAGCTATTTGTACTTTAGGCCTTTTAAGACCTTTAGTTGCTTTCCAACGGGCATAATTAGTGTCTTTGTTGCCAGAAAGGCCAGCTAAGTATTCACTAATAGATTTGTTCTTGATTTCTTTGATAATCATTTTTAATTTGTTCCTTAAATAATTAAGTCGTGATTTGCTTTGTGATGCTCGATTCCTCTGCTGGATTTTTCGCGCTTTCCGTTTTTCTTCGAAATTGTTCTAATTGTTTCTCCTTTCATGCATACGGCAGAAATTACCGATGGAAAACCCAATATCGTGAGACATTACAATGCAACGAAAGGAGGAAACGGCAATTTTGATAAACTGTGTCATTTGTACACTGTCGTGTGTGATATAGACAGACAGACAAACATTCCTGTCAACAGGGGACCCCACAACGGATAAAACCTTTAAAAAAATGTAATGATCGAAAATTTTGATGATAACTAAACTTTATTTTACTAACGTAAAAAAATTTGTGATATTTGGCTTATTAATTTTAGAATTTAAATTTAAATACTTAAAGACTTGCATTAGTTAGGCAATCGGATTTTTAAAATTACTGATTGGGTTCGTCAGCTTTTAAATTTAGTGCAGAATGAATAAAAATGTTTCCTATGACAAAGGTTAGGGTAGCTACATATGAATGTAGTTCTACCAGAGCTTTCTATTTACCTTTGCCTGCTTTATTAAGTTTTAAACTTAAATTGTATTAAACAATTCGTTTACCAATCCTTCCTACTAAATTATATGAAGTAAGCAGGTTTAAGCTTTTCTCATTATTGCCTAAATACAGTTTATTTGTTTACACCACAGCCAAAAAATGTTCAACCAACAATGAAAATAGCTCAAAGTTGCTCATTTTATTTTAATCAAAACTCTTGAAATTTACTTAAACCTACAACCCATAACTGGGGTTCACACGCACCCCACGCGAACTTTGAACTACGCTGCTGAGCTAGCGGTAACGAGCAATATTATCGTCTTCTGATCTGAACGATAATTAAATTCGAAGCTCTACTATGAGTAGTCTCAGGTCGGTTGTACCTTGAGGTGATCGCTGGCTGTCACGCAGAGTGTTACAATTACAATATTGTGTGTAGGGTGTGAACAAATCCCAGTCATGAGTTGACGTTTAACTTTTGTGGCGGTACGTTAATTTTATATTTTATTTTGAAATCTAAGGAAAATAGTCAAATACAGTGAACTGCCGGCATAACAAACCACCAACGGACAATCGCAATAGTTTGCTATACGCATGTGCACAAACTCCTATATCTTGCACCGATTGTGCGGCAATTGAGTAAATTTTTGTACGGTACTTCATCCAGTTAAGTCAGTTTAATTTTTTGTACGAATTTATAATAAAAGAAAACTTTTTCTAGACACAATTTTTGGTTACTTTTCAATGATTTTCCCCAATTCTCAGTTTTTGGATTTTCATCATTTTAATGGCCCAAATAAATATACTTCTTTGACCGAATAAAGTAACAATAATTTTTTTTTTCCAATTTTCTGATGCCTTCCATTCAAAGAACCGCTTGAGATTTTAAGATCGGTTGAATGGTTGAAAAGTTACAAATTGTGATAAAAAATTTAGTTTTTTGCTCATTTTTCCGGTTTTCAGTCTTCGAATGGGTTTTTCATTAACTAACTGTAAATAAAACCAGAATTGTCTTACACCATTCTCTTTCTTGTGAAAAAAAGAAGAAAATCATGTATTATAAAGTCTGTTTATCAGCATAGAACCGGTTTTGTGATAAAGAAAAGCGTATGGTGCATTCGGCCCCAGTCATGAGTTTGAAGGTAAAAGAATAAAGTCATGAGTTGCAGGGTTAATATATAAATGCTTTCTGTATGTACCACGGTAATAAATATGACCCTTTTGAAATATTATAGTTTGTCAAATTATTTAGAGGCAGGAGGGGGGAAGCAGTTATTGAAACTTTTATAATACAGAGCGAGCAGAGATTTTAACTTAGCTAAAACAAATTAATTTTACAGAAAAAAGCTTAGGAGAAGCTTTCCTTAAGAAATAATCATTTATAGTAGAGGAAAAATAGTCATTCGGCATCTACCTTTTAAAAGCCTCATCCGACAAAATTTTTATAATGTTACACCTACAAAATTACTAAGAAAAACTGTAGACCGTGTCGGTCATTTATTGACAAAATATCAACAAAATTACGTAATTTGGCGCTTTTTAGACCGGTCAAAAACTACCGTATCGGTATTTTTTAAGTTTTAAATTATCCTAAAATGCCAGCCTTTATTATTGAAATGAACCTGCATGTGAATATTTAAGTATTGGTAATTTATTTTCCAGAATTCGCGAAATAAAACATAACTCAAATTCTCTATCTGCTTTATTTTATTTTTGCGGCTACCCTGATTTATTTATTGAACTCCTATTTACTCCTGTTAATTTTAATAATTACGACAACTACCAACCGCTCACTATGCTTTATTCTCATTGGTGATAGTGTTTTTACGGGATGCTGCCAAATATCCACTCGGCCAGCCTGCTAATCATTCGTCTAGAATGATCTAAGGCCATCGACATTGCCTACATTAAGATTCTGGTCTGGACGCTTTTATGTATTCTGCATATGTGGATGTTTTATTCGGCACCACTAGATGCCGAAAAAATCCTTCAGGCCATGTAATATTAGATTTTATATTTGAAACTATTTTTAATAACAACAAAATATTCCAGACATAAAATTTCACTAAAATCCGCCAACAAATGAGCTTGTTCCATTTGATGCTAGAGTTAAGAAAATAGTCTGAATTGGCTCAGTATGTAAAAGTAAATTTGGCGAATATAATTTTTGATTTAAGATATCGACTAAAGCATGATGATACCGCCGAAGGAATTCTTCAGGGCCGAAAATATTTATTGACAAACGTGCGTATTCCATTTGGCGCTGAAAGTTTAGACCTGGATTGGTCATGTATTCAAAAAACAAGTGTTTCTTTAGCAAATTTTTTATTTTAATGGCTTGTATTTATGTACCAAAGTATAATTAGCGATGTGTTGGAATATTTGTTGAATTCTGGCCATGTTTCATTTAAGAAACTCCATTCTTGCCCCAAACGGAACTTTTGCAATTATGTTCCAATTGTAATTTGGTATCTGACTTAACCAACAAATTTGATTATAAATGAATTGGTTTCAGCACGTTCAAATGATGAATCAAGGTGTCGGCTTTTGAAACTTGTGTGGTTGTCGATACCAAACGAATTTTTTCTTTTTTTTTATCAACTACATACATACATAACAAATTTCGTTCAAGTTTAGTGACCACCATTCGCTATCCTTTTCTTGTAACTAATACCAACGCATACCCTGAACTTAAACTACATAATGAATGAAGAAATATTAATAAAAATGTATCGCAATAAAAATTTTCGATGGTTTATTATAGTTGCTCGGTTTAAAACATTTCGGTATCTAAAAAAAATAATTTCAAATGGGTTTCAGGCACGAAACGTGTACGAAAACTACCTCCGAAATTGTTAAATTTCGACTAAAAGCAGTGTCAAAGTGCAGAAGTTGCTGAATGAAGTCAACGACGATCCAGAACTGCTCAAACGGGTCATAACTGATAATAAAACAGAAGTTTACGAATATAACATCGAAAGTAAGGCTCAATCGTCCCACTGAAAGCTTTCCTAGACAAAAAAAAGCTGGTCAAGTAGTGTAACATGAGTTCTTAAGTCGTTCGATTAATAAGGAGTACTTCCAGGAAGTTGGGCATTGTACCACGATAATACACCTACTCACACTTCTCTGCTTGATATTAAATTGTTGGTCAAAATCGACACCGTTATGATACTGAGCACACCAAAACTGTGTAACCTTTTCGACAGCCAACAATAAGCATCCTAAGAATGGTTTAAAATACTAAGAAACGTCAGGGAAAGTGTACCAACACAACCAAAAAGCAATTGTGGCAATATTCGACTTAAACAACCTGTGAAATTACAAAATTTGACGATTTTCTGATCAAGCCATGTATTTTATCACCAAGTAATTTTCTTTCGGGCTTTTCGTGTTTATTAAAAATATTTGATATTCATTCCAATGGTGCGGTTATAATCAAATTGCTTTCACGGGTTCCCATTTCTCAGCATTTCAATACAGTAGGCTCGCGATAACGCAAAAAAAATAAAACTAAGCAAATTCATGTTTACGAGGATGTTTATGTTTCATATGAAATTTGGATGTTCACATATCCAAATTCTTATTCCAATATGGTCCATTGGCTGAATGGCCTGTGTGTATAACATTCTGCCCATCGTTTGATTTTAATTCATTTTCAAACTGAATGCATCCGTTTTTATTGTATATTAAAAATTTATTTAATTTGATTTGAAAATTGTTGTTAAATTTATTTGATAAATGTTTAATTTGATTGGAACATATTTTGTTAATTAGATGTGAAAAATGTTTAACTTGACTTGAAAAAGGTATTTGTGGAAAACTTCACATTGTTTTCGTTAAATTCAAGATGGTTTCTTACTGGTTTATTAAGTTGACCATAAACTTCGAAAACTGTTATATTTATTGTGGTCTTTAAAATGTTTAATTTGAATGTTTTTTCTTTTTAGTTTATTGGTTTGTTGCTTTTTGGTTGCTGATAATAGTGAACTTCACAGAAAGACTTAATTTTAGATTTCATTGGTCTTATATAGACCAGTTGACGACTGTTGATCTTATAATTTAATACAACTATCCAAGCTACCTAGCTTAATTTATTTGCTAAATTTTGTAGATTATCTTAATTATAATGCTGAATTCTATATATTCATGAAAAATCAAAGCCATAATTCTCAGTTGACCTTGATATTTCATAAAAATATCGTAAAATTATCGACATATTGTGCGTATCCAGCACATTTAGCTCTACATTAGGAGATATTCTAAAATGAAGAATAGTCTCACCTGTAGATGTGTTGATGTGCTTGAGTTGAAATCTACATTTTTGTATTGTATTGTACAGGGCCGAATCTACGGTAAATTTAGTTTGCTAAATCATTGGGAGCCCTCTCATGACTAAAAGCCACTTATTGCTGCCCGTGAGTAAATATTGGTTTAGATAGCTCCTAATTTTCATGTTTATAGTGATAGCAAATACGAGTCTCATTGGCAATTGCAATCTTGATATTATAAATAACATATTTGGATAAGTAGCTTTATTCTTAGCATAAAAACAATAATACCTTTCCAACACCCGTAATAACTCCTAGTTTTACAGATTTTTTAAATAATTCAGTCACCACCATACGGACATCATTGAACGAACCCCATTGTAAATTCATATTCCTGATAAGCATAACTATTGCCCAACTTAGTTAGATTAGTTTGTGTGGGGCATTCCAGAAAGAGAAATAGAATTAACATACTCTAATGTATGTTTAATTGCGAAGGATCCATTGTGATGATTGAATCGACACTACAATACACATTGGAATCCCCGTCAATTAAATTAAGCACCTCATTGTTGATCTGGTAGCAATTATCATAAGCAATTGCTCTTACAGAATACTGATCTATATTACGGAGATCGAAAGAATCACCAAAAGTATGGTGAAAAATTAAGTTTGGTGAGAATTGCGATGTTCCATTTCCCAATTGTAGCCACCACTTTGAAAATTCTCGTACCAAAGAAAGCATAAGAAAGTATGACTTCTTTTAACATCCGGTTTCATTTTAAAAAGTGCAAATGTAAGGTATATTGTAAATGACAACATTTAAAAGAAATTATTTTCAAACATTAAATGTCATAAACCGAACTTACCTCATAAATACAATTTTTGATTATTAAATTGATTTTAATGCGTTTTATTTCAAAAAATCTTCCGGAAGATCTTATTGGATCACCCATTATAATATGAACAAATTTTAGAATTCATAAATCAAAAATTTCTTTATAAACAACATTCTTAGTAAAAATGCTACTACTTTCATGAATCAGATTTCCCTGGTGCGGCATTGGCAGAATCTTAACTTTGACGTCATAGGAACGATGGACCTTTGAGAATGCAACATAAAGTTATCCGTGTCCAAATACAGGTTCCGACAAGTATATCCCAACTTTGCCCATTGTTTGACCTTGAAACTGGTTTATGGTCATAGCAAACCCTGTCTTAATAGGAAATTGTCGATGTTTAAGTTTAAAAGGTAACTCCAGGTTGGAACTTGAAAGATCTCCTTGGAATTAAAACGATGTTACCCATAAGAGATCCAGTGAGCACTTCTGCCTCAATAACATTATCTTTCATGATTTTCACAACTAATCGTGTACCGTTGCATAATCCTTGTTTAGTGTTGAGATTCCAAAGTAGATGGTTATACATAGTTCCAACTTTAAGATTCAGAGTATGTTGAGGTAGCCCAGCCGGATTGATAGAATTCAAATATTCTAGTATAAAGTTAAGATGCTCACTTTCATCTTTTGTATCGACTTCATCTGTACTTAAATACACTCGAATTTGTTCAGAAAGCAAGCCAATAAATTGATTGTTGATTCTGTCCACATCAACGTCCTTTGGGCATAAAATTACTTTTCTCGATAAGGAAGGGATGTAATTTAAAGAAATTGCTTTTCAAAAAGTTTCTGTCTCCAAATCATCGCCATAAAATTTTCGGGAATTTCAATAGTGTCAGGTGGTAAGTTGTTCCCACAATCAAGTGTTCCAGCTCCAAGTTGTAACAACCAATTATTATTATCTCATGTTCTCTACTAAAATCAGCTTCTCAAAATTATGCCAGTTTTGCGAATACTTTAAGCTTGATTGAACCACAGCAGACCGCATTGCATGTGGAATAATAGCTAAACATTGCCGGAAATCCCCTCCAATTAACATGTCCTTTGCAGCAACATGTTAATTGTATTGAGAACATGACTGGATGCCATAGTGCACTCATCTATAATAATAAATTTTGCACGACGAATATCTTCTGCACCATCACTTTCCATTCTCAATCCTGAGATGGATGTTTCTCCGATTGGTACAGGCAGTTTAAAAAGTGAATAGCATGTTCGCCCATTAATTAATAAATTAGCAGCTACTCCAGTTGTTGCCGTAGCCAAAACTAAGTGCTTTCTAAATGACGAATCAGTGTTTCATACACATAACTTATCCCGCTACCTCCAGGACCATCAAGAAAATAACATTTTGGATTTCTGGTTTTATCTTGAGTTGCACTAACAATTTTGTAAAATACACAGGACTGCATGAGATTAAAATAGGAGATCATATTTTCGGCAATCTCCTTCTCTTCTTCAAAATTGAATGGAGCATAGTCAATATTAGGTAATCCGCTGGTAACATTGGACTATTGAACATACGATTCCCATCTGATGCAAGGCTCATCCCAACCGTGGAGTTTGCGGCATATATCTTCAGTCATGTCTTCCTTAATTACATTCCAAAGCAACAAAGGGTCAGATGGCGAGGAAAAGACACAAATATATGCAAAAAGCTATCTCATTTGGGCAAGCATAGCATACGATTTGGTGTTTCCCAGAGTGTCTTGCCAAATTGAATCATCTAAAAAAATCCTTTTTTCTTTGCTGCTTCCTGGTATATGTTTTACAACATTTGACGCCGCCGCTAACTGCAATCGCTGTAACGTCTTCAAATGATTTAGGTCCCGTCTCATATTGAAGCAAAAGTCTAAGATAAAATCTTTCAGAATCCTTGATACTAATAGTGTACATCCGACCAATTACTTTATTCCCACCACGTTGTCGTTTTTTCCAGGAAGTGTTTTTGTCGTCTCAAACATAGTGAACGGGGATTGCCCAAATTTCTACTGGTTTGCATCTGGATCATCTGGATTTTGGTTGAGGTTAAACCCAGCAGTAAATTTTGTATCTCTTGAAGTGGCACGGTCTGCTGCATGCAGTATATATTACATACGCGAAAGCAAACGCTCTGCTTTTCTTGCAAATGAACTGGCAATCGGTATATAGTATGGCTTTCATCATGCATTGAGAAACAAAAAAATTCTCTAAATGGCTTCTGGTGCACTGACATAGTGCGAATCCACATACATTAAAGATTCAACGTGATTATTTTTTTCGGATACCGAAACATTAGCACAATCATGTTCATATCCATATTTAAACAAATATTTCACACTCTTTACTGTGGCACATATTTCAACGTTGATATGGCAGTTATATTTTAGACAAAGGTATGGATTATATGGGACCACCCGACTGTTATCAATGGACGACCGGGGAAAACTAAAAAGATTAGGCGATAATTCTTGGCCAGGAATTTCAGCAATAACAATTTTTTCGATGTCTTCTTCAGTTCGTTATTTTGAATCGTCATCCAGAATGATTAAAATGTGATCATGTGGCAATACTTGCTTTTTAAATTCTATTACATGAACGATCCACAGTTCCAAGAAGAGATTTTTTCATAATGTCCGTTAATAAATTATTTAACTTTAGCCGAAAAGCTCTAGGTACCAAGTCTGCCGATGTTCCACTTTTTGCCAGGACTCAAGGTTTTCTACGATTTCTTTCCATTTCGCATTGCATGTCATGGTGACAAAAAGATCCGGCTTTCCATACTTTCTAACAATTGCCATAGCATCCTGGTAATGCTGTTGCATATTGCGAGGGTTACCCTGAAAGCTAATGGCAATATTACAGGTATTCCATTAAAGATTTATAGCTATCTGCTCTCAATGCCGGTTGATTGTTTCGGATTAATTGAAGATCGTTAGACTCTGCGCGAATATACGCGTCAACTACATACTGCTGGGTTAAACGTCCTGCGGTCAGCAACTGAGAAAATACCTCTCTAACTGACAAACGATAAGAAAAATGTTCCTTCATTAATACTCGAGATCGCTTATCTGTCTCGTTTTTTTACAGCGACAAATTTGTGTGCTCCATCCTTCCTGACTCGTCGGAAATAAAATCGGGTATGTTATGGTATCTAAATGAGGATAACAAATGTCAATCCGTTTAAATTTTGGTTGGTCAGTCTGATTAGCACGTAAATGCACAACAATATCCCGATGAAATGGTGGTTCTCCATCTTTACTTTGAAACACTGGAGCATTGTACCGCCTTTGATCATTGTCTCCATCATAAATTAGTGCTAATGCCACCTTGGTTGGCTCAACGCCATCTGGTTCGGCAGTTTCAATAGCTTGTTTTTCCACTTCATGAAGCATTTTAATTGATTTTGCAAGTGGATATTTGTTAATTATATCAGCTAATTTTCTCATGATCATTTCTGAGCACTGCTTGTTCTCTGGAAGGTTCATTCGTTGGTAGACTGCATCATCAGGGTCCAACACGTATTTCATGTAGAAGATGACATTACGAAAAACAAAAGAAAATTGTATAAAAACTCTATTTTACGCGTACAATATTTATTATATGTTGATGGTAATAAAATTGGATCATATAACAATGTAAATAGTCCAACGTTAAATAAAAATAAAATATAATTGTATTGACATGGACTGAAACAAATGGTAAAGGTTTTACTGTCATTGTTTTATTATGTATGTTTTATTTACACCACGTTGCATGTTTCTCCATATTTGTTGGGGCAATAGATGTATTTTAAATTGTTTCGGATATATTCGAATTTTATTTTCGGTATTAGATACAAATCGACTAAAATTGGTCCGAGTTATTATGAAAAACCCAAAAATTTAACGAACTTTTGTACGGCAGGTACTCGAAGGAAACGAAATTTTAAAAAAATCGTACGGTAGAAATCAATCTGAGATGAAATTCATACATGGTAAAATTTTCATGACGATCGGTTCAGCGGTTTAGGCGCCTATTCAACACAGACAGACATGAAATCGCCTATTAGGAATATAGATATTTATTTTCCCTATTTTTTTATTGATGACTTACAGAAATGTTAAAATAATAGTGAAAGCTGAAACCAAAAAGTATCCTCTGAAATATAGACATTTTTCTCCTCATAATGAGATACTATTTTTAGTGAGACGTGTGAGACTTATTTATTTTAGTGAGATCTGAACGTGTCGGGTGTGAGTTACTAATTCAATCATTAAACATTTTGTTCGTCGCAAATTACATTTGGGAGTTTGCAGTTAGTGTAAAACACTTTTTCTTGTTAATAAACAATTTCGATTTTCTACTGACCAGAATCTGTAATATTTCAGTTGAGGAACTAATTAGATATTCTTGAATGTCCAATTCTAAATGACTTTAACGCACTGTACTAAATTTAGCTATAAATGGTTAAAATACCCCTTGTTGAAGCTTTATACAATGAAACAACCCAATCCATGCCATACCTTTGTAGGTTATTCTTAAATTTCCTGCGACTAATATCAGAGCCTTCTAGAGTATAGAGCCATAATCATTTTTAGAAGCTTTTTTAGTGATATAACTTTTCACTGATTTGTAGTAAGCTTGTGTTGTAAGCTTTGACATTCATAGATGTTGAAATTTAAACATTTATGAATATATTTCAGAAATCATAATTAATCATAATTATTTTATAAAAATAGGTCTTAGAAGAAATAATGATTTCCCACATGTTTTATGTGTTTTGCTATAGAAAGTTTGGGTTTTTTCTCTTTTTTCTATGGCTTTTTATAATCAAGGTTGTTCTGCTAATATTTGATGTCAATGAAAGTTTCAAACTATCAAATGCATGCTACTTATTGGCACAATTTGCTTTGAATAAAGAATGATTTGACCGCAATGAAACTTACACTGCATCTGACCAATCAAGTTGTGACATGTACAAACGTGTACCAAGGTCTCACTTTTCTTCTTTATCAAAATTCAGTTAAATATATTTTATAAAGTAAATACAAGCAATGGCAATGTTAAAAAATTAAATTTCTGTGTATACATCTGTGTAAATTACATATTGTAATTTACTCGCCCAAATATTACTATACCATAATTTCTGATCATGCCATAAAAAGCTTTTCATTTTCTAATCAATTACCATACCTACTTAATAAAATCTCAAATTTATTCGAACAAACGAAAAGTGTTCGGTTCAATTACCTGTCACTCAACAATAACAAAATGAAGGATCAACCACTATTATATACAAATCAATCCGAACACCCGTATTAATAAACAAAGACAAAAGTTTAAACAATTTATGAAAAGTCACCCCTCAAAAAACTTGAAGAAACGAAACGAAATTTAAGAAAACCACTCCTTACTATATAATTAAAAATCTATCCAGCTCATCAACATCGTATTTCCAATCATAACCATTGTATTTAAACAAAAACAAAAAATCTCAATAATTATTAATCACAATCAAGTCTAAATAAAATACCACCCTTATCCCTCAGTATACCCAACCCCAACTACATATTAAACAGAAACACAAAATATGTCAACAAGATACAAAAATTTTATTATCATCAGCAAACCTAATCTCTATAATTTTTATCTTTTTTAGCTTTTCCATGTTTTTTGTTTGTTGCTGTTTCAATTTAATTGAACAAAAGCTTCAATGAAGTGTTAAGCTTTTCAATTTACATTTGTATTTGCTACGCGTGTTTTTGGTTGTTGTCCTCAAAAAAAGAAAAAAAAATTCGTTTTTGTTATTGTTGTTGATTTTATTGGTTTTGTGGAAAATTGAAAATTCAAATTATTGTAAAAAGGAAATCCACTACAACAACTACAAAATTTAATAAAATCGAATAAAATTGATCCTTCGCCCTAAATCGATTGAATTTTTTTTTTTGTTTGTGCGTATAGTACGAAATTGTGTTTATAAAATAAGCGATTTTACATCTCAATGCGCGGGTTATGATATTTTATTAATTATTCCACACGTGTACACATAATCGACTATCTAATTATATCACTTCAGAGTAATTAAAAATTCTCGCTAATATTTTGTGTTTTATTCATTTTCAGATTATTCGTTTCTTACGAAACTTCAACATAACAAAAATCAATGATTTGGAAGTTTTTAGTAAATCGTAAGTATATAGCTTATTTATATAATGAATATTTAAATGTTTAATTTGCCGTGAATAGATTATTTCAAAATCTTTACTAAATAATTAACCTGTTTAGATAACGTCAGACAAGAATAAATAATTAATCAAAATCGAAACCGTTTTATATTTTCCGTAGGCAATCATCATCTGATATATCATTTCAATTTTTTGGTGCCAAAAATGATGGCATTAGAGTACGTGAGGCAGTCAATCGGATGGTGGAACGTGGTCGATTAGGTAACTTCACATTGTTGCCAACATATTTGGCGTTTCGTCAGGAACCCGGATTAATGTTACAGGTATGAGTTTCTTGATTTGACGTTTGGGATAATTTTGTAAATTCGATAAAGAGTGCAGAGACTTGCAATTTGAGGTGCCTTTTTCAAATAATCGCTATATATTAAACTTTTCAACATAATAATGTTATGCTGTTAATTCGGTAATTGATAGTTCTTGTATTGCAGTTAACAAACCCAAGCTACACAAAATTATGCTGGTATATAGTAATCCCACGTTGTCAGCTGTTGAAAACGCGGTGAGAAGAGTAGAGATTTTTTCATAAAAGTAGATGCCGTGATGTGTAAAAAGGGCTAATTAATGCACCGGCAGTTGGTTTTAAAAAGAAAGAATATCTGTAAATACTCTCTAAATGGACGTATCTGCTATAAGGCCATTTGATTTAAAAACTATCTTGTTTGCTTCGGTTCTATTGAATATAAATATGCCGATCGCAGACCAAACGTGATTATTAAGTATTATTATATTTACTTTTCCCACTATGACGAAGTTATATTGGGTAATTATTGTAATCGCGAAAAAAATTGTGTTCCTGATTTTCACATTTCTCGACGATTTACATAGGTTACCAGAACTCCGAAACATTGATTAGAAAAATATCGTGTCCGTCCTTCCAGTCGCACATTTTTATTTTTTGTTTTGCCTCCCATTCTCACAAATATTGATAGTTTTGGTCGAAATTTTGTACAAAGATAGATTTTAGTAATAAGCAGTTTGTGTTAACTTCTAGGTTCATTCGAGTATAGAATAGAGCAGGTTGCAGTGGAAGAGAAAATTACCAAACAGATTTTCTCAAAAATGGGATCGATAATTTTATTGTTATGTTCATGATAAATTTGACAAATCATCATCTACTTGTTCACAGAATTTGAAGTCGATTGAAGCATTGCGTGGGGTCATTTTAACAAAAACACCTTGCAAATTCCAACAATTGTTTCCCCAATGTTATTAATAGTCGGCAACGCACCTGGTCATCCAGGTTTAGAACATCGAAATATTGCCACTTTTAAATCGTATATTTTAGACTTCATTAATAATGACAACAAAAATCTTTCCATAACTGAAACCTTGAAAAAAATTTCCACATGGGATTGTGTGAAATTTGCTGCCTTGGCCGTTTCTGACCTAAAACCATCAACACTAAACGCGTGCTGGAAATCACTTTGGCCAGCATGTGTTAAAAATCAAAATATTCTATCACCAAATACCATCCAAATACATTCGGATATCATCACTTTGGCTCGTGCGATTGGTGGCAAGGGATTTGGGGATTTATCAACAGAAGAGTTAATAGAATTAATGCCTGACAATATCCTAAGTGATGAGGAATTATTAGAATAACTTGCCACGTAGCAAATTGAAATAAAAGAATCTAGCGAAGATGATCAACCGGTTTTGGTAACAGCAAATTATATTTCGAAAGGAATACAAATAGCTAATAAATTGGGTAACCACTTGTATATGAAGGACAACAACGTAGAGCGACCATTGCAATTTCACCGAGTTCCTAAAGCAATCATGGCAAGATATCAAGAAACGTATAAGAATCTTGCAAAATAGGATCTCAGAGATTAATAAGTGAATTCGTCATAAGAGGACAAGAAAATGAGGTTCAAGGACTGGCGAACCTTCGGTCAACATTGGATGTATAAAATATATCGAGCGATGAAAACTATGGTGTGGCTTATTCTCATCAGCGAAAATGGATGCGCATATTTTCTATGACCGATTATAATGATGAGTTCCAAAGTAAATTTATAACTTCTTCAATTTTTGATTGAAATACAAAATTTCACTAAAATTGGTTAAGGCATAGACAAGTTTAATGTGAACTTTGTCCAAACTCCATTTTAGAATCCCATTTCCATCACTAAAATTGGTTAAGAAATAGCCGAGTTCCCTAATATTCGGCCATATTCTAGAACTCCATTTCATCGCGCATGCCAAATATCACTTAAATCGGTTAAGGGATAGCCAAGGTCAACCCTAGTTTGCCATATTCCAGAACATTATCCAAAAATAATTTTAGAATCCCATTTCCATCGTACATATCGAATTTCACCAAAATCGGATCAGAACTAATCGAGTTCCATCCTAATTGGCCATATTCCAGAACTTTATCCAAATTTCATTTTAGAATTCCATTTCCATCGTGCTTGCCAAATTTTACTAAAAATCGGGTAAGAAATAGCCAAGTTCCATTGAACTTTGCCATATTCCAGAACCTCAGATAAAAATTATTGTAAAATCCCATTTCCAATGCACATACGAATTCCATCACAATCAGTTAAGAAAGGCAAGTTCCATCCTAGTTGGCCATAATCCACAACTTTGTCTAAAAACCATTTTATAATCCCATTTCCATATCGCATGGCCAATTTTATTAAAATCAGTTAAGGAATAGCCAAGTTTCATTCTAGTTGGCCAAACTCCAGAACTACAGCCAAAAATAATTTTAGAATTACATTTCCATCACGTATGCCAAATTTCACTAAAATGGGTTTAAAAATAGCCAAGTTCCATAATAGATGGCCGTATTTTAGAATCCCATTTCCAACGCACATGTTAAGATTCTTCGTAAAAGGAATAGCCAAATTCCATCCTAATTATCCATATTCCAAAAGTTCACCCAAATATCATTAAAGGATGCCCTATTTCGCAAGTCCTCTTATATAGGCCTTTCGTGTTCTATGGCATAATTGATTTTCCTCTCACCTGGGCCCTCACCAGGGAGGCCTTTCGTTCGTTAAATTTGGCTTTTTTACGAGTAAAATTATTTGTTAAATTATAATGTGACCTTAAATTGTTTTAATTCATTTCGTTAATTCGATTTATGCATTTGTTAATTAAAATTATTTTAATCGAATAATTATTTAATATACAGTTAATTCGATTTGTTAAATTTATTAGATGAATTTATGTAACACTGATTTATTTATTTACTGTGTTAGGCAATATTATATTTAATTTAATAAGTTTATTTAAATAACTAAAGTTGTTTAATTATTTTGGCTTATTTGGTCAATTTATCAATTTATTTGATTTAATTTATTTTACTTTTTATTTAATTTATTTATTTAAATTTGGTTAGTTTTTTAATTTATTTAATTTTGTTAATATGTTAATGCTTGTTATTGTTAATTTATTTGGTTAATCCTTTTTTTGAATTTACTTAATTTATTTTTTTTATTTAATTTATTTGATTTTTTGAATTATTCGATAATTTTAATATTTTATTTATTAAATTTATTTATGTTATTTAAATTACTTAATTGATATAATTAATTTATTAGTTTGTTTTAAATTTGTTAATTTATTTATTTAATTAGATTTGTTTAATTAATGAATTTATTGGATTTAATTATTTTAAATTTAGTTATTTTATTCGATTCATCCAATTTGCTAAACTAATTGTTATTTAGTCTGTTTATTTAATTAACTTGAACTGATTTAACTTAAATAATTTTTTTTTAATTTATTGGTTTGTTTTTATTTATTTAGTTTCTTTAATTTTAAATTATTTGATTTGTAAGATTTATTTAAGTTATTTAATTTATTATTATTTAGATATTTTAATAAATAATTTTCAAATATTTATTATATGAATTAACCTTAAAATACCTAATAAATTAAATAAATCAAACTGGCAAAATTAATACATACATAACATAAATTAAATGCAATAAATAAATTAAATTAATTATAGTTTATGAAGTATTTTAAGTTATAAATAATTAAATTTAAATTCATATATTATTTATTTAATTTTTGCTTTGAAAGATGCGTGTAATGACATTAAATTTAGACTTGAATTCATATTCCAGTCGAACCTTTGGTTTGTCGTCAACCTGCAATTTCAATACTATACATTGCACTTAGTGCATTACTAACCAATGCGGAACGTTCGATTTCATCTTGCTTGTTCAACTTGCTAATACGTAATGTGAATCATCATTACTAAGCATTTATTAGAAAAAAGTGGTAGGTTAGTTAATAACGACAGAATTAACCCTCCTACGAAAACCTGTGTAGTCAATAGTTAGTTTGTTTTGTTAGCATTGCTGATACTACTGAAACTATATGGTATACTACTGAATTCATTTTATGTACTATTCAACATATTCTCGTAACCTATTTTGATTTAATTGCTTATAATCCCCACAAGAATTTAATCATCTAACACCATTTTCGTTCTTAGACAAGCACAACAACAAACGCACACAACACGAAAATATAAAGTTATTTCCAATATGCCGTTTTTTATAGTTTCTTTTAAGGAAATATATAAGTTCAATATAATTTTATTTATCACTAACTGAATTTAATTTACACATGAATTACATGAAAATTATTTTTGTTAATCACCACTTGTTCCGTATCACAATTTTAAATTTTTAAGAAACTAAAAAATCAATTTGACTCATTTACATAGTCAACGCTTGGAAAATGTCTGTGCCATAATCGAGACGATGAATTAATTTTTACACTCGTGCATGAATTGTTGATTTCGGTATTTTTCGTGAATTTGTTTTTTTCGATTTTAGTGTTGACATGCGAGAGAATCGCCATGTCAAATTTCGTTGTTCTATTAATAACAAGATGGAGGTAGACACGGAAAGTTATCAATCCAAAATTGGGTTGAGGAAAAAGATATAAGCGAGATGGAGCAACAGAGGAAACATAACTTGGATAAAAATTATGTTTTCTGTTGTCCAGATTTTTCGCTAGATGTTTCTTGCGTTAAAACCTATAAGTAGTGATGCATGAAGTTGATTTAAATAAATCAATAAATAATTTATGTAAACAACTGCGTGAGTCGCTACAAGGTCCTACTAAAGTGCGAATAATATGCCATAACATATCAACAGAAAAAAATCTCGCTGTATTCCACAATTTACTTAGAATCCCATAAATTTTACTACATACATTATTTATATGGGCTGATTAATTCAATTTACTATCTATGACCTGACCTAAATTTTTCACATTCTCAAAGAAATCAATTTTAGGCAATTCGTTGAACTGGTGACTCGTCTTTAATTGGATAAAATGATAGCTTCGGATTTACTTGGATGAATTTGAAGTTTATGTAATTTGGACCAATCTAATATACTTACTAAGGCAACATTCAAGTTATTTATTGGGAATCAGGATCACCGAATGAATATATTTGTAAATCATCTGCAAAAAGTTGATACATGATATCATTCGTATCCTGAATGGATTCACATATTTGGTTTATGTAGAGCGAAAATAAGATAGACCCCAAGATAGAGCCTTGGGGATCACCAGATGTAATTAAAATCGAGTCGCTAATATTTTCATAATATTTCACCGATTGATGCCGCAAATGCAAATAAGAAAATATAAGTTGACAAGCACTTCTGGAAAAATTAAATTCATACATAATTAAGATATCAACATTGAATGATCAAATTATTAAATGTATTTAATTAATTTACCATTTAATGAACAATATTTAATTAAATACCTAATTATTTTATGTTGAGTTAGTAGCAACTCATTCACTTATTCAATTCAATTATTCACATAAATATTCATCAGTCGTTCATCGCCACTCTATACCAATCAGGTATTTTGGCGCGCACATCACACATTTAGTCAAAACACATAAAATGCAAACATTTATTTAATCAACAATTCGCGGATTCATATTCACACAACAAGCAACACATTCATTTCATTAAAATTAATTATACTGCATTCATACAACAACAACAATATATACTCCGTTTTCGATTTTCTATACAACACAACGTAACCATTTTTTGAACGCATAAAAATAGAAAAACAAATTGGAATAAAATTAATTAATATTTAAAATTCGAGTAGTTTTAATTTATGGTGGAGTTTCTTATCCATGTCTTATTATAACGTTTGTCACATTAATAAATACAGGCCACATAGAAATTAATTCTATGTACACATATATTGTGTGGCCCTTATGAACGTTGAAATAATGTGAATCTGATTGAATTACATAAATTTGATCTATCAAATAAATAAAAATGAATAAATGAAAAAAATTAAATAAGTCGAATAAACTAAGGTAACTAAATTAATATAAATGAACAAAATAAATTTAATAACTCAAATAAAATAAATCATATAAATTGAATACATCCAATAAACTAAATAAAACATAAAATTTGAATAAATCAAGTACCTTAAAATAAAATTATTTAAATAAATTAGATAATAAAAATTAGATAACAAATCGTATAAATTGAATAAATTAAATAAAAAAAATAAAAAAAATCAAACAAAATAAAACTCTTAAACAAATTAATTAAATGGAATAAATTAAAATACTGAATAATTAAATAAATCATAAGAATTAAGTAAATTAAATCTATTTATCAGGAGTACAAATTGAAAATGCGGGATTTTTTTCTATTTTTGAACGTTTATTCTGAAAAAATGGTAACAAATGAATTATTCAAAGTATTGTCCATCGCTAGCCACAACTTTTTCCCATCTTTCTGGCAATTTACGGATACCGTCGCGAAAAAATTCGGCCGGCTTGGCTGCTATCCAGTCATCGACCCATTTTTGGGCTTCTTCGTAAGAATGGAAGCGCTGGTCAGCTAGGCCATGTGTCATCGATCGGAAAAGGTGGTAATCGGAAGGAGCAATGTCTGGGCTATACGGCGGGTGGGGTAAGACTTCCCATTTCAGCGTTTGTAGGTATGTTTTGACCGGCGCTGCAACATGTGGCCGAGCGTTGTCATGTTGCAAAATTACTTTGTCGTGTCTTTGCTCGTATTGTGGCCGTTTTTCTTTGAGTGCGCGGCTCAAACGCATCAATTGAGTTCGGTATAGTGCTCCTGTGATGGTTTCGTTCGATTTCAATAGCTCATAATACACCACACCCAGCTGGTCCCACCAAATACAGAGCATGAGCTTGGCGCCGTGAATATTTGGTTTGGCCGTCGATGATGATGCATGGCCGGGGTAACCATATGATTTTTTGCGCTTCGGGTTATCGTAACGGATCCACTTTTCATCACCAGTGACAATGCGATGCAAAAAACCCTTCCGTTTTTGCCGTTCGAGCAGCAGTTCGCATGCAAAAAAACGGCGCTCGACGTCTCTCGGCTTCAGCTCATACGGCACCCAATGTCCTTGCTTTTGGATCATTCCGAGGGCTTTTATACGATGGGAAATGGCTTGTTGTGTCACTCCCAATGAATCTGCGAGCTCTTGTTGAGTTTGACACGAGTCTTCATTGAGTATTGCCTCCAATTCAGCATTCTCAAACTTTTTCACTTGGCCCGGCCGCTCTTTGTCCTCAACGTCAAAATCACCACTTCTAAACCGCACAAACCATCTCTCGCACGTTGAAACCGATGGAACATGACTCGGATAAGTCTCGGAGACCAATCGATGTGCTTCAGCAGCACTTTTCTTCAAATTAAAGAAGTAAATTAAAACTTCCCGCAAATGCTGTTTTGTTGGCACGAAACTCGACATATTGAGAGCTCAAAAAAACTATGAATTTGACACTGCGACAAATTGACACATACTGAAAATTAAAGCTATAAGACGTAGCTTTGACATGAACATAGTCACAGTACTGCCTGATGCGTATAGCGTTAGTAACGCCATCTGTTATCAATCCCGCATTTTCAATTTGTACCCCTGATAATAAATTAAAAAAACTAAACCAAATTAAATAAATTAAAAATAGAATTAATAAACAATAAATTAAATAAATTTAAAAAATCGATTAAATAACTAAACTAATTTAAATAATTCTATCAATTAAATAATCTATGTATTAGTTGATAAATAAATTAAATAATCTAAAATAATTTAAGAAAATTAAGAAATTCGAATATATTAAAGATACAAAATTAATTGAATAAATTAAATAAACTAAAAAAATCGAAAAAATATATAATTAGTTTTGATTGTTAATTGTTGTGTTCACAATTATTTGTATACATATTTCATGTTTACGACACATCAATAGAAATAGTATGAAAAAAACTATGTACCAAAACATTATAACAAATACATTAAAATTTTTAATTAATAACAAATAAATATATAATTTTCATTCTAAGTAAAAAATGGAAATAAATCATCAATCATTTCGGTTCTTACCTCTTACCTCTATATGACAATGGTATTTATTTGTTATTTATTAAACATTTTGATTTGTAAATTAAGAAAGTATAATTTATTTTCATGCAATTTAAGAATTTTTCTACTGAAACCAGACATGAAATATAAAAATTTTGTTCTAAATAAACTATAGATATTTGATTTGATTTTTATTAACATAAATCCGAACACAACGCTTATACATAATTGCGCATTATACATAACGCTTGTACATAATTAGTTTATTTGGTTTTTAAAATTAAAATTTTTTTGGATTGAAATATATAATTTATTTTAATTTCTTTCTTTAGTTAATTCATTTCATTCTATAAATAAATTTTATTAATTTTTTTAATTTACTTAATTTATTTATCACTCGGTTTAGGATTTTTAGGTTCTAAAAAATTAAAAATATGCTTCTAAAATGTGTAACTAAAATTGCAAAAAATTTGGTAAAATACGTATGGTCAAATTTTGAACAGAAAACCAAAACTACAAATTTTAGTTTATTTTAAACAATTTTTAATTTAAATTGCCATCCAGATTATATTCAATTATAGTTAAGAATTCATATTCTTTATAAATCGAATCTAATACAAATACTAAATAATTTTGTTGTTTCATTTAAATATCAAGCTTACATTTCTCGAGTCATTTTAAAAAGAAACCTGAAATTGAACTGTAAATTTTATATTTTAAATTTCACTCAAAATTATAACTCAATACCTACTTCAATTTGTCACATCAAGTTTGGAACTTAGCCTATTTGTACTCATAATATTACAAATTTTAAAATTAATTTAGTCGAAATTAATAATTTATTGAAACATTCAAGACACATTTTGACCATATAAAACTACATGTGAAATATTTTAGCCGCCAGTCAGCAAGCGTTGCAATTATATTTGGGAAAGTCACTAATTGCAGCAAAAATTTTGGAATTCAAACTCATTTTGAAATTTTTAATTTTTTCATATTATCAGCATATTCTTTAATATGCAAAAATATGAAAAAAATAAAAATTTTAAAATGAAATATAAAAATCAGCGAAAAAATTAAAAATTAGCCCTTGGAAGTCCAAAATACTATTCAAATTCAATTTCTATTCAACATTTTATTCAATTGCTGATTAAAATTAAATACTTAGATTTCTGCTCAAAATTCTGATACAAATTAACCAAACCTTTTGATCCAAACTAGAATTTATAATTCTAGTCTAAACCAGCATTTCTAATAATATTCAAATTTTTATTAAATACACTTGCAATTAAGCTGAAGTTGTACTCAAAATTTCATATCAAGCACATGTCAAATTCTCGAGTAAATCATTTACTGCGGTAAATGTTGATTTTTAATGTTAATTTTTTTGTTAAATTAAGCATTTTTCAATTCTTTTAACATTTTCAATTCTTTTATCAATAAAGAATAAAGTATCTAATCGTGAAAAATGTACCAATTTTTTTTTCGTTTACCTTCCATAAAAAAGGAAAATGCATAAACCTATTTACTGGATTAACGAGAGTAAAGCGAATTTCGAGAATTCGAATTTAGGCTAAGAAAGTAAGTTGTCGTACAATCAGTCCTGGCGCCATTTCCTGATGAGAGGGTTGATTTTTTTTTTGTTTTTCATAATGATAGGCTCATCAGTTCGAAACTGGATTAAATTCATTAAGAATTTTCGAAAAATATTATTGTAACATCATATAAATTACAAATACAATAATAGTTTGAAAAATTAAATAAACTAAAAAATTTATAAATTGCATTAAATATAGTTTTTCATCCATTAGATTTATTCAATTTTTTAGTTTTATGCATTTCATATTTAAATTATTAAAAGTATTTAATTAATTTATTATTTTATATATTTAATTTAATTATTTAATTAATATATGTTGAGTTAATTAAAAAACTTAATGAATAAAATAAATCCATCACCAAGAGCTTCCATCCGGAGATGTCACGCGTGTATCAGATTCGGTGGCAGACAAGTTGAGCATTTATTTTAAATGTACATAAGTCAATTGTTACTAAGTTACACTCTGTTTTATGAAGCCCTTACATCAGGTACAGTTTAAGACAAGAAATGATTGAATTTTTACAATTTTGTTATTGAGTCAAATTTACTTCTTCTGCATATTAAAAGCAATTACCTCGTATTTACATTAGAAAAAAGGATGTATTGTACCATTTTGAAATCTGTATAAACTCTCAATTTTTTAAAACAGTTAGTCGCTTAGGCTTTCATGCATTTTTTCACCAAATACGCTTAAACTTTTACAAAAAAAAAAAAAAATTTACCACATTTTATGACTAAAATTAAGGTTGAGATTTTCTTTCCAAAAAATTACAACAGCTAGTTATACGATTTACTGCACATCTATTGGTATAATCCATGAAGAATATTATATACCGAAAAACAGACGGATTTCATTTATTTGTAGCTGTGGTATACAGAAACACAAAGTAGTGTGAAAAAATCGACAGTTAAAAAAACACGTGTTTCTTAGGTATTACCTGGGAAATATTTATTTATTTTTTATTTTTTTTTTGAGTGCTAATGTCTATGCTATGATGTGTTTTAGGCTTATGCATTCATTCTGGGACACCCTGTATAATTTATTTTTTAATTTATTTATTTAATTAACTCTACTTTATTTAGCTTATTTAATTTGTTTAATTGAAATATATAGGGCATCATAAAATAAATTAAAATAATTTATCTATAAACTTAATAAATTAAATAAAGCAGATAAATTAAAGTAAATCCAAAAAACTTAATAATTAGAATAAGATAAATAAGTTAAAATAAATTAATTTAATCGGATAAATTATGCAAATCAAAATTATTATTTATGGCAATTTTTATCTTTAATATTAATTAACTTGTGTAGGTAATTCGGTTAATAGATAATTTTTAGATTTGCTTACACAGAAATTTAACGAAGAAAAAGTTGTAAGGATATTTAACTGAATTATGTAGTATAATTCGCAAATACACAGAACATTCTGTACACTATTACAGAGTACATTCTGAATGTGTATAGACACCAAATTGTAGTTCAATTAGTCCAGTCGCCGTTTCCTGATGAGAGGACTGTTTTTTGATAATCCTAGACCATTTACACACAAAAAAATATTGCGGTGTGAATGGTATTTTATCCGAAAAAAACTTTATTTTTTATCCAATAGTACCATATTAACTCCGCAAGATCGGGTACAAATTTTAAAATATCCAAAAGGATCGAACAGTATACTTTTGCACCGTTCGGAGTAAACGCAAAAGTTGTCAACAGCGGATTTTTTTAAAAAGTACTTCCCAGAGATTATTTTCGTTCTATCGGAGTAAATATTTACACCGTTTGGAGTTTTCGTGAAAAAGTAAAATTGTAAGAGATTTTGGCTATATTAGTTAAATTCGCTAAAACAACCTGCATATTCCTCCTGTATAATAGAATTTAAATTGTGATACAATCAGTCTAGTCGCAGCGGCCTGATGAGAAGGACAAACAAACAATCTTACAATCTTCGGAACATATTAAAATCAAATACATTAAAATAAAATACCAATGGGATAAAAACCATACACTCAAAAAATGTGCGGTGTTAATTGGTTTTTTATCCGAAAAAGTATTTTATTTTTCTAAAATATTTATAATGATTCATAAATATTTTTATCCATCCGAAAAGATAAATTTTTATAAAAACTCCTTTTGGATTTAATAAAATGCACCTCTAGGTATTTTCCTAAAGATGAATGTTCCTGTTTGGGTTTTATGCGGTGTAAAAGTTTTTATCCAAATGTATTTTATGCCATTTTTATTATAATATCCGATTGGATTCA